>CM069914.1:31860155-32241988 GCA_036172215.1 Camellia granthamiana
GTTGGAGGTAAATAATTCGATGATTTGTAGCTTCAGTGTTCATGGGTCTTTCATGAATCACTCCAGCATGTGCTGTTTACTTCCATATTCAACTGTCCTAGGTTTTTTTGGTTTAGGGTTTTACACAATCATGGTCCTTGAGCTCAATAACTGGGTTATAGAGGGCTGAGGATTCTTTCTCTGCTCCATGCAACGGTCTTGCTGTGTTAATCTCACACTTACGTTTAAAGTTAAAGGGGTACAATTATAGGGCAAAATACACCGGTAGTCGTATATTTTTGACTGTTCTGTCATTTTGGTCTATCTAGTTTTAATTGGCTTAATTTTGACTCAAAATTTATGATTTTGATTTAATTTGGTCTAATTGATTACAAATATTAGATTTTTTTAAAGGAAAATACACATTTAAGCGGCACGTGTCATGTTAACAATTTTATTTATTGGACTAAATTGATAAAAAATGTAAAATTAAAGTCAAAATTGAGCTAATTAAAATTATGGAGACCAAAGTGACATAAAGAACAAAATATAAGGCTACCGATATAATTTACCCAAAATTATATTTTTGTTTTAACGATGTTGCGGTATACAACCCTTAAAGGTTACATACATCTTGTTACCCATTTTTTTTTTCTTTCAATGTGAATTTTTGTAGCAAAGGTTACGTAATTTATTTTTCCGGAGTATTCCCACAATTTGTGAGTTTTTTAAGTGAAGATGTAACAATTTGTGATATGTATTTTTATGGTGTGTAAGTATCACAAATTGTTGTAACTTCATTTCAAAAATCATAAATTATTGTAACGAGAAGAATGTGTGACATTTCTCACAAATATTTGTGAGTTTCTCATGATTTTAATGGCGTTTTACTATAATTTTTAACTTGAATTGTTGGTTATGTATTTATCTGACGTGACTTGCTTTGATAAAAGCACAACAAGATCAGTGTAAGAAACCGTGATGGAGAAACTGGACTTGTTATGGAAACTAGGGGTGGGCAGAAAAACCTCCATTTTGTTGACTCATGCTGACTCTAACCTACCCAAACTATCCTGTGAGAAGAAGAGTGTGTTAGACTGGGCAGATTAGATGATAAAATAAAAGTTGGCGGGTCAGTTGGCTAGTGGGTTAATATTAGTCAATTCATTTATAAACACACCCAATCTGCTTACATGTTGCTTGCACATAATCTGTCTAGCGCTGTTAATAAGATGACACTCGCCCCATATTTTTATCTCATATTTTTTCCTAATTTGAATTTTTGCATTAATTAGTAAAATATGATTTTGAAGAATGCCATGCATTCGTTTAATTTTTGAGTTTTGTGTTGGTATTTAAATAAATATGAAATTTTGTTTGAAATTGTAAAAGAACTATGTATGAATGTTTCCTTGTGTTCTTTCCTATTTTGTGTTTTTAATCTGCCCAATCTGTTGGTTTGAAATAGCCAAAATATCCTACTAGTTATGTTGATGGATGGGTTGGCAACGGGTTGAATAATTCTCAATTTGGATGAAATATTCTACTAACTTAAATAGCTGTGTTTTGCTTTTTTACGACCATGCTACATCTACCACTTGAAAATAGTCATGTAGTGAAATTTCCATGATCTTATCATGAATTTTTGGTCTCAGCCATACCTCTAGATTGTTCAGTATAGCTTTGGAATGTTTTTTGTCCTTGTAATTGCAATACACATTTTATGTTGCTATGAGATTCTCTCTCATTAATGTTATGACTTTTGATTTTATTGTCCTCTTATCGGCTTGAAGTATAGGAAATGGAGCCATTTGGGGAGACAGACGTTCTGCTGCCACCTCCACCAGAAATTCCCCCAGACATAGATCCCATACGAGTACAAGAACCAGAAGATGTGCCTGAATTCACTAAGAAAACATCAGAGCCCAAGCGTGTTCCCATGGCCAGGCCCGGTACTGGATCTAAAGGACAAAAAATATCACTACTCAGTAATCATTTCAAAGTTGGTATTACTAATGCTACTGGGCACTTTTTTCACTACTGTGTAAGTCCGTCTCCTCCATTGCGGTTTACTGTTTCTCTTATTGAGTTTGTTGGTTCTGAAATAGTTTTATTTTTTATTTATTTATTTTTTCTTTTGTTTGTTGAGCAGGTTTCAATATTCTATGAAGATGATCGCCCTCTTGATGGCAAGGGTATTGGAAGGAAAATAATTGACAAAGTTCATGAAACTTATGAATCTGAGCTTGGGAAAAAGGATTTTGCTTATGATGGGGAGAAGAGCTTATTCACAGTTGGTGCCCTCCCACGTAATAAGATGGAATTTACTGTTGTTCTTGATTCTGTCTCACCAAAAAGGTAAAATGCTCAGTTACATGAATTATAGTTAAAATACAGGTTAAATGACATGTTCTCCATTACGATTGGAGTTTAACTTGGTGGTTGGGCAGTTTTGGATCTAAAACAAATGGTAGTGGCAGCCCCGGAGGAAATGGAAGTCCTAATGAGAGTGACAGGAAGAGGCTAAGACGTGCGCCCCAATCCAAAACATTTAAAGTAGAGATCAGTTTTGCAGCTAAAATCCCAGTTCAGGCTATTGCAAGTGCGTTACGTGGTCAAGAATCTGAGAACTCTCAAGAAGCCTTAAGGGTCTTAGATATCATTTTAAGGCAGCATGCTTCCAAGCAGTAAGTTCACAATTCGCACATTTAGCTACATTTTCTTTCTATTTTGACTTCCCGGTATTATTTTCTTACAATTGACCTGTTTTATACAGGGGTTGCCTTCTTGTCCGACAATCATTTTTTCATGATAATCAGAGCAACTTCACAGATTTGGGAGGTGGTGTCCTTGGGTGTAGAGGTTTTCATTCAAGCTTTCGCGCCACCCGAGGAGGATTATCGCTAAACATGGGCAAGTCACTGTACTTGGCTTGAATTTTAGGCATCTCTTTATCATTTTTAATTTTTTCCGCATTTTTTTCTCCCCTAAAAATATGCAGATGGGTCCACTACAACAATAGTACAGCCAGGGCCAGTGATTGATTTTCTCATAGCCAATCAAGGTGTAAGAGATCCTTTTCAGGTTGACTGGGCAAAGGTAATTGGCTATCACTTTATGGCATTCTGTTAGTGATATTTTATTTACTTTTGGCTAATGGAAAACTTTTTCTGATCTTAACAGGCTAAACGAACTCTTAAAAATTTGAGGATAAAGGTAACACCTTCTAATATGGAGTACAGAATTATAGGATTGAGTGAGAGCCCTTGCAAAGAACAGATGTAAGCTTTCGTTGCCGTCATATTTTTATGCGAACTATGCTGGCTTTCATTCTATGAGTTTGCTTTAGTTTTTGATTGTGTTGTTTTCTTGATTAATTGTAATTTGTATCATACTTTTTTTTTTTTTTTGGTAGGTTCTCACTGAAAACGAGAGGACAAAAGGATGAAAATGAAAGTGTTGATGTGACAGTTTATGATTATTTTGTTAATTATCGTCACCTAGAGTTACGCTACTCAGCAGATTTGCCATGTGTTAATGTTGGGAAACCAAAACGGCCAACTTACATCCCTATTGAGGTACAAACACTTTTTTTTAACATCTCATCTACTAAATTTGTCTATTGGCCAACTTCTTTTAACTTTGTTGGTGATAATAAGGGGAGTATAATGGTCTGCATTTTGTCTAGCTTTGCATGTTGGTTTCCTTACAACGCTACACGAAGGCATTAACTGTCCATCAAAGATCATCATTGGTAGAAAAATCAAGGCAAAAGCCCCAAGAAAAGATCAGGATCTTGACTGATGTAGGTTTCTTTCCATTGGTTCTCACTAATACAGATTGTTCTTTCCATGTTCATATCAGTGCATTACATGGGCTTCTGTGCAGGTAATGAAAAGCAACAACTATGGTTCTGATCCAATGCTGCGTTCCTGTGGCGTTTCAATTCAAGCTAATTTTACTCAAGTAGAAGGCCGTGTTCTGTCAGCCCCAAGGGTATAGTAGTATATTTTTTCTCTGTTCTGTATGTTTTCTATAGTGATTTGGTGGTAACTAACTCTCATTTCCCTGGATGTTTCCTTGATCTTTCTTTGGATTAGATGTAATGGTTAGATAGTTTCGAATCTCTCTATCAAATTGCTATTTTATTGCAGTTGAAGTTGGGCAACGGAGAGGATCTTATGCCTCGAAATGGACGGTGGAACTTAAATAATAAGGTGCTAAATATTGTTTATTTCATTCTAAATGTTTATGTTGGTGACTCTGATATGAGTCATGCATGTTAAATGTTCATGTTGGTGACTCTGATATGAGTTATGTTCTTCTGCAGAAATTTGTGGAACCTACAAAAATTAAGAACTGGGTTGTCGTAAATTTCTCCGCTCGTTGTGATGTACGTGGTCTATGTAGAGATTTGGCCAGGGTTGGAGAAATGAAGGGAATTGTGAGTTTCACTGATTTGTGTGAATATTGTGTTTCTTGAATCTAGTGACTCTTTAGTAATATATATTTCTTTATATGCTCACTGATTTGTGTGAATATTGTATTTCTTGAATCTAGTGACTCTTTAGTAATATATAATTCTTTGTATGCTTTCTTTTCAGTCCATAGATCCCCCAGCTGATGTTTTTGAAGAGAACCCTCAGTTTAGACGGGCTCCACCTCCTGTTCGGGTGGAGAAAATGTTCGAACAAATGATGCCAAAATTGCCTGATGGACCACCACACTTTATTCTGTGTCTTCTTCCTGATAGGAAGAACTCTGATGTTTATGGTTGGCTCATTATATAACTTCTTTAACGCAAACTATTAACTATTATTTTTTATTTGTGTCTTATACACCGTTCAATTTAATCTATAAGGTCCATGGAAAAAGAAGAACCTGGCAGATTTTGGAATTTTTAATCAATGCCTTGCACCTATGAGAGTTAATGATCAGTATCTCAACAATCTTCTATTGAAGATTAATGCCAAAGTAAGTTTTTTGCTTTTTAATTTTTGCTCTACTGGATTTTTCATCTGTTGATTTTCCTTACTTCGTTCTACAGCTTGGTGGTTTAAATTCGATATTATCTATTGAACCTGCAAGAAATATCCCTGTGGTTTCAAACAATCCTACCATGATCTTTGGTATGGATGTGTCACATGGTTCCCCTGGTCACTCTGATGTGCCATCTATTGCTGCAGTAAGTCCTTGTTCCCTCATTTAATTAATTTATTTATTTTTTCATACAACTGTTTACTTTGTGCCAAAATCAATTTGTTTTATTTCAAATATGATTGGTACAAAATTACTGTTTTATCATTCACCTGTTTATCTTTTCATTTTTGTTTTGGTACTTCATTTGTTTGTGTAGGTAGTCAGCTCCAGGCATTGGCCACTGATTTCACGTTACAGAGCATCTGTTCGCTCACAGTCATCGAAGGTTGAAATGATTGATTCCCTTTTTAAGCGTGGGGCAGACAATGAGGACACTGGGATAGTAAGGTGCATATTTGTCTTTCATGCTTGATGTAGGAGTTGGCTATATGTCATAAAGTCAGCTTATTGGCTTAAAAATAAGCAAACAAAAAGTCGAGTTAAAAAAATCACGTTGTTTGGCATGCTTAGGCCTTGTTTGGGAACAGGTTAATTTAGTAATTTTTTGACTATTTGGCTAAAATATGAGTTTAAAAAAACTAGTATGTTTGAGATGACTTTTTGGCTTTTTACAAAAAGATGTGCAAAAAGTAGAGAGAAAAGAGAATCTTTGACTTTTTGGTATGGATTGTTGGCTTTTTGGTTTTTTAGTGACTTTTTGGCTTTTTGGCTAAACGGGTCGCTTCCCAAACGAGGCCTTAATGGCATTTTGGCTTTTGTAATGGCTTTTTAGCTTAACATGTTTGTTAAAATTGCTAGCTTTTTAGTTGTTTTTGTGCAAAATGAGCAATTTGTTCTTTATAGTAATGCATGATAATGCAAAAAGTTATGGGCTTTTTTTTCATGTAAAAGTTGTTTTTATTTTATTTTATTTGTTTTTTTTATAATATGTATGGGGCTTTTTGGATTTTTTATGGAAAAGTTAATTTTTTGGACTTTCGTGGTATGCCAAAGGACAAAACAGTTTTTTAAGCTTATTGGGCTAAAAAAACCATAAGCTGGCTTATTAGCTCATGCAAAGGAAGCCAACTGCGGTTGGTTTTTCTTCCGGTGGATGTTTTTCTGTCTTATTTCTCTATGTTCTTGCATGGAGTGCTGAATGCATATCTTCTTCTTTGTCCTTTGTTCTTTTTTATTATTTTTATTTTAGGGAGTTGTTGCTGGACTTCTATTCAAGTTCAGGGCAAAGAAAGCCATCACAAATTATAATTTTCAGGTTTGGTTTTATCTCTTATTTAGAAACTGAATCTTTGTATGCTTTCTCCGCCTTAGTTCTTATTTGCTATAATGTTAATCGTGATGAAGCCTAGAACATACCATTAATAGAATTATATGAGCCACTAAAGCTTGGAATGTGACTGTTATGACTCCCTAGAGTAACACAATAAGTAAAATTACTTGTCACAATAATTAGCTGTAGATGTATCCTGTATCATCATGTGTTGTGGACATGTGGCCATTGACGTGTGCCCAATGTATGAACCTACATGTGTTAGCCTTCAACGGACACGCGTTCAATTGACATGTTCGGTCTTGAACCAGGCAATATTCAAGGACAGATCTTGTATGCGCCTAAGTATTACTGTGGGGGGTCACAACGTGTGCCTATTAACTGTGGTAGTTATATACGTGCACTTACTGTGGGAGGTCACAATGTGTGCTTATTAACTGCAGTAGTTATACTGCATGTCTCAGTGCTTAACTGAGACAAGTGACCTTATCTCATTGTTGTGGATGTTGGACTGCACCACTCTTATATACTATGTCAAGAGGCAGGACCTTGGTATGTTGGATGCTTCAATGTGAACTATGGGACTCCAGGGTCTTGCAGTGTGGTCCGTGGTGGTTAGAGATGGAGGTTTCATCATGGCGCTGCACCTGTGTGGGGGGCAGGCTGCATTAGCTTGTTCTATTGAGAGATACTGCGCCATTGAGCTTGTGCTCAGAATCTTGAGGATTGAGACAAATCCTAACAAACTAATACATTATGGCATGTAACAGAATTCTTGAAATGTTCAGTAGTTTGTTGCGGTTACGTGACACACCTATAAATAGAAGTTTAGACTCCCTTACATCACAAGATACATATACTTCCATCTTCTTGAAAGGTCATCTCGGGCTGAGCTATGGACTTGAGCTTTGGTGCTCCATTGTCTCTCCTCCTCACCGAGTTAACCCCATTCTCTTCGGTGTCATTGACATGTACTACCACTTGCTGATGAATCATTGACCTTGGTCAGGCCTTTCTACGGTAGCTTTCTGTCATATTTTATTTATTTTTATTATTATTACAGGACTTTCATGCTTTGCTTGACATTTGACTACGTTTTAGTTTCATCTGTCTCATAACCCTTGAGTCATTATCAGACTTCCAAAATGATTTAATTAATGACTACATCATTTGCACCTGACAGAAACTAAAGGAGGATAGTAGTTAGACTCTCCCATTGTCTTCTTTGTCTTTGTCTTTATTTTTCCTTCGCTTCTCTTCCCCTAGAAACACAACACAAGGAAGATCTAGAAAGATTACTAGATGTGAAGAACATTTGCTTGGTTAGGGGTCCAAATTAATGAACTACTCAAAAATAGCACAATTGTGAAAGCTGGCCCAGTTGCTAAACACTTCGCTCTTTAAGTATAAACACTCCCTAACATGCCCAAAGTGTCCACTACTTACATTCTTTCTTCTATTTCTTCTATTTCTGTTTTTTGGGTCTTCCTTTCCTGGTGAGCAAGTGTTAATGCCTCCTTTGAGTGAGAGGAGGCCTGATGGTCGTAGGAGGAACAAAGGTGGTTGCAAGAAGAGAGTGTTGGCACTGTCAGGAGTTGTAGTGGCAAGAAGAGTTATTGGATATAATAAAAAGGTTATCATATCTCGAAAAAATGAAAATAACATAGGGCTTCATGGTGCCCACCACTGAATCGTAGTATATATTCGGAGGAAAAAAATTCTGTTTTTAATAATTAAATCTGTTCATTTGTTCAGTAACTTTGGAGACATCAGGTTATTACAAACTAGAGACAAGTTTATGATTGAAATATTGAAATATCCATTTATAGAAGAAGGTTGAGGGAAACGTTGCAAAGTCTCTATTGAACTTGGTGGACTTAAAGCTTCCATTGTTGTATATATGGTTTATGTCAAACCCGTTCAGTTGGCATAATAGAAACTCTGCATCCTCATCATCATGATTGTTGTCATTATCATTAATTTGATGAGTAATGTTTTAATGTTTGGTCACTCAAAACATGTGGATTATGAATGGTCATTTCTCTTGCCTCCTAAATTGCTAATGGCGCTAATTATAATTGCATTGTTTTTTAATGTGTTTGACTTAGGGATGGAGTAAGTGAGTCCCAGTTCAATCAAGTTTTGAACATTGAGCTGGATCAAATCATTGAGGTTGTCTTGCTACGATGATGCCCCTCTAATATAGCATGTCAATGAAGCAATTACAATTATAATTTTCTTTTCATATTTACTCTTTTTTTTTCTTTGTTTTTTTTGGTAGGCCTGTAAGTTCCTTGATGAGAATTGGTCCCCAAAGTTTACTGTCATTATTGCCCAAAAGAACCACCACACCAAGTTTTTCCAAGCTGGATCTCCAGATAATGTTCCTCCTGGTTAGCATCTATACATCTTTGTGGAGAAAGTTTTAGTTTAGATCATTTTGTATTTTGATGCGGTTCTTTGTTGTGGATTCGTGCAGGAACCGTAATTGATAAAGAAGTGTGTCATCCTCATAACTTTGATTTCTACATGTGTGCACATGCTGGGATGATAGTGAGTTTTCACATTAAGCTCACATGTATATGGCTGCTTTTAAATAAATTTGCACTGTTTTGGAACCTCGGAGGTAATATTCATATGCGAGGAATGCCTGGAGAGAGTCACATGGATTCACATATTAGTCCTTTCTCTCTTCTACTAAACTTGCTAGAAGAGTTATCACATGGTTTCTCATTGCTATTGTTGAGTGATATGCTTCATTGTGTGCCTTTTGACACAGGAGCTTCTATTTTCACACAACTTTCTCAGTTCACACACCATTTCTCGTTCCAAAGTTGATTTCCGAACAACATTACATGGTTCGAAAATCAACTTCCAAACCAAGATATAGCTGAATCATAAAGTGTCGTTCGGAAGTTGAATTCTGAATAAAAAAGTGTGTGAACTAAGATAATTTAGTGTGTGGAAATAAAAGCTCCCATATGTCACCTTTAAATTTAAGGATATTGGTGCCTGTATGATCCATCCAACTCATACATTTTGTGTGTACATATATTTGAAGTTCCTATCACATTGTTTTTATATCGTTCACATTTATTTTACTTATGTTTTCTAATATATCTAATTATCTCTTGTTTCATTTTCTAGGGCACAACTAGGCCAACTCATTACCATATTCTGTTTGATGAGATTGGTTTTTCTGTTGATGATCTACAAGAACTTGTTCATTCTCTGTCGTATGTGTAAGTTGATCTTTGTCTTCCCCCCCAACCCCCCTCTCTTATCCCTACATAAATGTTTTGTAACGGAATGACTGCTAGGGCTTTTCTGTTTTCCCAGGTATCAAAGGAGCACCACTGCCATATCCATAGGTAATTAGTAGTTTTGGGCAAAACCATAGTTAATTTTGTTGGCAAATATCTGAGTTGGTGTAAATAGGTTTACCTTTTTTGTATATGAAAATTATGTAATTTACTTAGGCTCAATGAAGCCATGTTGCCTTGCTCCATCTGAGCAATCTGGTGCACCTTGAATATTGTCTGGGTCTCGCATGCTTGTTATTTGTTATTTAATGGTAAGGCACAGGGTTGTCATTTTTTTTTATTATAAATATTTTAATACAAGATACTAACTTGGGTCATATTGAACACTCAATCTAACCTGCCATTATTATTCAATTCAATTTTGTGCTGCATTTAGTATGAAATAATTCAGGAAAATAGAATTACACCACCCAAGATGGTAGTTAACTGACTGTCACCGTTTCCTGAAATTTTTTATTGCCTTCTGCACATGTGAGTCTTTCCCAATATATTAATTTATACCAAAAGCAAGAAAATAGTTTGTAGCCCAGATAAAGCAGGAGAGTTGTGTGTTAGGTATACTTACTGACAATCAGCACGTAAAATTTTTCGTTTGATTCCTTCTGAACATGAATCCTAATATCGATATGCGAGTAAATACTGGTGGCCCATATGAACATGAATCCTAATATCAATATGTGGGTAAATACTAGGTTGTTCTACACGTGCCTGGCTTCGGATGTTTTGCATATTGATTGAAACACAAGGCTTAGTTTGGTTTGGTTACTCTTTCGTCGAGTGCATGTGCACTCTCAGAAAGCAAGCATGTTTGGTCCTAATCTGCACGTTGTAATAACATAATTATCCATCTCATCCCCAAGAACTTATAATTGGTGTTGAGGGTGCTATGAAAGTAATTTTAATTTGTTTGCTACTATTATTTTGTTTGTTATAAGTTTAAACTCTGCTTCTTGCAGTTGCTCCGATCCGTTATGCACACTTGGCAGCTACACAAATTTCATTGTTTATGAAGTTTGAGGATATGTCTGAAACATCTTCAAGTCATGGAGGTCTCACATCTGTTGGCGGTCCTCCGGTACCTGAGCTGCCCAAGTTGCATAAAAATGTGTGCAGTTCTATGTTTTTCTGCTGATGTTTGGTAAATCCCAAAAGTCTACTACTCTGTGTTGCAGATATGTATATGCTCTGTTACTTTACTACTTACTAGTTTGTTTATTGTGCTACTAGGTTTTAAGTTTATGGTACCACTAGGTGGTTGTGATTAGGGAAGAACTTTTGAAGGATGAAATCTTGTTTGATGTTAATATGTAAGATCTGGTTCTGGTTGTGTGAGCTTATCTTAATGTATTAACACTTTTTGTTGGGTTATGTTGTCTACCTGTTTTGTGCATATGTAATTATCCTTTATTTAGTTTCTGGAAACATTGATGATGAATTTAGTTGTTTTTTGGATGGTGGGTTTAAGTAGGGATTTGAAAAAGAAAAGAAAACATTATGAGCGAGATGTAAATGAAATATAAGTTTGTTTGTTTTTCTTGTCTCTTTTTAAATTTCTATACAAATTCGTGATCCCAATAACATTGGGGTCTTTGTTATACTTTTGGTATTCCAATTCCTGCGGAGTTTGTTTTTTGGTTTATGTTTCGGCTTTAATTGAAAATTAAAAAAAAGAAAAGAAAAGAAAAATTTACGAAGGCTATATTTGGTTTCTGGATTTGAGAGGAAGTTTGGAACGTAGCAAGGGAAAGGTGTGAAATGTTGGTGAAATGTAGAATAAACTTATTTTTAGAAAGCATCAAAAGTTGAAAGAAAAAGTATTTGTCAAATCAGCCCTAAAAAAGAAACAAATAGAAAAATCAAATAAAGGGTAAATTATTAATATATTCTTTGAGATTTGTTTAAAATACAAGTTGTCTTATGTGACTTGAAAAATTATAAATATTTCGTTGTTAGAATTTTTTATTTAATAGAATTAATTAAAAAAATAAAATTTATAATTGCTCTGTTATGTATGATTAAAATTATCTAAATTATTGATTGGAATATATTTTTAATATTATTAAAAATTGTTAATTGAATTGATGATTTATTAATAAAAGGAGTAGTGTGTTATGAAATTAAAAATTTTAAGGGATAGGATGTAATTTTTAAAATTACAGGGCGATTTGTATTTTAATTAAATTTTAAGGCGTGTATTTCTAATTTATGCTAAAATAAAACATCCAGTAGGTGCCAAAGAAGTTCGGAGTTTTTAACTGAATTTGGAGCTTTTACGATCAGTAGTGGGAGATTTTAACACAAGATGTTAAAATGTAAGCAATTTATATAATTTGTACCAAATAGTGGCAAAGGTTGTCATTAGGGAAAATTATAGAGTTTGAAGTTTTTTTACACGTTCTTGGATTTGAATTAGAAATAAAAAATAAAAAATAAAAAATAACAAATAAAATTAGGTTATGCCATCCTTTGCAGTCTGTCCAACCAATCACCTTATGCCATCCTTTCATTTGTCTTTGCAAATTTTGATTATTATTACTTTGGGTAATTTATTGCACTAATATTTCTTGAAATTTATAGAAAGTATAATAAATCTTACAATTATAGTATAATTACACTAAACTTCCATTTAGTAAGGCTAATGAACTAGAATTAATGTAGGTAATGTGAAGACACAGTGGTTTTGTAACCACAATTTAGGGTGTAGTGAGGGAAAGATTAAGTGTTCGAGCTGATGGAGTAATAGTGATCCTTTTAACTGTAATCTAATTTTATTTTTCCATTCATATAACTAACAGAATTCTAATAAAAATGAGTCAAATGTTAAATGAATTAAAAACTTAAGAAAGCATAATGTAATGACGCTAAATTTGTAGAACTTACTGATTTTTTTCAAACATTAGGGATGTTTGTATAATTTACCCTATTATTATTATTATTATTATTTTTTTTTTTTGTGGTTGAGTGTTGTTGGGAGCTTTGGTTTTCAAAACCCACCAACTAACCACTTCTTCGCTGATTCTTTGACCCCATTGGAGTAGGCACCATCAAGCTTCAATCAATCTTCCTTTACTATGAAAAAAAAAGAAAAAGAAAAGAAGAGAAAGATTGGGACAAGGAGCATTTCCTTCATCCCATTCTCCATGCTTAGTGCTTTTTATAAGAGAAAATGTTACATAAATTAATAAATATTACAAAATTTTCTAACTAATTGATATGTTATGCAATAAAGAAATTTTGTAATATAAAATAAGACTTGCTTCAATAATGTGTTAAGTGCCACATCAATGATTAATTTTATTTATTTTTAAATAAAATTTGTTAGTTTCTGTAACTTTACTCATTTCTGATCTCACTAAGCTTTCAGAGTGGCTATCTTCAAGTGGGGTGATAATTTAGTTTAATATCGCTTTTGCTTATTATAATTGTCTTTGTTTTATCTCATGGCTAACTTTTGTGGTCATTGCTAGCTTCATTGTAGTGCTTGGGAATGGAAGAAAAGGATGGAATAGGCTTCAAGCCTATAGTGGACTTATGTATGTTTACCCTAGTGCATTGGATTTGAGGAGAATTGGACAAAGAACTACAAAAACCCAAGTGGGCCTTGTTAGATATCTTGCCAATCACTATACTTTTGCTTGTAATTTATTTTGAAGTCTTGTAATAATTAAACTTTCATTTAGAAAGAGCTACAAATTCAGTTTGACTTTTTGATTTTTTTTATTAATTTAGTCTAACTAAAAAAATTTGGGTAAACTTTCGGCTATTTTTTAGTTTGGATATGATGGTTGTGAAAAAAAAAAAAAATGATTATGATTTAGATGCGATATTTTGACTTTTTAACTTATTTTATCTTTTTGTAAACTAAATTAGTCCAACCCTCTTCCCAAATGAAGCCTTAAGCTTGGGTGGAGCTAACAAGGGCCCAAGGGGATCACGTGCCCTGCGTTTTTTTTTTTAAAGTAAACATAAAGAAAATATTTTAAATAAAAAAATTTATAAAAATATTATTTTAAATGTCAATGACATTTTTAAAATAATAAGAATAATAATGGTTATTTTGATTGAAAATAAAGTGATTATAGTATTATCTATGAAAATTCCAATATAGTGGTGACGTCTATCACTATTGACATGCAAAAATAATTAATCTCAATGAAAATATAGAATTTATTAAATCGTTAGTTCCATTTGATATGTAACGTTCATTCTCCATGTGTTTATACTATTGGTTGGTAATATCACATGTTAATGATGACGTGGTATAACTATTATATTGAATTTTTACGCATATTTTTTATAAAAAATTACTTTATCATTGTATAATTTATTTTAAAACTTTATATCCATGACTTCTTTTAATATTGTCCATGATACACTAATTACAGATAATATTTAGCTTATTTGGTTCTAGTTTTCAGAAAACAGTTTTCAAAAAATTCTACATTTTTATTTTTCGTATTTTAATGTTTTCAATAAAATTTTTTAATATTTTAAGCAAATTTTTTTTAATTTTTAGACACATTTATCATAAATATACCTAAAAAGTATAATATTTGTAAAAAAATCTTTAAAAAATACACTAAATATCAAAAAATATAAAAATAATATGAAAATTCAGTACATTTTTCGTATTTTTGTGTATTTATTAATTTTTAAAAATATTTTTTCACAAATATTTTACTATTTGGATACATATCTAAGTAATGTGCATCTAAAAAAGTGAAAAAATTGTTTAAAATTTAAAAAATATTCACTAAAACCAAAAAAATATGAAAAATAAAAAACTTAGTTTTCAGAAAACTGAATTCAGAAAACTAAAACCAAACACACTGATTATTATTATTATTATTATTATTATTATTATTTTATCTTTCTTGAAGTTAATGGTAAAAATTTATGTGTAATATTTTTATAAATTTTTTTAATATTGTAATTAATAAGTGCCCCATCTGATTTAATTTCTTGATTCCGCCACTGGTATAGTGGTTGGGTTTTTATCTCATTCTAAACATATGAGAATGAGGTCATTCCTTAGATGTCTCCCTTTCATTTCCTTTTTGTTTTTTTTGTTTTGTTTTGTTTTGTTTTGTTTTATTTATTATTTTTTTTGTCGTAAATTACACTTATCTATTATGAGATTTAGAAAAAATACAAGTCACACAGTTGACAAACTTAAAGTAAGTTCTCTTTTAAGATTTTAAAGAACAAAACACTTAGTTTATTTTTCATTAATAATTCGTTAATCATATGACTAAAAAAAATGAGATTGTCATATCTTTTCATTGAAATATATATACATGCATTATTTATTCTTGTTTCTTCATACTATTTATTTGCATTAGTTTCTATCCCTTTTAATCTTACTAAAAGAAATGTTAATGTAATTAGTTAAAATTGTGAAAGTTATTTATATTTTCTCCAAATCAAATGAGAGGTCGGTGCAATTATTTCTCTTTTTATTTTTCACTTTTGTGGATAGGTTTTTTTATTTTTCATTTTAATTTTTTACTTGGGTGTATGCTTTGGAGATGGAATGACGATGCATGGAAACATGAATGAGAGTATCTCTAGTGAACACTTTTTGTACAAATTGGAACTGGGATCCCTCCTTTTATAAGAAAGCACAAGTTGACCTTTTTGTCACCAATCATGAAAATTAAAGAAATTTTCATTAGCCAAAATCAATTACATAAGGCCTTGTGTCTTCAAAATCACTACTCTTATACTTGTACTAATCCACCTAGTCTTGTCTTTAAGTACTGTAAAATTGTATTTGAATTATAAATTCGAGCAGAAATTTGAAAAGAAAAAAAAAAAAAGTGGGTGTAATATAATTCTAATTTATTTAAATTTCACCTATAGTTTTTCTTTTCCTTTTTAAATATCTACTAAATCCATGATCCAAACATATTTTAATGATCCTCGATCTCTAATCCTAACTCAATCAAATCCTAAATTTTAAGGATAATTTGAGAAATCTTGCATGATTAACACTTTCAAGTCATTTCCAAAGGCATTTCTTTCATTTTTTTACAAACATTGTATGTCTCTTATGTTTGTCTATCATTGGCTATTATATCAACAACTGCTCACGTGTTGAGGGAGGGGTACATAGGAAAGGCAAGATTGAAATGATGTGGGTTGAAAATAATCCAATGGGGGTGAAGAGCATGATTTTAGTGAGAAATTGGACTTTTATTACCAATTGGATGACATTAGAAAGAATCAAATAATTTAGAAATTAATTTAAAAAATTAATTTTAAGAATTGAATTATATTTTACGAATTAAAGGTTAATTTATCATGCAATTTAGAATAAATTACATTGATTTATCATATAATTAAAATTTAAAAAAAAAATACAGTAAGTTTCATAATTTTAACATAATGACATCAATTTTCTTTTTAGATAGATTAAAGGGGCAAACTAATACTGTCAAAGGCGGAAAAATAAACAAGATAATATATATGTTAATGTAAAAGAGATGAAAATATTGTTATTTTTTATTTATATGGCTAATGAAATTTTGGTGACAATAAAATAAAGGATTATGTCAATTAAAATCTATGTCAAATTTGTGAGTCATATTATTTTTTTCATGGGAATTCTTCCTTCGGTATCAAGCCCGGCCCTGACCATAGGCCCACAAGGCCATGGCTTAGGGCCCCTCAAAATAGGCCCAAAATAGGGGGCCCCTCCTATTATAAGTTAGTATAATATATTGGGTATGCTTTAAATCTAAAATAAATTTAAAAAAGGTCCAAATTAACTTAATTTTTTTGGGAAATTACCCACAGGTCCCATGTGGAACATGTGGACACCATTTAATCCCATAACTTTTTGAGTAGACCCAAAAGTCCTTCTTTCTTCTCTCTCTCTCTCTCTGCTTTTTGCCTCCCTCTTTACGTTTTCCTCTCTCTCTTTTTTTCTGCATTTTTCTCTCATCGTCTTGGTCATGGACGACGACCGGTGATCATGTCTTTCTCCATTGATCGGGGTTCACTGATAACCACCAACCATCGAAATCAACTCGTGCCTTCACTCTCACCGGCGGCAAAGATGATAAATTTCCGACGAAGAAGATGAGTGGATCTACTTAGATCTGATGTAGATCTACTCAGATCTCAGATCTGAGTAGATCTACATCAGATTTGGCTAGATCTAAACAAAAAATAGTTGCTGGAGTACAATCCTCTCTCTACATCCGCCTTTCTCCTTCGATCTCTCTTTTTTTTTTTTTTCTTGCTATACACTTCTATTTTTCTGTTCTAATGGAGAAAATTTTCAAATTCTGAACAAGTAGTTTTCGAGTTTTTGTTACAGGCAGTGAAAACTGTAAAATTTTGCAGTTTCAAATTTTTTTTTGGTGCTGGAATGAATCATGGTTTAAAACTGTAAAATTTTACAGTTTTATAACATTTTTTAGAACTGTAAAATTTTACAGTTTCATAACATGTTTTTCAATTTGATTAATAAGGATAAATGCTTGATAGATTTTTGTTTTGAAACTGTAACATTTTACAGTTTCAAAACTTATTTTTCAGTTTGATCACTATTTAGAGATTATTTGCTTGAACCTTACAAAAATTGAAAAATAACATATGTTTTCTCCATTGTTGCTGTTTTTTGTCGTTTCATTTTTTTTTCCTTTTAGTTTATCAATATTTAGCATATTTTGCTATAATTTATCCATTTATTCTTTTTTATTTCCGGCAATATTCTAGACATTCCGATAAGTCTCCAGTGATGTTCTTAACGTCCAGTGAACGTTTTGAACATTCTGGCGACTTCCATTAACGTTCTTAACACTCCGGTGAACTTCCGGCGACTTCCCGGTGATACTCCGGCGACTTCCCGGCGATGTTGAACATTCCGACGAGTTTCCGACGACCGTTTGACGGAAGTCCGACGGTAGTAAGATGTGAACAGTGTCTGTAAATTTTTTAAAAAAAAAAGAAAAGATTTTTTGGTAACAATTAAAAATGTATTGGACTAATTGGTGCAAGTGTTTTGTTTGAGGATTAGCTGGGTCTTGAACTTGGTACATGTGACTTATCAGTAAGTTCTCCTAATTTTTTTGACCCATTAAAAGGCCAATAGTTAAGGCCAAGCCCAACCATTTGAAAGTCCCATTTTTTCTAATTCCTAACCCTATCTCCTATTAATCCAACATTCCCTACATTTGTTTGATATAGTACACACCAGCGGCATAGGGACGGAGTAGCAGCAAACAGGTAAATTTTTTATTTATTTTCTATTCAATTAATTAAATATTTATCTTGTCTTTTGTACAATTAATTGCTATTATAATATTGGTATTTACATCATTAAGAAGAATTTATTTAAGTTTAATAGTTCACATCACATAATTTAAAAGTTTTGTGTTTTGTTAAGTGGTGGTGCTCTTGTTTTAAATTTTGATTTAAAAAAATATTTTGATCTCAGCATAGCAAGCACACGTAATTTTTTTTTTCTATTCAATTAATTAATTTTTTTTCTAAATATTTTTTGTGATTTTAATACAAATCTTTTGCCCTTTACCTTAAATTTTTTTTTATTCAATAAAAAAAATGTGAAGGATCCCAGAAATTTAGTAGTTGATTATCAGCTTTGGGTCCCGAAAATCTCAGGACCAGGCCTGTTCGGTATACATTTCTTATACACCTTATTACAGATTTTCCTAATACATGCTACGTGTTTTCTAATAAAATTATGATAATTTGTAACTCTACTCATTTCTGATCTCACTAAGCTTTCAGAGTGGTTATCTTCAAGTGGGGTGATAATTTAGTTTGATATCGCTTTGCTTTTTATAATTGTCTTTGTTTTATCTTGTGGCTAACTTTTGTGGTTATTGCTAGCTTTATTGTAGTGCTTGGGAATGGAAGAAAAGGATAGAATTGGCTCCATGCCTATAGTGGACTTATGTTTGTTTACCCTGATTTGAGGAGAATTGGACAAAGAACTACAAAGTGGGCCTTGTTAGATATCTTGCCAATCACTATACTTTTGCTTGTAATTTATTTTGAAGTCTTGTAATTATTAAACTTTTGTTTAGAAAGGGCTAATTTAGTTTGACTAAAAAAATTTTGTTTGAGTAAACTTTTGGTTTTTTTTAGTTTGGATATAATGATTGTGAGAAAAAAATAAAATGATTATAATTTGAATGTGATATTTTGATTTTTTAACTTATTTTATCTTTTTATAAATAAAATTAGTCCAATTCTTTTCCCAAACAAAGCCCTAAGCTTGGTTATTTCGGTATGGTGGTGGGGTTTTTATCTCATTCTAAAGAGATAAAAGAGATGAGAAAGAGGTCGTTTCTTAGATGTCTCCCTTTCAAAATTTATTTATTTATTTATTTATTTTGGTAAATTACGCTCATCTGTTATGAGGTTTAGAAAAATTACAAGTCACACAATTGACTAAATTACAATAGGTTACTTTAAGATTTTAAATAACAAAACGTTTAACTTATTTTTCATCAATAATTCGTTAGTCAAATGAAAAAAAAAGAAAGATAAAACACCAATAAATTCCACAATGTGATCTTGTGAACGGTTTAGTCCTCATTTTTTTTCTTATAAACCCAAATGTCCCATTAAAGTAAAAATTACATAAAAAGATAGTCACTTACATGTTTAGGTTTAATTTTTTAGAAATAAAAGTGATTTTCTTAAAATGTAAAATTACACATTTGGACAATTTGAACTAGAAGTTTTGGATTTCCATCATTGTAGAACAAATCTCACATTACGAACAAAAATCTAATACTCTAATGTAACACTTCAATGTAACATATTAAAAAATTCATTAGTGTACTTTTTCCAAACGTAACAACGTAACACTAAAAAAAAAATTCTTTGTTATACTTTTCCCAAACGTAACACTACAATGTAAAAAAAATTATAAAAAAAAAAAAAAAATCCTAGTGTAATTTTCTCAAACGTAACACTTCAATTAGTATAATCCTAAACATAACACTCTAATGCAACATACTCTAATGTAACACACAAAAATATTAAAAAAACTACTTAGTATACTTTTTTTTTTCAAACATAACCCTTACAGTTTGAAATTATACATTTGTTCAAAACTTACTAAGGAATATTTGTACTCCTTTTGGAATGGTTTGAAGAATCTCGCATTCTTTTTTTTTTTTTTTAGTATTACATTGGAGTGTTATGTTTAGGAAAAGTACACTAAGAAGTTTTTTTTTGTGTTACATTGAAGCATTACGTTTGGAAAAAGTATACCAAAGAATTTTTTTGTGTGTTACATTAAAGTGTTATACTAAGAAATTTTTTTGAAGTGTTATATTGAAATGTGTTACGTTTAGAAAAAGTACACTAAGAAATTTTTTGTGTGTTACATTAGAATGTTGCACTGAGGAGTTTTTATGTGTTACATTAGAATGTTACACTGAGGAGTTTTTTGTGTGTTGCATTAGAGTGTTACACTAAGGATTTTTTTAGAATATTATATTAGAATGTTACATTTGGAAAAAGGAAATCAAGAAATTTTTTTGTATGTTACATTAGAGTGTTACACTAAGGAGTTTTTGTGTGTATTACATTAGAGTGATACATTAAGGAGTTTTTTTGTGTGTAATGTTAGAGTGTTACGTTTGGAAAAAATACAGTAAGGGGTTTTTTTGTGTGTTACATTAGAGTGTTGCAGTAAGAAATTTTTTTTGTGTTACTTTAAAGTGTTACACTAAGGAGTTTTTTTGGAATATTATATTGGAGTGTTACGTTTGGAAAAACTATAGTAATGAATTTTTTTTATGTGTTACATTAGTGTTACATTTGGATGTTAATTAATGTCAATGTTATAATATTAATGTTACAATAGGGACGAACACCACAAAAAGGAACGAATATTATAACACCACAAACGGGGTAACATTATCTACTTACAAATCATTCCACTAATTCTCCACAAAAAAAAAAAATAAAAAAAATAAAAATAAAAATAGAAACGTAAAACCTACCTTACCCATGCACACCCAACATGAGAAAAAAAATTCAAACAAAATCATACACAAGGGCAAACAAGTAACTTTCAAACCCCAAATCAAGAAATACAACATATCCAAAATAAAAAGGACTAATTGGTTTGAAAGAAAATTTCAAGAACTAAATGGAATAACTTTTCTCCAAAAGGGATTTATGAGTAATTTTTCCCTAAAAAAAATGATATTACCATCTCTTTTATATTAAAAAAAAATATATATTATTTATTCTTGTTTCTTCATACTATTTATTTACATTAGTTTCTATCCTTTAATCTTTACTAAAAGAAATATTAATGTAATTAGTTAAAATTGTGAAATTATTTTATATTTTCTCCAAATCTCATGCGAGATCAGTATAATCCTTTGTCTCTTTTTATTTCACTTTCGTGGATAGATTTTTTTATTTTTTATTTTAATTTTTTTACTCGGATGTATGCTTTGCAGATGGAATGATGATATGCAAGATGGAAACATGATTGTTGAGAGTATGTCTAGTGAACCCTTTTTGTACAAATTGGAACTGGGATCCCTCCTTTTATAAGAAAGCATAAGTTGACCTTTTTGTCAACAATCTTGAAAATTAAAGAATTTTTCATTAACCAAAATCAATTCGAAATCACTACTCTTGTACTAATCCACCAGGCCTTGTCATAAGTTCTCAAAGATTGTATTTAAATTATAAATTTGAGAAGAAATTTAAAGGAAAAAAAAGAAAAAAAAAGTGTAATATAATTATATTTTATTCAAATTTCACCTATATTTCTTCTTTTCCTTTCTAAATATCTAACAAATTCATGATCCAAACATATCTTAATAATCCTCAATCTCTAATCCTAACTCGATCAAATCCTAAATTTTAAGGATAATTTGAGAAATCTTGCATGGTTAACACTTTCAAGTCATTTTCACAGGCATTTCATTCGTTTATTACAAACATTGTTGTTGGTGATAATTACAAATAAAACACCAGAAAATACATATAATAAAAATTATAATAACTATTGTAAGGGCTGAGGCGCGGGAAATTCGCTCTCTTTAAGGAGATTCAAGCCCTCTGCGGTTAGGCAAAGCCTCACACCGGTGCAGCAGAAAAAAACTTGACTTGTCTCCACCAGGATACAACAGCCCGACTAAGTCGTATGGTTCACCAATACTGCACAATTGGTTGAACCTAAAACTTTATCACATACACCCTTTTTTATTTACCTGATAATCTCATACAAGACATAATAAAGCAACCAAAACTTCTTCTCATATATCCCAAGATAGGACATAGCTCAATATATATAGGAGAGAAAGCTAGGAGGGTCTTTCTTGGTAGATAAGAAAGGGAAGACTTGGAAGACTTGAATGGATAAGACTTGGTGAAGACTTATCTTGGAAGACTAGGAAGACTTGGAGGATAAGAAAGGAAAGGAAATTGGTAGGCAACTTCCTTGAAAGTCTTGAAGACTTGTATGGTAAACAAACTAGGTAAAAAAGAAAAGAAAAACAACCTATAACACATTATAATATTAAAATACCTGCTAACAATTGTGTATATCTCTTATGTTAGTCTATCATTGGCTATTATGGGGCACTTTGGGAAATTGGTTAAAAGTCAGCTTTTGGCTTTTAACCTATTTTTAGTTACATCACCTTTCATATTTTTTATCCACAAAAAGACAAAAAAGTAAAAAAAATAAAAAAGTCAGTTTCTAACCAACTTTCCAAAATACCCCTATATCACCAACTGCTCATGTGCTCGTCATTTATTTGGGCCTAAAAATAAATCCTTGTCAAGCATTCATCAAGAAAAAGCTAAGCCTGCGTTTGGTTGTGTTTTGTAAATGTGATTTGAGAGTATGAGTTGTATTTTGAGTTTGTGTGTTGTAGAATTATGATTTGAGTGTAGAAAATTTGTTTGGTAAAGAGTTTTGAAAATAATTTTGGAAAAGAAGTTTGATTTGAGTGGGGAATTGTTGATGTGACATTTGATATGTGATACAAAAATTTACAACTCATAACTAAACATACAATTCAAAATTATTTTAAAGCAAATAAAAAATTTAAAAATTTTCAGAAAATATTTTTCCCGATTACATAAATGAATTGCAAAAAAAAAAAAAAAAAAAAAAAAAAAAATCTGTACAACAGAGGACATCCGGGTGGATGTCCGGGCGGAAGACCCTAGGGATGTCCGGGTGGAAGACCCCATGGACATCCGGGTGGATGTCCCTGAGGCAAAAAAATCACAAAAAACGTTGCTGATGCACAGAGCTCTCGGCAGAGATTTTGAAAATTGATTCCAAACACTCAACCAAACATCATACTGAAATACACCTGTAGAATTGCATTTTCAATTCACAACCAAACAGAGCCTAAAACTTTTTTGATGAATTCAAGATTGAAGATCTTAGATAAATTTTTAAAGGACTCGTTAAGAAGCTATAGTCTTCTCATTTGGCTGTCTACGATGGCCAGAAAAGTGTGATGGAGGGGTACATAGGAAAGGAAAGATTGAAATGATGTAGGTTGAAAATAATCCAATGGGGGTGAAGAGCATGATTTTAGTGAGAAATTGGACTTTTATTACCAATTGGATGACATTAGAAAGAATCAAATAATTTAGAAATTAAATTTAAAAAATTAATTTTAAGAATTTAATTATATTTTACGAACTAAAGGTTAATTTATCATGCAATTTAGAATAAATTACATTGATTTATCATATAATTAAAATTTTTATAAAAACACACAATAAGTTTCATTATTTTAACATAATGACACCAATTTCCTTTCTAGATAGATTAAAGGGACAAACTAATACTATCAAAGGCGGAAAAAAAACAAAATAATATATTTGTTAATGTAAAAGAGATGAAAATATTATTTTTATTTATTTATATGACTAATGAAATTCTAGTGACAATAAAGCAAAGGGTTATGTCAATTAAAATCTATGTCAAATTTGTAAGAGTCATAGTATTTTTTTCATGGGAATTCTTCCTTTGGTACACATTTCTTATACACCTTATTACGGATTTTCCTAGTACATGTTATGTGTTTTCTAATAGAGTTATGATAATTTGTGATTCAAAAATAAAGTTAGTCATTTTTTTTGTAATGTTATATATTTTGTGGTTAAAAACTGGTTCAATGAAAAAAAATATATATAACATTACCACAAAAGGCATAACTTCATTTTTCATTTTTGAATAACATATTATCATAACTGTACTACAAAATTGAGTAATACTAACTATAAAAATATGTAATATGAACAAAAAAAAAATGTATAATAAGGTACATAGACCTTGTTTGTTTGGACATACTAGAGAGGGAGGAATTTCTGTCCTGTGTACTATTAGTCATAGAATAAATAGTCACTTGATTATTTGGCTGGAAATAATGCATACCTCATTTCTATTTTATCATAGAATTCGATGTTTGAAAATAACTATCTCAGTGCATTTTATGTTTAGTTAAAAATTTATAAAGAAAGATAACTAATTAAAAGACTATTTTATTATTTTAAATTATTTGACAATGTTAAATCTAACTTTTTAATTTAATTTAATTTTTTGACAAGGACTTGCAACATGTTTTGAACTCCAATAATTAACACAAAGTTTCAGCTCATCAATGAGCTCCTCCAAAATTATTAATTAAATATAAATAGAGTAAATTATATTAGTAGTCCTCGTATTTTGATGATTGTGTTATTTTGATTTTTACAATTTTAATTGATTGATTTTGATCTTGAATTTATAATTTTTTTTTTCAATTTGGTTTAATTGATTATAATTATTATTGTTTTTTTTTAATGAAAAATGTGCACATGATGACATGTGTCATGTTTTTATAGAAAAAATTGTAAACTTGTTTAACTCAATGAGTTAATTTCAACAAACTTCGTAACCATTTTCCTTCAAAAATCCTAATTGGTGTTATTAATTAGATCAAATTGACCCAAAATTTAAAATTAAAGGTTAATATCGAGCTAATTAGAATTATAAAGATCAAAATAACACATGAGGCAAAATGCAAAGATTAT
The DNA here is from genome assembly GCA_036172215.1 of Camellia granthamiana. Classification (NCBI taxonomy): domain Eukaryota; kingdom Viridiplantae; phylum Streptophyta; class Magnoliopsida; order Ericales; family Theaceae; genus Camellia; species Camellia granthamiana. The sequence continues at coordinate 31,884,882 of CM069914.1, forward strand.
TAATATAATTTGCCCATATAAATATTACCCATTTGGACAAGTATGTTAGAAGTATTTGGATCTACACACTGTTATAACCATCATTAATTCTGAAAATATTTCTTAAGAATATGTTTTCAATATTTAGACGGTAAAGAAACAAATATTCATCTATTTACTCTCATTTTGGAATGGCTGGCAACAAATGAACTTTGTTTTGCTTTTGAGCCTTAGATCACTTATGGGGCTTTTTATGTTATTTGGTCCAATAGTTAATCTTTTTCTATGATAAAAATATGGAATAATGCGTGGTAGCTCGAAAAACCACGGCTCGATTTTGGCTCGAATGTCCTAAAACGACGTCGTTTTGGCTCGACAGCCCAAAACGACGTCGTTTTGGGCTGTTTTTTTTTTTTTTTTTTTTTTTTTTTTCTTTTCTTCTTCCTTTTCTTTCGTCTTCTTCGTCGACTTCAACACACAGAGGAGAGAGAGAGAGAACGAGAGGGAGAGAAAGAGAGGGAGAGGGAGAGGCCGTCGCCGTCGCCGTCGCCGAGCGCCGATCGCCGCGCCTCATCCTTCGCCGCCTTCGCCGATCGCTGCTCTGATCTCTGCCCCGCTCGTCGCCTCCGCCGATCGCGCCGCCTCCGCCGCCTCCGCCCCCTCATCCTCCATTTTTTAGGGCCCCCTCCCCTCCCCCTCCCCCTCCCCCTCCTCCCCTCCTCTTCTGCTGAAATTCGAGCCGTTTGGCTCGAAAATTTTTCGAGCTACGAATCGGCACCGAAAAATATGTGTTGAAAAATTGTTTAAAAAATCGCTAAAAAATTGATAGGAAAAGTTGTCAGGAAAGTTAGTGAGAGTTGATAGCAATGGCCGCTAGCGGCTATTGGTGGTGATGAGCTGTACAAATAAGTGATATAAATGGATAAGTGAATAGATAGGTGAAATGTGTATAAATAGGTAACATTTGGACAAATAATTGAGTAGATAAGTAACACGTGTACAAATAGGTTATATTTGAACAGATAGACAAATAGGTAAACTTTTGAATAAATATGTCCTTTCGACCCAAAAAGATTTGAGTTTGGACCTATTGGCCCAATAATTTTTGAAGTAGATCTCTGGCATAAGTGCCTATTAATTTACACATGTTAAAAAAAATTCAAAATGTTATAAAAAATTATTTAAATGTTACAATGTTTACAAAATACAGTCCACTTCAAAAGTATAAACAAAAAAAATGAACATTTTCTACTTGAAATTTCAATACATTCACAACATAAATTAAAAATTAATGTTTGGAGTTAATTTCATAATTTATAGCTAATTTAGATGATCGATTAGTCCAATTATTTTTGTTCAACACCTACTTCTACGATTGAATTATCTCATATATGAGGGACTAACATCAGTCCAATCTTTACTTTGCTATTCAAACAATGGATTAATTAATATGTTGAACATGAAATCTAATATCAATAAACAATAACCCCTCTAAGGCAATGTTTGTTTAGATGGACATGGTCATAGTATTAGATTAATAATCTAATAAAATATATAATTCGATATTTGGCTAGAAAATTTAAAGTCCAAATTAATAGTTCATCAAAACATGATTATTAAATCTTAAGGAGTGGGATAAAAAATGAAAGATTAAAGAAAGGGTCGGATTATCAACCCTATCTTATAATCCTAAACTAAGGCCAAGTTTGGCAATCTAAAAATAATCCATCTTTTTATCTTTTTTCTATCACATCACCTAAAGCTGCAAACGAGTCGAGTCGAGCCAAGCTTTAGTGTGTTTGGGCTTGTTTATTAAGATTTTAACGAGCTCGAACTGAATAAAAATTTAACGAACCGAGCTTGAGCCGAGTTGGCTTAGGCTCGACTCGAGCTCGAGCTTGTTCACGAACCTTAACGAGCCAAAAAATTTATAAATTCATACTTGCATGTGAGACTAAAGTTACAATTAAAATTTTGATTATACAATTATATATACAATATATATAAACATACTAAAAAAAAGTCCATATTTTACTAAAATAATAATATCTACTACCATTATTATATAAATATACTATCTATAGTTAAGTATTATTTACATTTATATTTTTTAAATATATAAATAACATATTTCTTTTATTTTTTATACATAATTTTATATTATTTAATATATAAATAATAAATATTGAACGAGCCAGCTAACGAGCCCAGCTTACGAGCCGAGCTTTAGAATGTTTGGGCTTGTTTATTAAAAATTTAACGAGCTCGAACGGCAAAAAAAATTAACGAACCGAGTTCGAACGAGCTCGAGCTTGTTCATGAACGGCTCTGTTCATTTGCAGCCCTAACATCATCTCTCTACTTTTCTGAACATCTTTTCGTAAAAAAATAAAAAAGTGTACTTATTTAGGTCATTCCAAACAACCCCTTAGGCCTTGTTTGACATGATTTAAAAAAGCCAAAAAGTCAAAAAGTTAAAAAAGTTACTATCCTATTTAAGTCACATCATCTTATTTAAGTCATATCACCTCTCTAACACATCACTTCAAACTTAACCCATATCCAACTTATATTTTATAAAAAATCAAAAAATATATTTATTTAGGTCATCCCAAACTACCCCTTAAACATAGTATAAGAAAATTACACAAAACCTCTCAAACGAACATAATTTTATGTTACAAAAAATCCTATCATGATTATTAGGCTAAATGGCCTACTTCCGACATCCGTGAAATTTAACCAATAATACTATATAAGAATCTCAGAAGGGGCCGCATGATATAAATCCTTGTACATTAAAATAATAATAGTTTATCTCAAAAGATGATAACAAGCAGCACCGTAGTAGGGCCGGCAGTTGCCTTGGTCCTCTAATATTATTTTAATTATTTTTTAAAAAAAGAAGTGAGGTTGGATTGGGACTTGGGATTTCAATTCAATTCTACTCAATTGCAGAAAGAAGTGGGGTTGGATTGGGACTTGGGATTTCAATTCAATTCTACTCACTTGCAGGCTCTCTCTCTCTCTATTTCACTAGGAACTGTAACCAAGGCTGCGTTGGACAAGTGGAGCTTTTTAATAAAAAAATTTAAAATATACTATAAATCTTCGCGTCATTCTTTTAATTTTTGATAATATTACATGTACCAATTAATATATCAATAAATGTATGCATATATATATATATATAAATATTTGAATAGAGGAATTAACAGGTAAGGAGCGCAAAAAAATAAAAAAACAAAAACATCACCCAATAAGCTAGCAAGGGCAACTGAGGGATTTGGAACCCAATCCTGAGGTAGGAGGCCATGCGGCGAAGCCTATGCCACCTAGTGAGCGACTTTATTAGCAGTTTGTGGTCTCCATTGAAGATGAAACATTCCTTGAGTTGCCAATCTTTTAATATCATCAAAAATCGGTCCACACTCCAAAGAAGGAGCTGTCTCCGACACACTTAGGAGGATTACTGATTTGTTGTCTTCTTCAATAATCACCACTGATAGTCCTCTAGTTTGTGTGAAGAGGCAAACCCACCTACAAGCTAAAGCCTCACTTTAAAAGGAAGAGGAGATGCATTCTTTCTTTGTGAGCCCATCTAGAATCCGTCTTGAACAATCCCTCAGAACCATCGCAATCGAGGCCTATGAAGAGCCTTTTTTCGTAGCCACATCCCAATTAATTTTGAATTGTCCTTGACTAGGGGAGGTCCACTTGTCAGCATTCTCTGGGTTCATGGGATAAGACTGAGGATCTACATTAACTCGACGATAAAACACATTCTCAAATTCTGCCATTGCCTTTCGAGCTCGATGTATGGTCGAGGAGGGCTCCATAAGGAGATGATTGAAAACATAATTATTTCGGTCCTTCCAAATAAACTAACCAATCCATGCTATCTTGCCAAGGAATGAAACACGATCCTCCTAATTTTTAAATTTCTCCACCGGTTCACACGACCATTTCATTATCGACTGAAAGAGCACACCTTCTCCAAAATAAGTTCTCCTCAGAGGCCAACACATTTTTACAAGCTCTCCACCAAAAGTGGCGAATCTTTGGAGGTACCTTGATGCTTTGTTTGGTTGAGGGATTTGGGGAGAGATTTGGAAAGGGAAAGAGAAAAGGTGTGTGAAACTAGGTGAAATGTAGGTATATTTTATTCACATTTCACCTAACTTTTCATTTTCTTTTTCCAAATCCCTCCTCAAATCCCCTAACCAAACACAGCGTAAGAGTCCATAGAAGTTTCCAAAAGCTATTGGGGGTGTAAAAGAAGTAGAGGGTTTTTGAAATATTTGGTTCTACACCTCTGAAAGGGTCACATGATAACCAAATTTGACTAAGTATTTCCCTTTTGTCCCCAAGTGCCAAATCATAGCATCTTCTCGAGGAATTAACGATATAGGGACTGATTGAATTGCTTGCATTTCAGATTCAGACACCAAGCTTCTTAGAACATCAACCTTCCAGCTTTTATAGCGAGAGTTAATCACATCTTCCACTTTCGTAACCAAAGTCCAACCAGGTTTTGGAGTATTTATCTTGAAGTTTGGTAGAGCAGACACCCACTTATCTTCCTAGAACCTGACATTAGTACCACTGTTAATTTGCCATCTCAATCCTTCCAATAACACATTCTTTCCTTGCAGAATACTAGCCCAGGCCCATGAAGCCCATGAAGCCCTATGGCCTTTCATCGCGTCCATAAAAGTGGAGTGAGGATAATAAATTCCTTTTAAGACACGAGCACAAAAAGAGTTTGAATACTTCACCAGTCTCCAACCTTGGCGAGCTAGCAGGGCCAGTTAAAAGTGTAGGGAGAAAAATGATTTTATGGTGACTTTAATGTGAAATTAAAGTAGGTCCCAACCCTTGGTTGAGGTGAGATTAAGAGGATTTAGATTCTTTATAACAAGATCTTTACACCACAAAAAAAAAAGACAAAAAATCATTAAGAATTGAATGAGAAATTGTCTCATAAAGCTGGTCTCATGAATGAGGTATTGAGAATTGTGTATAACTACCAATCCCACATTGATTGTAGAGGAAAGTTTTAGTGGGTATTTAAATCTCAAGATTTTGATAAGGGCATGTACTCTTTGGGGTATCCAAATTTTCCGAAGGAAGGGAGTTATAGATGCTTCAAGGATGGGTGTAGACACCTAATTTTTGACCGCTCTTAAGACTTGGGCGCCTCAAGTTAATCACTCGATGATGAAAGTTATGCTATCCAATCGCTCAATTTCTTCAGCAAGAAGAGCTTCTAAATCCCAACCTTATACCCAATTTTTGACCAAAACTATTTTGACCAAAATTATTTTAGACCTCAAAATCCTCTTTTTCAAATTTTTTTCCCTAAAAGTTTCTACGATGTTCCGATGCTCGTATTTCATTTAAAAGTTGCATTTTTTGGTAAATCGAGTAAGGACAAAGTAGAAATAAATGAAAGGGAGGTGAACTCTTTGAAAATCTTTTTAAACCTCTTATTTATAGGTTTGGAGTTGAAGAAAATTGGAGGAGAGGGAAGAAAACTAGTTGGGGAGAAATTGGGCTTCAAATCGTTGAAAGAGAACTGAGCAGCCTTCACTAAATCAGGCCTATCTCTTTGTACAATTAGACTTTAGTTGTGAGGCTACCACCATTGGAAAGTGGACTTCCAAGGCTTCAATTTAGACTTAAGAATCTCCTAAATCCGAGTCCGGATGAGGGAGATATGGCCGTTTGAATTTAGGCATCCAACCGGTTAAGATAGAAATGAGCAACCTTCACTAAAATAGGCATATCTATTTGTACACTTAGAATTTAGATGTGAGGCTGTCACCATTGGAAAGTAAACTTCCGGGGCTTCAATTTAGACTCAAGAATAACCTAAAATCGAGTCCGAATAGAGGAGATATACCCGTTTGAAGTTAGGCTTGGAAGCAGATTTTTGGTAGCCGGCAGGTGGCTGGCAGATGGCCGGCCGGCCACCATTGGTGGCCAGAAATTCACACTTCTGGCTGGCCGAGTACTGGTGAAAAACCCAGATATTTTTGGCCAGCTGTCCCCCAAAAGCTCTAGTTGTTCCAGGCTTGATATTTTCAACCTGATGGGCTGTTTTTCTATATATAGGGGACCTTCCTTCATGGTTTAAGGTTGAAAAAATTCCAAAAGTTTCAAAACTTGAAATTCTCTCTCTATCTCTATCTTGTAACCTATACACCCTCTCTCTACACTTCCTAAACCAATATTGGAGCTCTCATTGTTGAGATTATTGAGTCCAAATTTCAGCCCTTGAGAGTGAGAACTTGTTGGTTTGTGAGCAAAAGATTAACCTTGCTTCAAAAGGTATAATTTTGAGGATCTCTGCACTATTTCTCTCCCATCTTTTCTTGTTGTTTTTGAACTATTTTTGGATTGTTATTATGGGCTGAAGCTTGTGGTTTAAGGCTATTAAAGGTAGAGGGGTTAATCACCCTTCTTTACACCTTGTCTCATAAGCCTTTACACTCGTGTTTCCCATCTCTTCACTATATTTTTTTGAGCTTTTAAACACTGATTTTCAGAGCTTTTTCAGCAGCTAAAATTTGGGTTTGAAGCTCAAAATTGGAGGGGTTAGCCTCTCCTCCTTGTCTTTTGCTTACTAGTCTAGCATGCTCCATATTTTAGCTTGTTAATCTAGCTATTTCTGTCTTAATTCAGTATGTTTTAGGACTGTTTTAACACTATTTTTAAGTGTTTGTTGCATTTGAGCTTTAGTTTGCATGCTTGTAGTGTTATTGTCCTTATGAGTTTGGTGTTCTAGGCCTTAGACACCATCTTCTTTGAGTTGATTGCATTTATTTATGGCTTTCCATACTTGTGATCACTCTTAATCACCTCTGCAACCTCCCTCCTTTCTTGGCTTTTGTTGTGCTTTGAAAATGGTTCAAACTACTTATTTGTTTAAGCATGAGATTGAGATTGAGATTGAGATGTCATGCTTAATGGTTTAATCCCTTAGGGGGTTCATTACCAATGGTATGATGTCTCTTTCATTCCAAAGTAACCCTTGGTTTGAGCCCTCTTTCCATTAGAGGACTTAAAGCTCACCTTTAGACTCAATGAATTAAAAGATGGTTGGTAATTAAAATGGGAATAAAATGGTGCAAGATAAGAATTTGATTTTGTGTTCAATCGGATGTTAATTGAACACATGGAAGCTTGAGGCATTTTGTACTCAGTAGTGATGAAATGATTCAAGTCTCCAAGTCATCACTTCTCTTGATCAATTCATGAAAGGGAGGTGGTTTTGAGAGTCTCATTTTTGTTGCATTTATTGAACTTGCACACTTTGGTTCATAGGCCATCATGCAATGAAATTTCTTCCATTGATGGTTTGTGAACCAAGCTTACTACTCTTTTGATTTGTTCATGATAAAGAGGGTGAGTTGTGCAGACAACCCTTAAGAATACCCTGTGCATGCTCTGTTTGCCCTCTGTTGCAGCAAGGAAGCCCAGCCAGCAGTGGTCGGCAAGCCATTATCAGTGGACGGCCGGCCCCTTGTCGGCCACCAATGCAAAATTCAGCAGTGTACTCTCCCAGTAGAGCAGAGCTAGTCTGGAGGTGGAAATGAGTGTAAGTGTTCTACTGTGCAACAAAGACATTTAGCAACAGAAACAGTGGCTTTTCGGGTAGAAATCGAGCACGTGCATGAGCATTTCTCGCGTACTGAGCATGTTTAATTTTAAATATTTAGCTTAGATATTTGTTTGTAAAGTGTTGTAATTAATTAGTTAGTTAACTAATTGTTTGATTTCGTCTTGTAATTATTTTAATTAGCTAGATTAGTTAATTAATTCGGTTTGTAATAATTAGTTAACTAGTTTAGCTAACTATTCATTTGTTGTTGTAATAGCTAGGTAATTAGTTAGCTAGTTTATTTATTCAGATTCTCCTTCGTGAGAGTGCAATGTAATAATGTGTATGTATTTCAATCCCACGTCTTTTTCCCTTTTATTTTACTAGCTTATGATGGTTAGTTTAGGAGCATCATGTTTTGTTTAGCATACTCCATGTTTGCATCCATTTGTATTGCATGCACCAAGACTCGGTTCATCATTCTAACTTGCAACGTTTATTAAATACTTATTTGAATACGTGCTTAGATCGCATGTTATCAATTTGATTCATATGCCATATTAGTAGCCGAGCCTATTAGTTGCATTTTTACATGAGTTGCATTAGTCATATTTCATAGTTAGGAATCATGCATTTTTCTAACTCATTTCTCTTTTTGCTTGGAGTACTAGGTAAGCCTTTACTCACTTTAGCATATCACATGTGTGTGATTGTTGCCATGTTTAGCATGCTTGCCATGAGGCTAAGTGCTTAAATGCTATAACTATTTGAATGCCTGTGGATGAAGGCTAATTGCTTGAATTGGAATAATTTGAGTAATGTTCATATGCAGTCACTTTTTCAAGTGATACATATTCGAAACGATTTTTCAAACAAACATGAATCAAATGTTTCAATTCTTGCAAGTTAGTCCATACTCGTGTGTGCGTGTATCACATAGTAATGCTAGCCTAATAACCAGAACAACAGCATATATTGTAGATAAAAATCATATCATAATTAGTAGAGACTGATCTTTGATCGGGCGAGTGGGGGTGCTCAATTCATGATCTTCCCCTCTTGTACCTAAGTTCCTGAGCTGAGACAATATGAGTCATGGGTTTCCTAAATTTCTCCAAAAAGTATTTAGGTGGCCACTCTGTATCTGGCAAAACAGTCCATTTTTGGCAATTTGATTCAAAATCAATTTTTCAAAAGATTTTTCGAATTGGGACTCTTTGGTGTTTATCAATTTCACATTGCACTTGTGAGATTAGATTCAGAACCACGGGAATCCGATACTGTAGGGCTTATTTGTCTTCCGAAAGGGGGCGCGAAAAAGTCAAGCTACACTTGAGCCAAAACTATGGTCCAAGTTAGTTATGCAAAAATTGCCACACAAGAGCGCGTGGCTTGCCTGCTCGGGCTAGGTCTGGGTCTGTGATTCATGATTCGTGGGTCGTGGATCTTGGATCTTGGCCTTGAGGCTTGAAGAATGGGTTAGGTTTGGGCTGGGTCAGATTGGTGGTCTACCAACCTAATCTTTTTGGGCCAAGTCTGTCAAGTGGTTGCAATATATATACACACATGTGTATATTATATGTAACTCACACATTGAATCCCTATCAGTTTTGTGCATTACTCCAGCAATTTTGCAGGAGTAATGGGCTGCATTGGTTGCTAGCCTTTATGGCTGGAGGCTCATTCTCTCTCCTCCATGGTGTATAAATAGAGACTAACTTCTTTGGTTGACACATAGAATTTTTTTTGGCTTCCATGTTATACAGTCAGCTTGCTTTTATAATTTGCTTCCTGTGTGAGAGAGTGCTGCCATTTTCGGTTCGCTAAAGCTAACAGAAGGTGCTTCTGCGTTAGTAGGTCTAGACTGTCATATTCGGGGAGATAGACACCGACGTACTTCCAGCACCCACGGTGAGGCGGCGAATCTGTTTTAAAGAGACTGTGGTATCACACAGGTTTCGGCTTGCTTTCTTTACCATTGTAATGTATTATGTATTTTTGTACAATATGGTTGTAATTTCCAGTATATTTTCTTATTCTGTAGTTTAGTTTGATTAATCGAGAATTTATTTATCTTATTTAATTACAAAATTTAGCCAACAATCTTAAAACATATTATTTTTTCCCCATGAAATTAGATAAATAGATTCATACGTAATTTGTAAGACATTAAATTATTACATTTGACATGCTTCTGTTAGTAATGTAGAAATTAAATTAGTTTCATGCTAGTTGTGCAGATTGGTTTTCTTGTGACTTTTGTATACTGTAGTGCTTTGTTGGTAAAGTTCTTATTTTCTTTAGTATATTACACTGAGCAGTTCTTTCATCTTGTTAATAAATAAATATAAACTATTGTACTGCTATGATAATTTCCATGGATTGTAATCATTCCGCAGGTCTTTTGAATTTGAACAAGAGCCCACTGTGTAATACATGAACTCATGATTTTTGCGCTAATGCTTTATTTATGATAGAATAATATATACATGCTTGCAACTGTTTGGGAGGCTCTCTGCTTGGTCTGTAAAGTGCATGAATGCTTTTATTTCTAGAACTCTAGTAAAATGTGCATACTTATTTGTTTAAGTATCATTTTATTCTATGAGCATGGTTCATGATTCCTACCATGATTTGTATGTTTTTTTATTTTATAGTTTCATAATATAATTTGCATATTCTCAATTTTCTAGGTTTTAGTTTTCTGGAATTATTTGCATGATCTTAATTCTAAAATAATTTACATGTTATTTATTATAAACATTCACATGTTTATTGTATGGTTATTGTTTTGTAAAAAATTTATATAACTCTAACCTATTAAATTTTTAATTTGACTAGTTGGAGTTATAAAGGTTTTTTTGCAACTTGTCTATTTATTTACATGTTTATGGTGTACTTTAAATTTTAAATTATTTTTGGATTTTTAAGTTTTAGGGTTAATTACACTAATAGTCCCTATAGTTTGGGACTTGTGTCACTTTGGTCCCTGACTTTTCAATTGCAACACATTTGACCCTGAATTTTGAATCTTGTTCCAAACAAGGACAATTGAAAATATCATTAGATTTTTCAAGGGTAAAATCGTCAATCTGATAAAATATAAACTAATTTGACAAAAATAAATGTCAAAAAAATATTTTTAATTTTTTTAAAATTATTTTTATCCACCAATGATAAAATTATGTAAAATTAATAAAAATTACATGATTAATTTTTTAAAATTATTTTTACATGATCATCATCCAAACACATAATAAAAATTAATTTGGTAAAAAAATACATAAATGTCTAAAAGATTTATCAATTTTATATAATTTTATTTTTAGTATGTAGAAATAATTTTTAAAAATTCAAAAATATTTGTTTGACATTTATTTTTGTCAAATTAGTTTATACCTTATCAAATTGACAATTTTACCCTTGAAAAATCTAATGGTATCTTCAATTGTCCTTATTTGGAACAAGATTCAAAATTCAGGGTCAAATGTGTCACAATTGAAAAGTTAAGGACCAAAGTGACACAAGCTCCAAACTATAGGGACTATTCGTGTAATTTACCCTAAGTTTTATGTGTATAACTTGTATAGCATTTTAATTTTTACTTAATTTTGCTAATCATTTATTGCTTTTATAGTTTTTTCCAATTCTTTACTTTGTATTTTGTTGTGTTTTGTGCTAACCTTCTTTACAGGAATACCTGCGCAAAAAGAAAAAATACAAACACAAATTCAAATGAAATTTGGGTTTGCAATAATAATAATAATAATAATAAAAATTGGACTACTAAGTTTTTGTTGAATAGAAATACCTAAGCATGGAAATGAATTGTTGGACTAAATGGAATCCTCAGTTGGATTGGTTTGCTAGTCTTATATTTAAATAATATTTTGCTTGAGTTTTAGTTTGGTTCATTTACTGATTTGTAGAAGCAAGTTTTATTTGCTTATAATTGTGATAGCAATTTTTTACATTGCTTGTAATTTGTTAGCAAATTTTTTTTTTTTTTAATTGCATATAAGTTTGGAACTTGGTTTGTTTTAACCTAGTTCATCTCCTGGAAAACTTAATTCTAAAAATTGTTTCCTATGGATTAGGAGTCAACATGTTCTTGAAAGTTTTGTCTAAGGTTAACTGGGTTTTAAGTGGGACCAATGTGACCCCTCCAGTCTTCTTGGAAACATTCTTGATCATGTTCGATTCTAGGGAAATGGTGATACTAGTTTTGAATTAAACTGCCAACTTTGAAATTTTATAGTGTTAAGTTTAATTTTTGAAAACGCAGAATAGTGAAATTTTGTTGTATTTTTTAGAAATGGCAACTGTTACCGATGCTGTTGTTGCTGTTGATGTTGGTGGGGATCAGAACCCCGGGGCAACTGGCTTGCCAACTCCTACTACTGTGACCTTTGTGGTCAACCCGGTTGCTGTGATCTTTGTGGTCAACCCTGTTGTTACTCCTGCTGTTCCGGTAGGCCCTCTCAACCATCATGAGCACCCGGAAAAGTTCACGGGGGGTGAATTTCAAGAGATGGCAGCAGAAGATGCTGTTCTACCTAACTACTCTAAGCCTTGCGAGGTTTTTGAGTGAGGATCCACTAGTCGTGGAAGAGAATGAGCAAGATTAGCAGAAGCTCATGGCTCTAGATGCTTGGAAGCAGTCAGACTTCCTTTACCGGAACTATGTTTTGAATGGCTTGGCAGATTCACTTTTCAACGCATTTTATGTCAAGAAGTCAACAAAGGAGCTGTGGGGTACTTTAGACAAGAAGTACAAGACCGAGGATACAGGGGTGAAGAAATTTGTTGTTGGCCGGTTTCTAGACTTTAAAATGGTGGACTAAAAAACTGTTATTAGTCAAGTCTAAGAGTTCCAAGTAATTCTACATGAGATTCATGCAGAGGGAATGTTCTTGAGTAAATCATTCTAGGCATTTGTGTTGATTGAGAAGCTGTCTAACAGCTGGAAAGACTTCAAGAACTACTTGAAGCACAAACGAAAGGAGATGACAGTTGAAGAGCTCTTTGTCTGGCTCCGGATTGAGGAAAACAGCAAAAGGACATAGGGGAATACCTCCACTGTGAAAGCAAACGTGATTAAGCATGGACAATCCTCAGGGGTAAAGAATAAGCCACCGACAAGCAAAAGCTTAAAGTTGGGGCTAGAGGTAGTGTCTCCAAAAGGTCGGTCTACAAGTCGCAAGAACCTACTTTTAAGTTCAATAGAAAGTGCTTCAACTGTGGAAGCGATGGGCATCGGGCGGTTGATTGCCGTAAGTACTCTCCACAGAACAAGAGTAGTGCCCATATGGTTAAAATGGAGGATCTGTCACAAGATGTGGATGACATGCATCTGTCAGCTGTCGTCTTAGAGGTGAACATGGTGGGGTCCAACTCGAAGGAATGGTGGGTGGACTCTAGGGCTACTCGCCACATTTGTGCTGATAAGAAGATGTTCACAACCTTTGAACTAGCTTCAAATGATGAGAAGTTGTTCATGGAGAATGCAGCAACCTCAACTGTTGAGGGTAAAGGCAAGGTGGTCCTAAAGATGACTTCAGGAAAAGAGCTGACTCTGAACGATGTTCTATATGTACCGGACATTCGTAAGAACCTTATCTCGGGGTCGCTCTTAAGTAAGCATTGTTTCTGCATGGTGTTTGAGTATGATAAGGTCGTGTTGACCAAGAGCGGGGTCTATGTGGGAAATGGGTATATATCGGGCTGTATGTTTAAGCTCAATGTAATGATTATTATCCATAAGATTAATGAAAAAGCTTCTTTTTCTGCGTATATGCTTGAGTCCCCTCAATTATGGCATGGTAGACTTGGTCATGTAAATTTTGACTCTTTGCGTAGATTAATCAAGTTAGATCATATACTATCTTTCAAGATTAATCCAAATCACAAGTGTGAAACTTGTGTAGAAGCAAAATTGACAAGGACTTCTTTTCATTATGTTAAAAGAAGTATCAAGCCTTTGGATTTAGTGCACAGTGATGTGTGTGACTTGAAAGTCGTACAATCATGTGGTGGCAACAAGTACTTCATCACTTTTATTGATGATTGCACGAAATACTGTTATATGTATTTGCTTAAGAGCAAATATGAGGCGATTGATAAATTTATTCTTTTCAAGAATAAAGTTGAGAATTAACTAAGCCGAAAGATCAAGGCTTTAAGAAGTGATCATGGTGGTGAGCATGAATCCCCATTTGTTGAGATTTGTGCTAAATTTGAGATTATTCACCAAACCACAGAGCCTTATTCCCCTCTGTCAAATGGTGTTGCTGAGCGGAAGAATAAAATATTAAAAGAAATGATGAATGCAATGTTAATAAGTTCTGGGTTGCCACAGAACTTGTGGGGGAAAGCAATTCTCTCCGCGAATTACATTCTAAATAGAATACCTCGGAAGAAAGTAGACAATACTCCATATGAATTATGAAAATGCCGTAAGCCTTCTTATAATTTCCTACGAATGTGGAGGTGTTTTGCAAAAGTGGCAGTACCTACACCCAAGCGGGTTAGGATAGGTTTGAAAACCATAGATTGTATATTAATTGGTTATATACATAATAGTAGCAGTACCTACACCCAAGCGGGTTAGGATAGGTTCGAAAACCATAGATTGTATATTCATTGGTTATACACATAATATTAGTGCATATAGGTTTCTAGTGCATATAGGTTTCTTATGCACAAGTCAGATATTTTAGATATCTACAAGAATACCATAACGAAGTCAAGGAATGCATTCTTCTTTGAAGATGTATTTCCTTGCCGAACTTGATGAGAGGATCAAAGTTCTGAGAAGGAACTTGAAGGTGATCAAGATGAGGAAGTAGATGAGCCAAGAAGGAGTAAGAGGGCTAGGACTGCCAAGTCCTTTGGCTAGGACTTCTTGACTTATATATTAGAGGGAGAACCTCGAACTTTTTATGAAGTTGTGACTTTACCTGAAAGTCCTTTATGGAAAGAAGCAATTAAGAGTGAAATCGACTCCATCTTACAGAACCATACTTGGAAGTTGGTTGATCTACCCTATAGACCGCCCCGAACTCTCTCTGCGCGCGAGGGCGCGAATTGGGTTCATAGCTAATATAGTTCGGACTCCTGTCACGGTTCTGAATCTAATCTCACAAAGTGCAATGTAAGACTGATAAATCACCAAAGAGTCCAAATCCGGCAAATCGTTTTAGAAAATCGATTTTGATCAAGAAGTACCAAATATGGACTGCTTTGTCAGATTATAGAGTCGCCACCTAAATATTTTGTTTTGAGAAATTTAGGAAACCCTGACTCATGCCTAAGGCCACGTGTCTGTCATCACTAAAGTTGCCTCGGCTCGGGAACTTGGGTACGAGGGGGGAAGGTCATGAAATGAGCACCCCCCGCTCGCCCGATCGAAGGATCGGCCTCTACTAAACATGATACATTATTTTGAAAACACATGTGTTCTTTTTCCGGTTTATTAGCTAACCTTACTATGTGATGAGCACAGCATACAAGTATCGCAAGAATTGGAACAAAACATCTTATGTTTGTTTTTCGAAAATGGTTTGAAAGTGCTACTCGCAAGTAGGCTAAGACATGGATTTGCCACCCTCAAGTGGGCTTAGAAAACAACATGATTTTGCCACTCCGCAAAGTAGGCTTAAAACGCACATTTTGATAAATTGTTCCAATTCAAGTAATGAAGTCTTCATCCACAGGCATTCAAGCAGTTATAGCAGTTAAGCGCATAGCCTCATGGCAAGTATGCTATCATGGCAGTCATTTACACACATACAAGGATGCTAAAGCATAAACACTCACAGTGTACTCCGAGCCAAAACAGAAACCAATTAAAAATCAATGCATGATCCTAATTATACAAGATGCCTAATGCAACACATGCAAAATGCAACTAAAATAAGCTCGGCTAGCTAAGATGGCATATGAATGCAATACTCAATAACATGCTTTGAAACACGTATTCAAGAAAGTGTATTGAAATAAAATGCAGTTTGAATGATGCGCCGAGCCCAGTGCATGCAAGACAAATGAATGATGCACGCATGCAAGCATAAGGATGCTAATTGAAATATGCCCTAAACTTACATGAAAAACTGATAAGTAAAAGGGAGAAAGAAATGGGGGTTGGAAGACACGCACACACATACGCACACTTATTACAAAATTTGCCCTTTCGACGGAGGGTCCAAATAATAAGCTAACTAGCTACGCTAATTAAACTAATTATTACAAACCAAAACTAATTAACTATTCCTAGTTAACTAATTATTACAAAACAAATCGATTAATTAAGCACATTAACCGACGAATTAGCTAACTAAGTAAAGCAGTAAAAGCAGTTAAAAGAGGTCCTCGGGGCAAGGGGTGCATGCATGCTCGATTGCCTCGCTCAGAAATCCATTGCTATGCCTAGAATTGCCTCTGTTTGTATTTGATTTGATCTCTGAAAAGTGCACTAACTTCCAGATTGCTTCTGCTCCAACTTGGGGACCTCCTGGTGGGCTGTCGACCAGAAAAGGAGGCTGTAGACCAGAAAAAGTGGTCGGTCGACCACCCCTACTGGTCGGTTGACCAGTTGATTTGCCAAGCTCCAGTTTTGCTGCAACAGAGAACAACAAGGGGGATAACAGTGTATTTGCAAGATATGTGTGCACAACCACCCTCCTTATCATTTCTCAAGCTCAAGGGAGTGCGGTACTTGACTCTCGGGCCACCAACCGAGCATTGCAATGCACAATGGCCGAGAAGCCAAGTTTGCACAAGTCAATGTCAATGAATGCACAAATAATACATAAAGGCCTCCACCTCCATCATGCTTGATCAAGAGGGTCGGCGACCAAGAAATGCTACACGTTTCATCACTTTGAGTATGAAACGTGCAACATTCCTCGTGTTGGATTAACGTCCAATCCAAACACATGCAACACAAACAAGATGATCAACCTTCAATGCTAAAGTGACATGTGCAAGACACTATCATGTAAGTAATGCATGCATGGCATGTTTAAAAGCTAAGGCATCAAAGCTAATGAAACATATTACACATGAGGCATGCATTATCAATCTCAAATGGTCAAACCAACCCCGGACAGAGGTCGAACATGCCAAAACAGTAGCTGAAATATGTTAAGATCAAGGCATACAACACAAGGAGAACATGCTCATTTGATGGCTCATTAACAATGCACAAAGACACAACTCTCAAAAGCTCTCAAGGAATGAAAGAAGTGAGAACATGACACACGTACATACTCTGAAATAACATGTTAAACGATGCCCAAATATGCAACCATCACAAATATAGCATAGTAGGGTGCTCAAAAGTCAAGACTAACTAAGGTACTTGCAGCATAGCCATATCAAGCAAGCCCCAAAGGGCCAAGATGACTCAAAACAGTCCCAAGGCAGGTCAAAACAATGCCAAAACATGCATGGAGTAGAGCTAACACATGTTAGAATGGGAGGCATAAAGCATGACACATGCAAGGCTAATGAGTGAGATTACACTACACATACCCAAACCAAGCATGAGGTGACTTCACCAACAAAAATCAGAGTTGTAACATGGTAAAATAACACCAAAAACATGCTGAGATGGTAGCCCCAAAAGCTTAGGCAAGCATGCATTCATATTGGCTCATAAACGAGGCACAAAGCACAACTCTTAAACGTATTGAAAGAGTGATGAACATGAGAGTATAACAAGGCTATATGCTCTGAAATTATGTGTTAAATGATGCCATATTACTCGAACAACACAAGTATAGCATGCAAGAGGCCTTAAAGCACAAGGCTAGCAAAGAGCAATACACAAGGAGCATGCAATACTAAGCTTAAACAACTAAACCAGCTCTGGACAGAGCTCAACCATGCCAAAACAAAGGCCAAAACATGCTGAAAAGAGAGCCCAAAAGCTTATACAAGCATGCATACACATTGGCTCACAAACAAGGCATGAAGACACAATTCTCAAACACATTGAAGGAGTGGAAAATGTGAGAGTGTGGCAATGAAATATGCTCTGAAATCATGTGAGAAATGAGGCTATACCATGCAAACATCACATTCCAAGCATGCTAGGGACCTCAAACACAAAGCTAGTGAAGTCAACTATGCCATAGTTATACAAAGCAAGCCATATATGACCAAGACTAGTTAAAACAGACCTCAAGTATGTTAAAATATGAGCAAAAACATACTGGAGTGTAATCAAAATAGGCTGGAATGATGAGCCAAAGTGGTAAGCATGTAAGGATAAATGGCAAGATTACACTACAAGTGCAAAAAGCATGCATAAGGTGACACAACTAGACCAAAACAGAGTTATGCCATGTTGAAATAATGCCAAAAATAAGCTGAGAACAAGCCAAGACATGCTAGAAAAACATGCTCAAACATGAGGCTATCAACACAAGCAACCAAGACACAAGGAGAAGGGATGACCCCCTCCTATTTTGGACCTCAAAACACACTTTCTACCACTGAAATTCCTCTGGAATTCAATGGTTAAAAGGCCAAGAGAAGGTGATCTTAAAGGCCTTAAGAGATGGCATAAAGCAAAGCAAAATAAGCCACCAAAGGAAGTAGACTACCCCTAACTCAAATAAGACCTAGAACAACCATTTTAAGAACTTGAAAATAGAACTTTTTACAGTTGAAAGCTAAGCCAAAAGAAGCATGCAAAGATGGCTAAGTAAGCAACTAAAACAAAGCTTTAAAGAGGGTAAAGACTCACCCTTGACGAACCACAGCAAAGCAGCAACTTCTGAGGCAAAAACCAAGCCTTTGAGCTTCAAACAAACCTCCAAGTATCTCAGCTTAAGAGTGAAGGTGTTTCACTAAGTGCTTTAGTGCAAAAGTGTGAAGAAAACTCACTTTAAGGCACAAACTAGTACAAATATAGAGAAAAAGGGATATGTTTTGCCCTAATACAAATTTCTGAACCTTGAACAAGAAGGAGGAAGCTCCCTTATATAGAATTCATGCCTCAAGCTTGTTAGATAAGCTAGAGGCTTGGTGCAATCCCTCCATACACGTGTATGGAGGATGCCTTCTGTGTCCAACAGCTGGCACAGCTGGCAAGGAAAATATCTGCAGAAAGTGCAGAAAGGCCGCCGACCAGTTAAAGTGGTCGACCGACCACCTCCTCTAGTCGACCGACCATAAAAAGTGGTCTGCAGGGAATAAAACTGGTTGACAAGGGAGGAAGAGGGTCTACAGAGAGAGTAGAAGGTGGTGGCAGGCTGCCGACCACCTTAGGTGGTCCGCAGACCACCCCCCTTAGCTGACCGACCACCAAAAGTGGCTAGCAAGGAAGAAAAGTGGTCTACAGGGGGGGAAACCAGTCTACACCCCTGTTCCACCTTCTAGGCAAAGGGTAACGAGGTTTGGTTCAAAAACAAACCAAAAGAAAGAAAAGCAAGAGTCCGTAAGGCAAGACACTCAACCGGAAGCCCCGAAAACTAGTTTACGGGCCACTACAAGTGGCCTACGAGAGGGAAAGGTAGTCTACGGTTACAAAAAGTGGCCTACAGGCCTTTGTTTCCCTCTAGGAAAAGGCAGCAAGGCATGGTCCAAAAACCAGGCCAAGAGAAGAGAATTAAGAGGTCCCGAGACAAGGCGCTTAGCCGAAGGCTCCGGAAACTCAAAATGAGCACAAACATGAACAATCACCGAGTGTACAGACGATGAAGTCTGAGTCTTAAGGTCGGTCAAAAATAGGGTGTCTACATACCCCCAAGAAATAAGGCCTTAGGGAGTACATGGATATTTAGAAGAAAGATGAAAGCGAATAGGTTAATTGATATGTATAAAACTAGGCTAGTTATCAAATGATACAGGCAGTAAGAAGGCTTGGATTACTGTGATACGTATTTACCTGTGATAAGGATTACATCCATTCGCATGGTGATTGCGATAGCTGCTTTATGTGGTTTGGAGATATATCAAATGGATGTAAAGACATCTTTCTTAAATGGAGATTTAGATGAAGAAATCTACATGAAGCAACCCAAGGGGTTTTCAGCTCCAAGGCAAAATAAGAAAGTCTAGAAGCTTGTCAAGTTATTATATGGTTTGAAGCAAGTTCCTAAGTAATGGCATGAGAAATTTGACAATGGGTTTAAAATCAATAAGTGTGACAAATGTGTATATGTCAAAGACGCAGACATAGGCTATGTCATTTTGTGTCTATATGTCGATGACATACTCATTGTTAGTAATAATGATGAAATGATTAGAACTACCAAAAGGTTGTTAAACTCTAAGTTTAACATGAAAGATATGGGCCTTGTAGATGTCATTTTGGATATTAAGATTATCAGAACATCTGGTGGTATTGTACTTTCCTAGTCTCATTATGTTGAGAAGATACTTAAGAAATTTGGTAAATCAAATACAAGTGTGTCTAAGACACCGGTAGACTTGAGTCTATACTTGACCAAGAATAATGGTGAGAGTGTCTCTCAGCTAGAATATTCTCGGGTCACTAGAAGTTTGATGTATCTGATGGGTTGTACAAGGCCGGATATAACCTACTCTATTAGTAGGCTTATTAAATACACGAATAATCCGAATGCTACTCATTGGAGGGCATTATGCGAGTGCTAGGTTATTTACGCTACAGCCGGGATTATGGGCTGTATTATAGCACCCAGCGGTACTAGAAGGGTATAGTGGCACTAATTGGATATCTAATATAAAGGACTCCAAATCCACTAGTGGTTATGTGTTTACCCTCGGAGGGACAGCTGTGTCTTGGAAATCTTCCAAGAAAATGTGTATATCAAGATCAACGATGGAATCTGAGTTTATTGTTTTGGATAAAGCAACTGAAGAAGCTGAATGGCTTCGCTAGTTCGTTGAGGATATTTCACATTGGCCGAAACCTGTGTCTGCTTTCTGTATTCATTGTGATAGCCAATCGACAATTGGACGGGCACAGAGTAATATGTATAATAAAAAGTCTAGACATATCCGTTGTAGACATAATTCCATACGACAACTACTCTCTAATGGAGTTATCTCTCTAGACTATGTAAAGTTTAAGGACAACATTGCGGATCTGCTAACTAAAGGGTTAATTCGAGAGTTAGTAGAGACGTCGTCAAGGAATAAGGTTAAGGTCTTTAGTAATGTTATTGGAACAGAAAACCCAACCTAGTTGATTGGAGATCCCATGATCTAGGTTCAAAGGGACAACCTGATTTCGTGTAACAGGTGAGATACTGAAGAAGTAAATCCCTTTGCCCATTCCTTTCTATAGTGATGCCCTGTGGGAGTGGAAGATTAAGCTAATGTTTTTAATGACCTAAGTGATATGAATAATCAACCGTGGCATAATGAAATACCTTATATAGGTCACCTATGTGAGTGTGAAGTGGGGCCGCTTCTTTAAGAATTGGTAAGGCCGAATTCTTTAAAAACACTCATTAAACCAGGCTAGTGTTCCAAGGCCATACCGGACACACCAGTAAGAACAAGAATAATGGTTGGACTAACTCCTGTGTGAGGTCTATTGTCTCGGTTTACACAAACGGTAGAACAATTTGAGACATCATGTTCACTGGTCAGCCAGTAAATCCGATAAGCTTTCACTACGAAAGGTTCAAAACCAACAACTACCTTTTCTGATGCAGAGTTAGTCTGTGTGCTCTCTCTCCGAGTCTTTGTTGTAAACATTGTCCATTTTCTTTATTCTGTCAATTTTATTCATGTAGGAGATTGTTGAAAAAAAAATGGTTTCATGGTGACTTTATGAAATTAAAGTAGGTCCCAACCCTTGGTTGAGGTGAGATTAAATGGATTTAGATTCTTTGTAACAAGATCTTTACACCACAAAAAAAATGACCAAAAATTATTAAGAATTGAATGAGAAATTGTCTGATAAAGTTGGCCTAATGAATGAGGTATTGAGAATTGTGTATAATTACCAATCTCACATTGATTGCAGAAGAAAGCTTTAATGAGTATTTAAACCTCAAGATTTGATAAGGGCATGATCCCTTTGGGATATCTAAATTTTTTGAAGGAAGGGAGTTATGGATGCTTCGAGGATGGGCTTTGGCCAAAACTGTGGTCCAAGTTGGTTATGCAAAAATTGTTACACGCGCGCGCGCGGCCCTCCCGGATCAGATCGGGCTGGGTTTGGGTTCGGGTCTGTGATTCGTGGGTCGTAGATCTTGGATCTTGGGCTTGGTCTTGAGGCTTACTGGAATGAGTTAGGTCGGATTGGTGATCCATTAACCTAATCTTTTTGGGCCCAGTTTGTCAAGTGGCTACAGATATATATATACACACACACATATGTGTATTGTGTGGAACTTATACATTGAATCCCTATTAGTTTTGTGCATCACTCTAGTAGTTTTATAGGAGTAATGGGCTGCATTGGTTGTTAGCCTTCATGGCTGGAGGCTCCTCCTCTCTTTTCTATGGTGTATAAATAGAGACCAACTTCTTTGGTTGACACATTGAATTTTTTTTGGCTTCCATATTATACAGTCAGTTTGCTCCTATAATTTTCTTCTTATGTGAGAGAGTACTGCCATTGTCGGTTCGCCAAAACTAATAGAAGGTGTTTCTACGTTGGCGGGTCTAGACCGTTGTATCTTGGGAGACAGACACCGACGTACCTCTAGCACTCACGGTGAGGCGGTGAATCTGTTTTAAGGAGATTGTGGTATCACACAGGCTTCAGTTTGATTTCTTTACCATTTTAATGTATTATGTATTTTTGTGGTTGTAATTTCCAGCATGTTTTCTTATTTTGTAATTTAGTTTGATTAATCGTGAATCTATTTATCTTATTTAATTACACAACTTAGCCAACAAAAAGCTTTGAAATCTCTAAAGCCTAGCCTATCCTGAAATTTAGATAATGCCAATGAGCCCTAATTAACCCAATAAATCCTTCTGCCTTCCAAGTCCCCTTCCTACCAAAATTTGCTAATATAAGCGTTCAACCTCGCACTGAACCGTTTTGGAAACGCAAAACAAGCCATTGTGTAAGACGGGATTGCTTGTGTCTACCTTGATCAATGTCTCCTTTCCCGCTTGCGATAACAATTTCAATTTCTATCCTTGTTTTTAGAGAGGACTTTTTCAATTATGAA
The DNA here is from genome assembly GCA_036172215.1 of Camellia granthamiana. Classification (NCBI taxonomy): domain Eukaryota; kingdom Viridiplantae; phylum Streptophyta; class Magnoliopsida; order Ericales; family Theaceae; genus Camellia; species Camellia granthamiana. Next base: position 31,907,598 of record CM069914.1, read on the forward strand.
TTCAAACGCTTCCGTTTTTGACCGACCCCAAAAGGATGGTAAACCCAAATATTTTGCATTAGTAGGGGTGATCTTGAGACCAGAGAGGTCACAGATGTATCTACTAGTGTTGGGCTGAACATTTGTTGAAAATTGCACACTTAGGCCTCGTTTGGCAAGTGATGATTTTAGCGAAAAAGTCAAAAAGTCACTAAAAAAATCAAAAAGCCAACAACCTATACAAAAAAGTCAAAGATTCACTTTTCTCTTTACTTTTTGAACATCTTTTCGTAAAAAATCAAAAAGTCATCCTAAACATACTAGTTTTTTTTTTATTTTATATATATATATATATCATATTTTGGCAAAAAAATCAAAAAGTTTCTAAAAAATCCTGTTTCCAAATGAGGCCTTAATTTGCTAAAATTTATTTATTGACTAGAGGCTTTATAGTAGATGTCCAGAACCTCCAGCACATACTTACACTCCTGAATATTTGCTTTGAGAAAAAGAAACACATCATCCGCGAAGAACACGTGCGAAAGGGTCGGGCAGTGCCTTGTTATTTTTATCCCTGAGATTTGATTCCGTCTTAGGCTCTGATTGAGAAGTTTTGAGAGGACATCCACCATTAAGATGAAAATATATGGGAAGAGGGGATCGCCATGACGAAGCCCTCTAGAAGAAAAGAATAATGCTCGCTTATCACCATTAACAAAAATAAAAAAACTCACATCATGACATACTCCATAACCTAATTAACCCAATTCGAATGAAACCCCAGCCTTTCCAGAACAACGGCTAGAAAGTCCCATTCTATTCGATCATAGGCCTTGTTGAAATTGAGTTTTATAGCCATATTACCAACAACCCCTGATTTTTTAATTTGAGAGCATGGAAAGCTTCGTGGGCTACCACAACATTATCTTGAATCATCTGCCTTGGCACAAAAGATGATTGGTTTGGGGAAATATGATTCTTCAGAAAAAGGCTTCAGGCGATTAGCTAGGATTTTGGTGATTATTTTCATATTAAAATTACATAAACTGATTGGACGAAGTTGGGGATAACAACATTGGGCTACTGGCCTTGGGTATCAAAACCAGATTGGTTTGATTTAGTTCTTTAAGCAAATAACCACCAAGAAAAAAACTACGCACAACTTCACACACCTTAGCCCCTACTTCATCCCAGTAAGTTTGGTAGAAAAACCCTAGAGAGCCATTGGGTCCTAGAGCTTTCATTGCCCCTAACTGGATTAAACTTCTGTTCATAACATCAGATACCATTGGTTCCACCGCTGATAAGGCCTCCATGTAGTTTCTATCCCCAACACTTGTGAACAATGAAGAGAAAAAGCCGAAGAGATAATGATTAATCTCAAATTCTGAATTCAACCATTGTCCCTCCTTTATTTGTGAGTGAAGAATTTGGTTTCTTTGGCTACGTTGAATCATCGAAGCATGGAAGAAGGAAGAATTCTTGTCCCTATAATTCAACCAACGAACTCTCGATCTTTGATGTAGAAACATTTCCACCCTAATAAGAGCTATTTCAAGATCAGCTTTTACTTGGCTTTGTGACTGCATATTTTCTTTTGTTCAGGGATGTGACTGAAGAGACAAAAACTTTGATTTAAGGAAAGCAGTTTCCAATTTGTTATTCCCAAAGTGCTCCATACTCCAAACTTTTAGCCCATTCCTACAACACTTAATTTTCTTAACAATTTGGAACATAGGAGAGCCAAGATGGGGCATAAACCACATGGTTTATTATTTTAAAATTATGACCTACTCATTATATAAATTATAAATATTTAAAATATTTAAAATTATGTCATATTATCTGTTAATATACTAATTAGTATACCAATCAATATATATAACATTATTCTTTTATTTTTTATAAAAAAAATTAAAATAATTAATTTCTTAAATGGGACCCAACTTGACCCCCCACAAACAATCCTTAAAAAAATTTCCCAGTTTTTAAAAAAAGATTCAGATCGGATCATGCGGCGTGCAAGTAAAGTTTCAATTTTTTAATTTTCTTTTGTCCATTTTGTTCTCATTTTTATAATAATAATAATAATAACAATATTTTAATTATTCATCATTATTAATTCCCAAAGTCAGAATATGTATTTGTGCAATTGTGTCTATGCATGCGTATCTATCTATTTGGATTTTCCTTCTATCCATCCCATTTGTGTAAATTTTTTTTTCTCTTCTTCATATATGTGCGTCTGAGTATATATTCTTCTAGAAAACTAGAAAATAGAATGTGGGTCTGTATCTGAATCCTTATGTAAATATATAAATTCCCAAATAAATGTATAAACAAATTGGTGTGAGATAGATTGAGAGGACTTGGTTTTTGCAGGCATGGTTTGTGGGTTTTGTTGGCTTATGTGGAATGTTGGACATATGTCTTTGCATGCAAGCTGATTCATTTCTGGATTCTCTCTCTGGGTATTGTAACTTCTGATTCTGATGATTCTGCTTCTACATTTTCTTCTAATTTGATCTGGGTTTCACTCTGATTTCTCTCTCACTCTGTTATTAGGTACTTGTTGATAATTGTAGTTGAAGTTTGTGGATTCGATGTATTGGGTGAGATTGCAAATTAGGAGTTGAGTTTCTAATTGATTCTGGTGAGTCTGCTGCTACATTTTCTATGTTTACACATTTGCTTTTAATTTGATCTGGGTTTCACTGTGATCTCTCTCTCTTACTCTGTTATTAGGTACTTATAATATTTTTAGTTGAAGTCTATGGATTCAATGTAGTTGGTATTAATCCATGTTTGGCTTTTGAGATTGCAAATTAGGAGTTAAGTTTGTAATTGATTAAAGGGTTTTGAGACTGATTTTTCAGAATGATTGATTATTGGTGTGTGTAGAAGGTTGGTGAATGGGTGCTCAGAAAATGGGATCTCAAGGTGGTGGTAGTGGTGGTGATGGTGGTGGTGGTGGTGAAATCCAAGAGCAGAAATCGCATGCATTGTCCCGGCAAGGGTCCTTGTACAGCCTCACCCTAGATGAGGTTCAGCACCAATTAGGGAATTTGGGGAAACCACTTAGCAGCATGAATCTTGATGAGCTTCTCAAGAGCGTGTGGACCGCCGAAGCTAATCATGGAATGAGTGGGATTGATTATGCAGCTTCAGAGCATAACCAACTTGCATCAGTCTCCGCTCCACATCGGCAATCGAGCCTTACTCTGTCTAGGGATCTGAGCAAGAAGACTGTTGATGAGGTGTGGCAAGATATTCAAATGGGGCAAAAGCAGAATAATCTCAATAGGAAAGCCCAAGGAAGACAAACCACTCTTGGGGAGATGACATTGGAGGACTTCTTGGTTAAGGCAGGTGTGGTTGCTGAATCTTCGCCAGGGGAAAAAAGTTCTGGTCTTGTTTTAGGGGCCGATCCAATCGCATTGCCCCAACAACAAGCTCAGTGGATGCAATACTCCTCAATTCATCAGCACCAACAGCACCAACAACACCAGAACATGCTAGCTGTTTTCATGCCGGGCCATTCAATTCAACAGGCTCTTCCTATTGGTGTGAACCCAATTATGGATTCGGCTTACCCTGAAGCCCAAATGACCATGTCGACATCCCCTTTAATGGGTACATTATCGGACACTCAGACTCCCGGACGGAAAAGGGTTGCCCCCGGAGATGTTGTTGAGAGAACTGTTGAAAGGAGGCAGAAGAGAATGATAAAGAATAGGGAATCGGCAGCCCGGTCAAGAGCGAGGAAACAGGTTAGATTTCAAATCTTTGAGTGCATTGTGATTCCCTTTCTTTTATGCACGGCTGTGCGAAATACATATGTTGAATGGGCAGGCTTACACACATGAGCTGGAGAACAAGGTTTCGCGTCTAGAAGAGGAGAACGAAAGGCTTAAGAGACAGAAGGTATCTTCTACAAAAATATTTAGCATTTCATGGTTTACTGTCTTACCAGTTATGCCTAATTTTGTGTTTGTTAATATTATTTTTTGGATGTGATAGTGAAAACAAATGGCATGTTAATATAATGTTTATTTTTCTGTGAGTTGCTATTTGCTTTCCTGAAGTAAATCTAATCTATTACAACTTGATTTGCCACTAATTTTGAATCATGAAATAGACACAAATACACTTGATGGATGCCAGACAATCATTACCGAAGTTATTAAGATACTTTTGAAGTGATTATTTGGCAAGTACTTTTCCCCCATTTGATTTGTGCTTTATCATGGAAATTAGGTTATGTATCCGATGTGTTTACTCAATGTCTTGGATTGATCATGTCTTGTAATGCTTGTAAATCAAATGATCTGACTGTTGGATAATTATGCAATATGTATTAATTCTAGGGCCAATTTAAAGTTGATCAATGTCCAGAAAATTGAGCCTATAGTATATACTTTATCTAAAAGGGATAGACGAAGAATGGTTTCTATGGTTGACCATCCAACCGTCTTGTCATTTTTGCAGACTTCAGTTATATTTGGTTTCCAGATTGTAGGAATAAATCCTGCTTGCTGACTACTGAACTGAGGTAGGATGTATGCCTGAGACAAGTCTGGGTTGAGGGTTCGAAGTTATTTTTCAGTGGTGTGGTGCTTTGTTAGAATACACGGGATGATTGAACTAGAAAGACATAGTGAAACTTTTTAAGGCAAAAAGAAAAGAAGTAAAAAATACAAAAACAAAAAATGAAAGAAAAGAACTAGAAAGATGTGGTAAATTGATTCCTTTGGACTATGTTATATGGACTTGGGTACATATATCAAGCGCGGAGGTGTAACCAAGTGTCAGATCTTGTTACACCTAAATCTTAGGATATTAGAATATGTATCCAAAAGTTGGATATGGGTATGGGGACACCTTTTAAGTATGTATATATATATGACATATTGTATTATATTATACTACATATTGTATAATATTCTTAGGTAATATCTTGTAGATTATTTAGGAATGTACTTCAAACCAAATGGGGTCTAAAAAAAATATAAATTTATATCTTCTATTCGTGTAAGAAGCGAAAAATGTTTCTTTATTGGCAAACGTGAGCATATTCTTCTTCAAACATTAAATAAAATTAGAAGATCCAAATGTCTACATTGGCAAACGTGGTCATCAACATTGTAAATTGCTTCTATTCTGCTCTTTGCCCAACATAATCCCTTTCCCGATGAGAAGGGAGGTCAATGCTTCCCTTTCACCCAGGCTTGCACCAAATAAAAACGGACTCCCTCTTAGACAAAAGTTGACTCACGGAAAGTCATTGAAGTCTTGTAGCACACTCTTGGAGCCTAGGGTAATGCAAGGTGCTAGCCTAAGGCAAGAAGGCACATGTCTACAAATTTGAGTACATCCATCAAAGAGAAAACAAAGAACTATATGCTTTCAAAAATTCAAAGTAACACATAATTTATCAGCCCTCTCTGTATATTATCAAGACTATCAAACCTTAAAGATCACCTTTTAGCCTTATTTTGAAAAAATAGAACCATGATATAATAGTTGTTGGATTTAAACAAGCATGTACTCACTGCTCATGGATTTTCATTTGAAAAGTTTACAGTTACATTTAATTTGGTGATGGTCACGTGTAATTTGAGAGAAATAAAGGGTTTTGAATTCTTATACAGTGCAAAACTACAAATACAGTAAACGAAGTTTTTTCTTGTGGGTTTGGACATACAATTCTGCCTTGTGGCATTGCCACATCTTGGCAAGCTAACATATTCGATTAGCAAGGTGCCACGTGCCGACCTTATGAGGTGTCACTTGGACCAGTAGTGTTTCTCTAACATGCTCCCCTTCGGATTACAACTACGCCTATCAAGGATAGCTCACTCTATGCCCTAGCTTGAACCTAGGTGTGCAAGGCTAAGACATCCTTTAGGCCACTCACAAGACCCCTTTTCTCTACTGAGGATCCTCCTCTTAAGTGAGCCACTTTTTCCATTTGGAGTTGATGAGCTTAGTGCCTCTTGGCTCGACTAAGCAGTTCTCCTTTGAGCACACTACTCTTCTATATGTGTTCCTCAAAGGTGATCAGGCATCCTCATTCTGTGGCCAAGCATGCCCCTCTTGTGATGTCTGCTTGGATTCACCTTGACTCGTTTGGGTGACCCCCTTCGAGTAGTCTTCATCGGTCTCCTATACATGGTCTCCAGAAAGGCATCTTGATGTTCCTCACCAACTTAAATTAGGAGAAGCACCCAGAAACCCCTTAGGGTTGACCTAAGCATCCCACGGTCCTATTCAGGATCACCAGAGAATCAATGACTGGGAGGCTAGAGTCAAGGATTTCTCAAGGTGCATTTCCATCCCCTTCCTTGAAGGGACTTTCACCTTGATCGGTCTTTGGGAGAGGGTGCCTCCACTGTTAGTTTTCTGAATAAAACTGTATATTCAATTGAATTAATTGAATAAAGAATACATCACTCATATAGAACACTAATTCCTAATCCTAAACGAATACATCACTGATATAGAATTCTAATAGATATAAAACATCTAATAGATATAGAATGCTAAGTCTTAATCCTAAAAGGAAAAAGGAGAACACTGAATATAGGCATATTCTCACACCCCCACTCAAACTCAACGTGTTTTAGCAGAAAACACTGAGAGTTTGTCAAGAAAAAACCGAAACCGAGCAGTGGTGTGAGTCTTGGTGAAGAAGTCAGCAAGTTGCAGAGTCGAAGAGACAAAAGGAAATGAAGTGACAATCAATCTCAATGTGTTTTGTCCGTTCATGGAATACAATGTTATGAGCAATTTGAATAGCACTTTGGTTGTCACAATAGAGAGAGGTCGGGGAAGACTGAGGGACGCTCAAGTCAGATAAGAGACCACGAAGTTAGACAATTTCAGCAGTAGCATGAGCCATAGCACGATACTCAGTTTCGGTAGTAGAACGGGCAACAACAGTTTGTTTTTTGCTTTTCCAAGAAATCAGGGAATTGCCAAGAAACATATAGACACTAGAAGTAGATTTACGATCATTAACAGCACCAGCCCAATCAGCATCAGTAGAGGCCACCAAATCTAAGGAAGAAGTAGAAAAGAATAGCAAGCCCTAAAAGATAGTACTGCGAAGATAGCGAAGGATTCGAGGCAAAGCAGCCCAATGTGTAGAGCGAGGAGCAGAAACAAACTGACTAACCACATGGACAATATAGGCAAGATCAGGCGAGTAACTGTCAGATAGACTAAGCAAACCACAAGCTCGTGATATAACGTAGGGTCGTCCAGAGGAACACCATCAGTAGTGTTGAGCTTCACATTAAGCTCAATGGGGGTATCAGAAAGCTTAGTGTCAGTAAGTCTAGCACAATGGATAAGCTCGTTGGCATACTTAGCTTGGGACAGAAAGTAACCCTTGGAAGAAGAAGCCACCTCAATACTAAGAAAATACCGCAATGGTCCTAGATCCTCAATTTCGAAGGTGTAGAAGAGATGCTGCTTGACCTCAGAGATAGCAGAAGAGTCAGAGCCAGTGATAAACATATCATCCACATATAGTAAGAGTAAAACAAAACCAGCCGAGGTATGTCTTAGAAATAAAGCAGAGTCGGAAGCAAAAGATGAAAATGGAATAAGCTCAGGAGGAACTGTGGAGATGTACTCATCAGACGAGACCTTAGAAGGAAACAGATCAATATGAACCAAATCCTCTTTGGAAATTGGAGCGGTGAGAGGAGGAAACTGAAAGTACGGTAGACGTTCGAGAAAAGAAACATGATGGGAGACATAAAGATGACGGGAAACAGGGTTATAACACCGATAGCCTTTTTGAGTAGGACTATAACCCAAAAAAACACAAAGGACAGACCGGGTACTAAGTTTGGTCCTATTCTTGAGGGGAAGAAGGACAAAACAGGCAAACCCAAACACACGAAGGAGGGAGTAGTTAGGAATTTGGGAAAACAAAGCCTCATAAGGAGACTGACCAGAAAGAAGGGGAGTAGGCATGCGGTTGAGAAGAAAAGCAGCAGTAAGAACTGCCTCCCCCCAGAATGGAGCCGGAACTGAGGCAAAGAGAAGAAGAGATCTAGCTGTCTTAAGGAGATGACAGTGTTTACGCTCGGCTCGACCATTTTGGGCAGGTGTATCTGTACAGGAAGTTTGGTGAATAGTATCCAAATTGGCCAAATACTCATAGAATTCATTTTTAAAATATTCCCCACCCAAGTCAAACCGTAACACTTTAATTGTAGACCCAAACCAAGTAGTAATCATAGACTGAAAGGTACGGTATATCTGATAGAAGTCAGACTTATGAGTCATAAGATAAACCCAAGTGTAACGGGTGCAATCATCAACAAATGACACACAGTATGCAGAAACCCCTTTGGTGAGAACAGGAGAAGGGCCTCAAACATCAGTATGAACTAAAGAAAACGGTGTATCAAACATAGAAGTACTTTTATGAAAAGGTAAGGCTGTCATTTTGGAAAGTTTACACCCCCAATATTCAGTAAGTTCACTAGGAGAAACTTTACCCAATATACCCTACTGAGCTAAAGACCGTAAGCGGTCAGCAGACAAATGCCCTAATCTAGAATGCCACATGTAGAAAGGAGTGGACAGAGAATCTAACTTAAAAGATGAAAAAACAATTTGAGAAGTTGTCATAGGCAGATGCAAGCTCTCCACCACATAGAGGTCTCCAACTCTACGGCCAGTCTTAATTTGCTGCTTGGACATCCGATCCTGCACAGAACAGATAAAAGAAGAAAAGATAATATCAAAACCGGAGGCATCAAGCTACTTGATAGATAATAAACTGATAGAGAACTGAGGAACATAAATGACAGATGGAATAGAGACAACAGATAGCAGACGGTAAGACAGACCCAACAGACATAACAGACATACCAAACCCATTGATAGCATTAACAACAATAGGAAAAGGAGGGGGAGTACAATTTTAAAGTAATAAGAGATGGGGGAGTCATATGATGAGAGGCACCAGAGCTATGAAGCACGGGTGCGGGTACGCCGATACGCCAAAACTCAAAAAAAGTATGATACGGGTACGGCTGCGGTACGCCGATATTTTTTATTTTTATTTTTATAATTATGGTTAAAGGATCCAATCTACAAATTAAAATTTAATAGGGGAATTTGGTGATAGCCCCCTCACTATCTAAATTGTCTTTCAAAAGGACAAGAATTATATAAGTACTTTTAAAACCCCTTAATATTTTAAAACTTGTTTCTTTTACTATATTACCCTCATATCTATCAGCTCTCCTATTAAGTTATCTTCACTGTGTATTTCAGAGTAAAATTTTACTCTATGAAAGTAAAATTTTACTCTGTATAAAAGTAAAATTTTACACTCTAAAACTAAAAGTAAAATTTTACTCTGAAAAACTAGTAAAATGTTAGACTCTACACAAAAGTAAAATTTTACTCTGAAAAACGAGTAAACTGTGAGACTCTGAAGCTAAAAGTAAAATTTTACTCTGTATAAAAGTAAAATTTTACTCTGAAAAACTATTAAAATGTTAGACTCTACACAAAAGTAAAATTTTACTCTGTATAAAAGTAAAATTTTACTCTGAAAAACGAGTAAACTGTGAGACTCTAAAGCTAAAAGTAAAGTGTTACTCTGCACAAAAGTAAAAAAGCGAAGGCAGTGTTTGTGGCGGCTGAAGTGTTTGGCAATGACCACCTCTTGACAGTAAAATTTTACTGTCATTCTAACATCAGAGTAAAATTTTACTCTAATTCTTTCAAACAAAAAACAGAGCAATAGAATAAGAGTAAAATTTCACTTTCATTATCTGAAACAAAAAACAGAGCAATAGAACCAGAGTAAAATTTTACTCTGGTTCTGTCAAATGAAATTAGATCAAAAACAACAAAAATAAATTATAAAAAAAAACAAACAAACAAACAAAAACAAAACAAATTAATCAACAAATCAACATATCTAATTGAGAAGAAAATTTTTTAAAACTCGATCAACAATCACAAATCTGAATGAAAAGAATACATGTGTTCAACAACACTCATACACACAAATATATATATACATATATTCAAAACTCAAATCTGTGTTTAAAAAATATGTATAACCAAACAACTCCACCAAACATGCCTCAATTTAGAGACGATCTGTTTCTCCTCGTAGACAATCTCCTTCGATTCCGACACCGGAGGACAATTTTCCGGCCCGTAGTTGATTTCGTTCCCGATGTTCTTGATGAGTTCATCGTAGAGATCGGTTTCGGCATTGTTGATCGCCGGAGTTTCGCCTGATAACTGATCGGACTTGGCTAGGAGAGTGATGACGATGACGTTGCTATCATCGCCAAAGAAGAAGAAGTTACCAAAATTGTCGAGAAACAGAGCTTTAGATCTGGAAGGAGAAGCACGTTAGCGGAGAACAAAGTCAGAAGGGAAAGAGGGAGGAGAGAGACAGAGAAGGTGGGGAGAGAGTGGGTGGAAAATGTGGGAAAATTTAGTTGAGGGTATAATAGTCTAATAAAATATTTAAATAATAAATTTTGTCCTTTATGTAAGACTTTATAATTATGAGGGGGTTTAAAAAGTAAAATTTTTTTCTTAGTCCTTGTAACAATAAAAGGAAGGTAAAGGGGGTTTATAGCCAAATTTTCCAATTTAATATCAAAACTAAAAGAGAATTACAAAACTAAATATAATTGTCAAATGGCCATAATTAATATCATTTTAAAAATTAAAAATTAAAATTAAAATAATTAAAAATTAAAAGTTTGATTTATCATTAAAATGAAATTCTAAATTATTATTATTTTTTTATAATTTTTTTTTCCCTTCAAAAGGTTAAGTCGGTGTGTAATTTATATTATATTGTAGAGAGAGAGAGAGAGAGAGAGAGAGAGGGGAGGGGGTGTAAATAAAAACAAGACACTTTACCAATTCCCATACCAGTTCAATTCAACGAAGACAATTCCAGCACCTGACCATTCTCTCTCTCTCTCTCTCTCTCTCTCTCTCTCAGCAAATCAACCCAACCCAGTAGCACCGGACCATTCTGGAACGAGCACTTCGTCCTTCCCCTCTCCCTTCCTTTCCATGACTCCCTCCTCACCCTCGATATCTTTCACTCCAAACTCTCCGAGACCCCCAAGCCCTTAGTCGACTCTTTTCGTCTCGCTCTCAAGGAACTCACTGGCAGGGATGAGGATTTCGAATGAAGAACTGAGATTGAAGATTACAATGCTCTCCAATAAACCTAGGTCTGTATATTTTTTTAATATTACAAAATAACTCTTTATTTTTTGTTTTTTTTAATAAAGAACATAAATAAATTGCTCTGATACTCCTCAATCTCTTTACAATTTGATTTTTTGCCTCGGCGTACCCTTCTGTAACAACGGCGTACCCTTCCGTACCAACGGCGTACCCTTCCGTACCCACGGCGTACCCATGCCGTACCCAAATGTACCAAACGTACCGGACCCTCTTTGGCGGTACCCGGTACGCGTGCAGCCGTACCGGTACGCGAACCCGTACCTGGTACGTACCCGGTACTCGTACGGCATCATTTTTGGAGTACTCGTGCTTCATAGCACCAGAGTCAAAAATCCAGACAGACGAAGAGACACCTGAAGAAGACCCAAGCAAACCTGAATGAAGAGAGGAAATAATTGAGGAAGACGGGGATAGCTGGGAGGTAGACACAGTATGTTGAAGCTGACTAATTTGAGTATTCAAGGAAGCCAAGTCAAGATCAAGAGATGGAGCAGATGCAGTAGAATCGGCGGAAGCCTGAAAATTACTCGGAGAAGAAGGGCAAAACTGGGTTCAAGACTGCTGAGAATACAAGCTAGACAGACATCTCTTCTTGGGACCCTCTGATGGCAGAAGGCACACTCATCTGGAGTTAGAGACATCATAATAACCAGAAAGGTAAGGGATTGAAACCAACTAGAGAACCAGAAGTTGAAGTAAAGTCCAATAAGTTGAAGCAGAGAACCAGAGACCAATGACGAAGAGCTTCGATCGACACAGCTAGAGAGAGAGAACCAGAAGTCGAGCGAGAAAAACAAGGTCAGACAGAGGTGTGAGAGAGAGAGACCTTCGCGAACCAAAACGAGAGAGTGAAAGATCCATCGCACGAACCAGATGGGTCAACGTGTTGTCGGATTGCAATTCTGGTGACAAATATGACTTTGATGAACACCCAATGGTAGCGAAACAAACACTAAAGATCCAGACGAATTGCGATGATGAACTGCGATGACTAGATGAAGAAGACGAAAAGACCAGATGAAGTACCCAACTCAGATGGGTCGACTTCGTGAGACCAGAGATAAGAATTAGAGATGACTGCTAGGGTTTCGAGTCCTTCAGGTTTCGAACCAAGCTCTGATACCTTGTTAGTTTTCTGAATAAAACTGTATATTCAATTGAATTAATTGAACAAAGAATACATCACTTATATAGAACACTAATTCCTAATCCTAAACAAATACATCATTGATATAGAATTCTAATAGATATAGAACATCTAATAGATATAGAATACTAAGTCCTAATCCTAAAAGGAAAATGAGAACACTGAATATAGGCATATTCTCACACCACAAGAACATGAGATCAGGTGTTGACCAAAACATTTGATTCTCCGAATAATGCATCATACCTACCCACTGCAACGGCATGATACAGTTTTCACAGCTTAGCATACCTATCTTCTGCATTCCATGATACAACTCCTGAGGTTTGACCATCAACATAGTGGGTTGTTAGGAAACCATTAGATTGTTAAACCAAGGGGGTTGAGCAATCTATCCCTCAACATAGGATATTGCGCATTGCTGAGTTAGGCCCCATGGTTTGTCTCCATTACATTATGAGACCTCATTTATCTGTTAAAGAGTTATCTAGCATTCTCATTCACCTCCGGTTGAGAACAATTCCACTGCCATCCTCTCACTGATGGTTGCTTTGCTTTCACCTGCTCAAACTCTTGTGATCCTGTGCCACTTTTATGCCTACCATCTTCGAAGAAGGCTTTCTCCAGCCACCTCACTATCACCTTCCATAATTCCAAAAAAGGAAATGATGAGATGAGAGAGGGTTCGAAAATGCAGGAAGAATCTGTGAGATAGACTATGAGGAGTCAAAGTTGATGCAAATGCTTTTCTCAAAGCCAAATCAACCAAAAATAAAGAAGGATGAGAGGATAATGAAGGACAAGAATGAGTAAGCGTTTAAAGAGTTGCCTAGTTGAATCAGACAAGTTGCAGCTAAGTCAAGGGCAAGGGTTGGCTATTTGAACCAATATTAGCAGCTTTGTCTGGACAAGAAAGTTCTTTCTATCATGGCTTGGTTCTTGAACATTCGCATCATCTCTCTTGAAATGGGAAATGTTAGCACTTAGTGTGTATTGCATGAGTTCATGATTTGATAGGCATTGCTTCAGTAAATAGTCAAAGTAAAAGAGAATACAAGAATACGAGGAATAAAAATAATATTAAAAAATATTTCCCAAAGATTCCCACCCTTTTGTAAATTTGTGCCCCATTCCCACTGACATGTTATTCCCTTTTTGACATCCTAATTGGCTCATCTTCACTGTTGACAGAAATTATACTCACCTTCGCTGTTTTGACCATCTAATTCGCTGCAATGGTTCTTTCAGCTATCGTTGGACTGCTATAATTGCTTCAGATGATTGTGGAAGTTTTACATTGTTCAACATACAATTTGCCTTACAGATGTCTAAATGTAGTTAATATCTAAATAGATCAGTGGCTATACATTCTGATTGAACTATCATGTGTTTCTACTTGTTTTTGGTAATTTTTTAAGTTGATGACATATGTTTTATCATTATGAATTCTCTATGTAGATTTCTATGATGGATACTTTTAGCATTAACCCGCCATATCCTGTGTTACAGAGACCTGGGTATGAGTATCGGTACGGGTGAGTGTGTCCAAGTGTTAGATTTTCCGAAACCTAAATTTTAGGATATTGGGATATGCAACCAAAGGTGGGGTATGTGTATGGAGACAAGTCTCAAACACACATTCTATTCATTGGTGGTTATAGTGGAGTGGAGGTGGTAATGGTTGTGGAGAAGGGAAATGAGGAATATTTTATTCTTATGTGTCGAAGAGTGTGTAACTGGAATTCACTTCTTCCGATTAATAGCAGGACAAAATTGGCAGTCAGTTTACTCCCCTGCACTTCCCCATCGATGAAAGGGCTTTGACCATACCTTTTAACCCCTTCCCCTCCTACTTTTTAAACGCTCAAACAAGGGGAGGTCAAGCACTTCTGATCACATCCGTCACATCCCCTGAATCCAAAGGTAACATTAAAGATAAATGTGCTTTAGTACTCTCATACTTTGGGGAGGACTTAAATAGAATTTAGGTGGCAGTCCAAATATAATGGACTGTTTCTTATGAACTAACCCCTATTCATTTTGAAACTGAAATCATTAAGTGGGAGTGAAAGCAGGTTTCAAAATAGAGAGGAAGGGCATTCTTTCTCTCAAAAGTTACAAGGGCTTATTGTAATTAGTTTAAATTATATTGTATTGTATGTGAATAAGTGTATATATAGATATGTTTATTTAGGGATGTGTTCATGGTTTGGTTTGTTCTAATATTGGACTGTTTCATATAAATTACCCCTTATTTAGTTTTATTATTGGAAGCATGAGGTGGGAGTGAAAAATTTCAGGTCAGATATGAGAGAAAGGACATTCTTTCTCTAAAAATATTCAGAGGTTTCTTGTCTTCTCATGAGTTGAAATCTTAGATATATCATGTGCATGCATTTATTTAGGGCTTACAGAAAAGAAATGTAGCCTGTTTCTGTACATTTGGAAGTTTGATCAAGAAAGAATTAAACCTCTCGTCATTGTTCTGCAATCAATTTTATAAAGTGTTTGGAAATTAGAGTAACAGGTTCATAATATGTGTGTGTGTGTGTGTGTTTGTAATCCAAATTAGTTGAAATTTCATAATGCTGGAATCATTCAAAATAGGAGTGCCATCAAACAGAACTTTATTTCATCTGACTTCTATTTGCAAAAGCCATGGTTTAAATCCCAAGGCCAACAGTGTGCTACTAGACTAATAGATACACCAATTGAAAAGAAAAAAAGAAACTAGAAGAAATGAAATAACTATATAAATGAGAAGAATATGATGAAGGTGGAGGATTAAAAAATAAAGAAATGCTAAAAAAAGAAGAGTGCAGTATTACATTGACCACTTTTGACAAGAATTTAACATTCAAATACCCAAATTGCTGCTTTATCTAAATCAACTTCATCATTGGGGACAAAGAAATGAGAAAAACCTCCAAATCTGTGTTTAGTTTCATGGAATCTACATTTTACACCACCTAGACCCTGTCATGTATCTAGGTCCAGGACCCCTGGTTTCTGCAGATCCCCATCCATGCAATAGCAAATGTAGTTGTCGTTATCTTCATGGAAGCTTGGGTTACTTGCTTGCTCCCTGAGTGATAGCTTGCCAAATCATCTCCTCTCCCCTTTGTTTACATAGAGGTCTTCAAATGATATCATTGCCCAAGTATGCCATCGTCCGTTGATAAAATTGATTTCAGAGGAAAGCTTAGTGCTTATTAGTTTAGATTATTTGAACTGATTTTTTCAGTTTTTTAAACATTAAGTTTTTTTATTTTTTATTTTTTATTATTTATTTATATATATATTTTTTAAATCATCTAAACCAAACGAGCTCTTAAACTCTGTTATTCTAATATTTTTGCCTTCATTTTTTTGTGGGGATTATCATCTTTTGTCATATTAGAAATTTTGCTATAGTTATATATATTAAAAATAAATAAAACAAGAGTTTTGTTGTAGTTACATTTTACTTGGTCAATAAGTAGTTTGCATCATGTGTCATAGAGTTGCTAAAAGTTTCTCCCTGCAAAAGTTGTGATTACATTGTCCAGTTGGTTTAAAAAGAAACTTGTCTATAAAATGTAAATACATATATGAAAATCATCTTCTCCTTAAAATGAGAAATTTAGGCATTAGTTAACAATTGTTGATGACAGATTCAATCTCATGTGGTACCATGGTGATGAGGTTAAGTGAGTCATCTTATCAATGTGGTCAATATCCCTTCCTTTTTGTTAAGGATATTATATTCATGATCAATATTGGAAATTTTGATCATTGGACGCTGTTGAAACTTTATGGTTCCATAAGAGTAACCTACGAGGAGTCATACATGTTAGTATTTGGGTATACTTCCCATGTTACTGATGAAGTTCAGAGGAATTGGGGGGTAGCCTGAACTCCAAGTTTACTTTCCCAGTGTGGGTCCAAAGGGTTGTGCCTAGGCCAGATTCTTGGTTATCAAAAAAAAAAAATAGAAATAATCGTGCTAGCTCCACTCTGGTGTGTACCATAAGAATCAAATGCTGTAATCATTAGTCATATGGTGTGTAGCACCTGAATCAAATACCATAATCATTAGTCATATAGTGTGTAGCACCAGAATCAAATACCTAAATAGAGCTAGATATACCTTGAGTTGATAAAAACAAACCTATAAATGAGGAGACAAATAAGACAATAGGTTGATTGCTAGAAAGAAATTTCTGCAATTATTGCTGAGTATAATTGTTAAGAAGGAAATTGATTGAGATTGATCCTTTACAAATGGTGCAATAATGGTAGTGTGTCTGTTACCGGTTTTCTTCCAAGATTGTTTTTGTCCAGTGTGCCTATCCCCACTCTTATTCCAAGACTACTGTTGTCCAGAGTTTCGAAGAATCAAAAGTTAAAGTATTGAGCCTTCCAATGACCTTTTGATGACAAGAATGCTCTCATAGGTGTACGAGCGGGCTGTTTGCTCTATGTACTAATCTGATGACTAGTAGGTCATGTGACCATAATTGTTTGGCTAGGTAAAGCATATTACCTCTTCCCTGATGCAACCCCAAGACAAATTTCTTTTGCCAATAAGTGGATTGTGATAAAGAATAGTGCCACTAATTCTTCAAAATCATCTGTAAGGTCCATCAGAAATTGTACCAATCTCTGTGCTGCAATACACCACATTCTTTATCATTTTTCTCTGTGAAGGCTATCTAATCCCACAAATTAGTCATAATAGAATAAAACTCTTGTATACTCCTATTTCCAACTGATATCAATTGGCCAAATTGTTTAACAAACAACTTGGAGAGAGTCTCAAATGTCATTTGTTGTGGTGAACTTAACCAAGTGAACATCAATGGACTGATCCACATAGCTATTTACTCAACTTATAATCTTAGACTGTTAACTCTCCAAGTAGAAAGTAACTCGTCAAAATTTTCAGCCTCAGTGTTTGTAGGTATCTTAGCAACCCTAGAAACATAATTCCACATGTTTTTACCCTGGAGAAATTTTTTGACACTTATGCCCAATTTGTCACTCCAATTTCACCCTAATAGATTGAAGAGAATTTGAACTTCTAATTGTCATAGTCCCAACCGTAGGAGAGAACCAAGTGGAGTGTGGTTAGACCAAGGAACTTAAACTTATTTGAACATTTCCAAAACATAGCCCTATTATTAAAATGAGAAATTCTAGAGACCCACAAATTCACTCACAATTATGTGGCAAGGGTGTTGGGCCCTACATAGTTGAGTGTGTGACAAATTAAAACGGACACCTAACATGACACATCATTGTGGGTCAAATTAGGGGAGTTTTACTAGGGATCTGAAATATTGTCTTAGGCCTCGTTTGGGAACAGGCTAATTTAGTAACTTTTTGGCTAATTGGCTAAAAAGGTTGGTAAGAAAAACCTGTATGTTTGGGCCAACTTTTTGGCTAATTACGAAACGACGTGCAAAAAGTAGAGAGAAAAGGGAATCTTTGACTTTTTGGTATGGGTTGTTGGCTTTTTGGCTAAAAAGGTAACTTTTTGGCTAATTGGCTATTTTAGCCTCTTGCCAAACGAGGCCTTATTAAAATTAACCTCTGGTCATCTATGAGTGGATAACTCTGTTTTGGTTTATTCCACTAATAAAGGCTGTGCTGCTACTTTTTTCTCCCAAATATGATTGCCTTATTACCAAAGATATCTGTGTTTCATCTCTGTGCTTGGATGACATTCTGTTGCTTAAAACCAACGGTAAGATGATGAATTTCATATAACTGAGAACTGTGATAAGATTAGCTAGTCCAAGAGAAATGAACTTGCAATTATTATTTTTTTTCTCTGCTTACCTTTAGTTTTCATTAATATGGAAGATCTCTTTGTATTTTGAATGGAAGATCTTTTGTATTTTGAAAGCAACACTCTTGTTGCATGCTGGAGAGTATAACTTTTGTTTGTTCAGATGCTTTGGTGTGGTTTGTGCAGTTCTTTGGGTCTTATGCATCGAAGGAAATGGTAGAATTTTTTTTGGGAAACGTGAAGATTTTGAGAGTTTGTGGGGAAAAAATTTCTTTTTGGCTTCCTTTTGGATGTCAATGGCTCCTCCTTTTAAAGGATCCTGCTCTTTCTAATTTCTAGGGATTGGAGAGTTGTGTGTAGAATGTGAGACTTTTTGCTCTTTTTTGAATTTTCTTTTTCTTTTTCTCTCTTTTTTTTTTTTTCTTAAAAAAAAGAAAAGAAAAGAATGAGTATGTTTGTTCTTAGAGAAATTCTACTATATACACCCCTAAATTATGTTATTTTCTTCTTTAGTTATGACCTTATTTTAGTTTTGACTCATGAAATCTTTGGTATGCCTCATGTATTGTTTAGTTATGACTTTTTATTTTTATTTTTAGTTATGATTCTGAAAATATGAAGTTATGCAATTTTCTTCTTTAGTTATAAAGTGCATACGGTATACACCCTTTGAGGGGTGTGCGTACCATAGTCTTTCCCTTGTTCTTATACTTTCCTGTTATTTCTACAAATGTGTTTTGTTGAATACCATTGCTACTACTGTCGACCTTACAAATATATGATTGAATACCTTTGCTTTTGTTTACTGATTTTTTCATTTTTGTATTTTTTTTTTTTTGGCTGTTGGTGATTTTACTTTTACAGGAGTTGGAGAAGGTATTGTCAAGTGTACCACCTCCGGAACCAAAGTATCAGCTCCGGAGAGCAAGCTCGGCCTCTTTCTAACATATCGTGTTTTTTTGGTTTGATGTATGAATGAGCCCTTATATGTAGATGCATATTATTGTGTTTGTTATATGCCATTTCTAGTTTTCATTAGCTAACCCTAGTGTTCTCAAAACTTCCCCAATTATTGATTGCTAGTGTTGGTCTTTTGTTTGGGTTAGAAACTGCCTTTGGGAACTTTTCTTCCGTAGCAGCTGCTGCCACCTTGATACGCTTAATCTGCTTCTGCCCTGGCTGCTGTTATCTTAGCCCATTGAGTCATTTCCTTGTATCATGTACATCTTATAGATTCAACTTGGGAGTTTATGCGTTGCCATTGTTTTCGGTATTTTGTATTTCCTTATTTATTTTTATTTTTTTACATCAATTTTAGCTTGTCTGCCCAAGTTTTTGTTTTGTTGCAAGATATTCTTAATGGACATATATCATTGGTTGAAGGCCTTGTTTGGATAAGAAATTTGTTGGGGAAACTATTCTTGTCTACTAAATGAAGTCTACTGTCGCCTAATTAACATTTTGAAAGAAAAAAAAAAAAAACGGGGTTCAAATCTCAAGAGTTAATTTTATTTTTTATTTTTTTTTATTTTTTTTCATTTTAAACCTTGAATTTTTATAAAGGACTCAATTTCAACCATCTACAATTTTGTAACAATAGATGTAGCACTCTCTCCCTCCCGTTTCACTCGATATATCAACTTTGAATTTGATCAATCCCTAATACAATCATCATTTTGTATAGGATTCCTATAACATAAATGGAATTTTCATAATTAGAGCGCGAAGAGAGAGAGAGAGAGAGAGGGGGCGTGAGCTGAGCAGAGGAAAGTTTCTCTTTAGAGATTTTTGATGGTGTTTCGGTAACATTTTGGCGACACTCGAGCGATCTTCTTTATGCCTTTAAAATGTAGATTTACACTCTTAGAGTATAAATTTATACTTTTAGAGTGTAAATTTGGGTTTTTTTTAATGAATTTTGAGTTTTTCTCTCCCGATTTTGGTATAAAGTCTTAGATTTTTGACACCCATAATGGTTGCCTCTTCTCTCAAGCTTTCTTTCATACCATTGTGAGTGTTCTTCCTCTTCAACTTTAGCTTCTGGCGGTGTCCAAAATTTGACGGCGGCAGTGGCAGAATTGGACAGCAATGACGGGGACAATGTCGACGGCGGGTGTTGATGCAGATCTTGCTTAGTTTGATGCTGATCTTACTTAATTTGATGTAGATCTTGCTTTGTAAACCACATCTATGAGAGGATCGGTTTTTCTCTAGATCGTAATTGATTTTTTTGGCAATTTTGTTTTGTTGTCTTGTTATTTGTTTGGCCTTTTCGGATATTGTTTTTATTTTAATGTTGTATGTTTTTTTTGGCGGTTTTGTTTTATTGTTTGATTGTTTTTATTTTAATCTTGTTTGTTGTTTATTTATTTTAATATATCTGCTTTTCCTATTCCTCAATAAAAAGGTGGAATTTTCACGAGCTCCTCAAACTATCATACATGTGTCGCTTAATTATTAATTTTAACAATTAACACCTTAAACTACTAAATTTATTTCACTTTATCCTATAACATTTTTTCTCAGAAAATTTTATTTTACCTTTCAAATTATACCTTGATGATCAATTTAACCCATGTGCTTCTTATAATTTCAATTTTGTGCCTAAACTATTTGATTTTGGATCGATTTCAGCATTGTCTTTAGTTGCCGTTTATAATCAAATGGAAATTACTGACGTAACACCGGAATTTCGTTTAAAATTTTATTTTGCCCCCAAACTGTCTCCAAAATATCAATTTGTTTAAGGTTTAATTGATATTTTGGGGATAATTTGGGGGGTAAAATAAAATTTTAAATGAAAACGGCAGCAAGTGCCATTTAATTATAGACGGTAGTTGATGATAGGGGTGAAATTGATATAAAATTGAATAGTTTAAGTGTAAAATTGAAATTATAAGAAGAACAAGGTTAAATTGATCATCGAAGTATAGTTTGGGAGACAAAATGAAATTTCCTCTATTTTTTTTTTTTTTTCCTGAAAAATGCACTTTTTTTGAGGAAGAAAAATTTTAATTTGTCCCTAAAACTATCAAACTTTGTGGTCTTGAATTATTAATTTTAATAATTAATACCTTAAACTATTGAAATTGATTCACTTTCCCCAAAGTGAAAATTTTCCAATAATCTAAGTTATGAAAACTAACATATTGAAGGCATACACAAGCAACCTCTAGATAATTTAAAGCATTAGATTTCATTAACAAGTGCAGGATTTCAAAACCAATTAAATCCACACCAATAATAAGCAACCCAAATCACAAACACATTAGTTAGTACTTTTTTATTTTTTCTTAACAGTGCACTTGGTTCCATTGATATTTTTTTTTTTTTGGTTTTAGGATGACAACCGAATGCTTCTTAAAGCATCCACAATGGGCTGCCAAAGGATCTGTGAAAACCAAATTTTGGCAAGAGTTGGCAAAAACAACTCTCCCATGCCTAGAGTGGCAAACGAATCGAGCCGAACCAAATTTTAGCGTATTTAGGTTTGTTTATTAAGATTTTAAAGAGTTCAAACTCAATAAAAATTTAATAAACCGAGCTTGAGTCGAGTTGGCTTAGACTTGATTCGAGCTCAGGCCTATTCATATGCCTTGATGAGCCAAAAAATTTATAAATTTTATACTTGCGTATGAGACTAAAGTTACAATTAAAATTTTGATTACACAATTCTATATATAATATATATAAACATACTAAAAAACAAGTCAATATTTTACCAAAATAATAATATCTACCACCACTATTATATAAATGTACTATCTATAGTTAACCATTATTTACATTTATATTTTTTAAGCATATAAATACATATTTATCTTATTTTGTATACATATTTTTACATTATTTAATATAAATAATAAATGTTAAACGAGCCAACTAACGAGCCAGGCTTACGAGTTGAACTTGTGAGCCAAACTTTAGTATGTTTAGGTTTGTTTATTAAAAATTTAACAAATTCGAGCTCGAGCTTGCATGCAAAAAAAAATTTAACAAACAAAGTTCGAATGAGCTCTTACTGAGTTGAGTTCGAATCTATTCACGAACGATTCTGTTTATTTGCAGCCTTACTCGTGGCTATAGGCTGCCAAACTATAGCAAAGTCGAGACTTTTATACTAAATTTGTCACAAGCTTTGGTAATGCCAAATTTGCTAGATCATCATCCCAACTGTTTTTCTTTCTTCCGTCACTTCCTCTCTCGTTCTTCTCTAGCAAAATCTCCCAAAACTCCCCCCCCCCCACCCACCCACCCACCCACCCACCCAAAAAAAAAAGAAAAGACACTTTTTTCTATGGAATTCAAAAAACAACAACAATAATTAGAAAGACAATAGTCACAAATAATAATCACAACAACAACAATAACAATCAAGCAATTTCTTGCAAATTTCAAGCAATCTCAAACAAAGCATGAATAATCTCAACTAATTGAAAGCAAATTTCAAGCGTTTGAAGTCTCTTCATATTCTTCACTTAATTTCATCTTCTTCATTTGCTTCATCTTCTTTGTGTGTGGTTTAGGGTTTTCGAGTTTGTGAGATGAATTTCTAGCAAAGATATCTTTTGGATAGATAGGATCCTTTGCAAAGTAATCCTTATGTATTTGTTCGTCACCTCTAATCTTGTCATGATTGATGTATCGTCGACCACTTGTGGAACTAACATGTTTGGTTCGTTGGTTTGCTTGTTGCGCTTCTCTTCTTTCAAACTCCACTGTTAACAGTTGCATCATCATTATATCTTCATCAGATGATGAAGATTAATCAAATTCTCCACTAAAAATTGCCTTCGTGAAATTGTTCATTGTAGTAGTATAGAAAATTTAAAATTTTAGAATATTATTGTATTGTGATTTATAGGGTAAATTGTTTAATGGTAGATGGTTGTTGGTGGGTGAATAATGGGTGAGAATGCTAAGTGTTTATAGTAGATAGATGGTTGGTGAGAATTGTAAGTTATCAACAAACACAATTGTGGAATAATTTTCTGAGTGTTTTCATTTATCATAGTTGTACAATATATATAGTACAAACATTAACAAGGAAAGAATAAAAGATTACAAAAATATCATATAACTGAGGAATTGATAAGGTTACATAATTAAGGATATTGACTAAATCAAATATTGACCAAATCATATCCTTAATTTTAGCACTCCCCCTCAAGTTGGAGCATGTATATCGCACATGCCTAACTGGTCTAAAGAGTGACCAAAAACACTGCTAGCGACAGCTTTGGTAAGGACATCAGCTAGTTGGTTTTTAGACTTCACAAACGGAAAACCAATGATTCCGGCTTCAAGTTTTTTCTTAATAAAGTGTTTATCAATTTCCACATGCTTTGTCCGATCGTGTTGGACTGGATTATGAGCAATTTCTATAACAGAAGTGTTATCACAATACAACTTTATTGTCTCTTGAGAGTGAACACCCAAATTCTTAAGCAAGTTCTTCAACCATTACATACTCCAAAAGCCATGCCCCTATATCCAGCTTCTGCACTAGACCTGGCTACCACCGGTTATTTTTTACTCCTCCAAGTCACAAGGTTGCCCCCTACAAAAGTAAAATATCTTGATGTAGATTTTTTGTCATCAGATGAACTAGCCCATTTTGCAACAGTGTAACCTTCTATATTCAAGTGATTATTCTTGATGAACAACAACCCTTTACCCGGAGCAGACTTTAAATATCACAATATGCATTCCGCAGCATCCATGTGAGGTTTACGAGGATCATGCATAAATTGGCTCACTACGCATACTGAATAAGCAATATCTGGCCTAGTATGGGACAAATAAATTGACTTTCCCACAAGTCTCTAGTACCTGGCCTTATCAGTAGAAGTTGCATGCAAACAATTAAACAACTTGTGATTTTGTTCAATAAGGGTATTCGCAGGCTTACAGCCAAGCATACCTGTTTCAGTTAACAAATCAAGAATGTATTTTCGTTGAGATAAGAAAATACCGTTCTTTGAGCGGGCTACCTCGATTCCGAGAAGGTATTTTAAATCTCCAAGTTGTTTCATTTCAAATTCTAAGGCCAAGTGTCGTTGTAAGTTCTCAATTTCTTCTTGATCATCTCCTGTCACCACCATATTATCAACGTATATGATCAAAGCAGTAACCTTACCCATTTGGTGCTTTAAAAATAAAGTATGGTCGGAGTTGCTTTGTGTATATCCGAAGCTCTTCATAGACTTGGTAAATCTTTTGAACCAAGCTCTTGGAGACTGTTTTAACCCATACAACGCCTTTTTGAGTTTGCACACCATTGTAACATCTTTGTATTTTTCCACACCTGGAGGGGGGTCCATATACACTTCCTCTGTAAGATCTCCATGTAAAAAAGCATTTTTTACATCAAACCGAAGAAGTGGCCAGTCTTGGTTCACTGCCAAAGACAGGAGCACTCGAACTGCATTAAGTTTGGCAACAGGTGCAAAAATGTCTTGGTAGTCAACCCCATAAGATTGCATATATCTTTTCGCAACTAATCAAGCTTTATACCTCTCAATCGTCCCATTTGCTTTATGCTTGACTACAAAGACCCATCTACATCCCACAATTTTTTTTTCCCCCCCCTCTTTTGGTAGAGTCATAAGCTCCCAACTATCATTTTTCTCAAGTGTTGCCATTTCTTTTGCCATGGCTTGAGTCCATCTATCATCTGCTAGAGCTTCCTGCATTTTACTAGGAATAGGAACAGATAATAACTGTAGCACATAAGACGCATATGACTTGGATAGTTTGTGACAAGACACATGATTACTAATGGGATATCTAACTTTGGATTTAGGATCAGGCTTATATTTAACAGGTGGTATACCACGATTAGAACGAGGTGGAAGACAATATTGAGACACGTGAGATTTAGAAAAAAGATCATCACTACAAGTGGAATTAGGATTAGTGGATACCTCTAGAGGAATCTCAGAAGAAGATTGGCTTAGTGGTTATGTTGAATTGTTGGGAGGCATTGTACTGTCATGAAGAGCATGATCTTCAGTATGAGAAGTCTTTGGTTCAATAATTGATAACTCTTCCATTTCATCTGAAAATTCACCATGTCCTGAAGAAGCTCCGGACGAAGAACTATTGTCCGAATTGTTGATAAAAAATGCCTCTAATTCTTCATAGTTTATCACTCCTTTTGAATTCTCCCCTTGAAATGGTAAATTAGGAGTCGGTGTCCAGTAAAAAAGTTTGTTCTCGTGGAAGGTTATATCCATGGAAACATAAAGCCTCCGAGTGGTAGGATCATAACACTTGTAGCCTTTTTTAGTGTTCCCAAAGCCCACAAAAACACATTGCAAAGCCCGAGACTCAAGCTTGGTTCATTGGCGAGGATGCAAATGAACATAAACTACACACCCAAAAATTCGTGGAGCCAAAAACACCACCGGTGGAAGAGTGCAATGATCAGAAAGGGCATCCAATGGTCTTCGAAAATTAAGAACACTGGATGGCGTACGGTTTATTAAATAGACCGTCGAATTCAAATCTTCACCACACAAGTAAATGGGAACATGACCTCCAATTAAAAGAGATCGAGTAACTGCCAATAAATGTTGGTTTTTTCGCTCGACAATACCATTTTGTTGAGGAGAATCTGTGCAAGATGTTTGGTGAATAATCCCTTCAGAGTGCATAAATTTCATCAATTCTTTCTTTTCGTACTCACCACCATTATCAGAGCGAAAGACTTTTATTGAAACACCAAATTGAGTAGTTATCATTTGATAGAATAGGCAAAAAATTAAACAAACATCACTCTTGTGTTTCATTTGATAAACCCAAGTCATGCGAGTGCAATCATCAACAAAGTTATAAACCACTTCATCCCATTAAGAGTAGAAATTGGGGCCGGTCCCCAAACATTTGAATGAACTAATGAAAAAGGTAAATCTGTTTTATGATCACTCAAATGAAAAGTAGTACGATGACTTTTTACCTTCACACTAGTTTTGCAAACAATGTCTGAAAGATTAAAGCCATGAAACAATGATGGAAATAATCTCCTAAGATAACCAAAAGAAGGGTGTCCTAGGCTTCTATGCCATAGCCAAATTTCCTTTTTTTTCTTATTCACTGAATCTCCATTTACCATAAGAGTTTGCCCCTTTTTATTGGAATGATGGAATCCGTCTTCAAGATAGTACAACCCTCTCATCTATCTACCATTGCCAATCTTCTCCCGAGTATGGATGTTCTGAAAGACACAATGAGCAGGGAAAAATATTGTAACATAATTATGAGATTTTGCTAATTGATTCACAAAAGAATATTACAATTTAACGATGGCACAAATAAGACATCCTCGATTTCTAACGTGGAAGATAACGGAATTGTACCAACTCCAATAACTACAGATGATATACCATTAGCAGTGGTAATAGTGACTTTGGAACATTTAGAAAATAAATGACTAAACCTATAACGATCACAAGTCATATGGTCTGTTGCGCCAGAGTCAATTATCTAATCACTATTTTTAGAAAAAGACATACCAGACTTAGCATTGGATGTAAGAGTTGTGGCTAGATTTGTTTTTGGATTAGAGTCTGCCTCCTTATGGGATGCTTTCTTACCCTTTGGATGCCATTCTGGACACCCATGAAGTCGAAAGCACGTGTCCACCATATGACTAGTACCATGACAGTGAGTACATTTTTTATCCTTCTTTGAGATGGTCGTTTTCTGATAAGCCATTACAGTCCCCCCTTCTCCAATATTTCCTCCAAGCATAACATCTTGGCGATTAGCTTCCGAACAAACTGTAGTGTAAGCCACCTATATATCAGGAAGTGGTTTTGTAGACAATACACGACCTCAAACTCCATCTAAGTGAGGATCAAGACTAGCCAAAAACTTATACACGCGTTCGGAATTAACCTTCGTGGTGTATATAGCAATATCATTGGTACATTCCATAATACAGCCATCAATATCATCAAGCTCCTACCATATTTTCTATAATTTTCCAAAATAAAAAATAACGGAACCTCCATTCTGGCAGACAAAAAATACCTTGCAATGAAGTTGATAAGCTTTTGATGCATCCTGATCAACCGAATACGTATTTTTAACCGCCTCCCATATCTCCTTTGCTGTAGACAATCGAAGAAAGAGAGACCGAATATCCTTTGTCATCGCATCAAGAAGCCAAGATTTGACCAAGCAATTTTCATCCTCCCATTCTTCATACTCTTCCGACTTTTTATTTAATGGAACAGCCTTGGTACCCGAAATATAACCCCAACGTTTTCTTCCACGGATTTTATTTCAGGCATTCAAAGACCACTCCACATAATTGGTACCGTCAAGCCGTTCCAAAGTGATGAGAGAGGAAGTTTCTGGCAAATGGAGACTAGACTTGGTCTTCGTTGGTGATTTAGCACCACCTACTTCAGTCATGATGGCACTAAAAGAAAATTTTTTAGTGGAATGATATGAACAAAAACAAGAACAATTGTGAATGCAAGACCTACTTCAATTCCTAGGGTTAAGAAAAGGATATTGAAGGAGGCTTTGATACCATATCAACAAATACAATTGTGAAATAATTTTCTGAGTGTTTTCATTCATTAGAGTTGTAATATATGTAGTACAAACATTAACAAGGAAAGAATAAAAGATTACAAAAATATCCTATAACTAAGAAATTGATAAGATTACATAATTAAGGATATTGACTAAATCAAATATTGACCAAATCATATCTTAATTTTAGAATAAGTATGTCTTCAAAAATGGTGGGTGAGAATAGTAAGCCTTCAAGAATGGTGGGTGGGTAGATAGTCGGTCAGAATTGTAAGTATGTCTTCAACAATGGTGGGTAGATAATGGTGAGTGAGAATGGTAAATTGGTCTTCAAGAATGGTAGATAGATGGATGATAAGTCAGAATTGTAAGTATGTCTTCGAAAATAGTGGGTCCATAGATAAAGGGTGAGAATGATAAGTACCTCTTTAAGAATGGTGGGTAAGTGGATGGTGGGTCAAAATAATGCTCTGTTTTTATCTTTTAATTTTTTGATGTAGGTAGTATCCCCCAATTTTGTAGTGCCATGTGAATGGTGGTGAATAAGAATAATGTGATTTTTTTTTCAATTTTTTAAAATATGTCTAGTCTTGTAGAATGTAAATATAATTTTTTTTTTTTCGAAAAAAGTTTTAAAAAGATCACAAAAGACTAAAAATATCAATAAAAAAATTACTCAAAAAATTAAATACAAACACCACCTAAAACAAGAGGAAAAGTTAGTTAGTATTGAGCCAAAATGACATGTCATCATCGTGACACCATTGGCATAATTTGATATTTTGCTACCATAGCATGTCAAATTATAACTTTGACAATACTAAAATAACTATTATCATTAGAGATGCTCTTAGATACTACGCAATTTGTTTTAAAAATATAATGACTTTGTTGAGATAATTAAGAGAAGAAACTTTTCACCCTTCATTTAAATTTTTTTAAATGAAATGTCCGATACAACATGAGGGCCAAATAAATACATAGCATAACCAGAGCTTTTCCACAACCGGTAATTGAAGCATAAGTCCTAAAGAAATTAAATTCAGCAACCTTGTGGAGCTGCTGCATTACCAGACTCCAGCAATTGAAGCATCGGGTACACCCCAAGTCCCAACCATAAGAATTGAACAAAACTCTTGAAAGCTATGGAACTAGCATAGGGATATATCTTAAATCCTAGTCGTACACATCAAGTCAATAGTTACCATATATGCATAAGTTGGCCTGAACACCTGTTTATAAAAAAAAATGATACTATGTATGAATCAGCAGTGCCCACTCTGAGTTTTTTAAGGCCCAAAGTGAGTACTAAACATGGCACCTTTCATACATATTAAAAAAATGATACTCATAAAAAGTCAACTAAATGTTGCTTAAATATATATTAAATTTTACAATAACAAAAAGGATCAAAATGTAAGTTGGAGTACTCAAAAAAAAAAGTGAACAAAAATTAACGAAAGTATCACTTGAAATATACTTTGTAAGAATCATGATTGACCTATTTGATATAATTTACCAAAAATTACTAACATCATCATCATCATAATAATGCTAATAGTTAACTTGATCCTCAATTATAACAAATCCAATAATTAATAAACATAAAATAAAATAAAAAATCATGTAATTATAAAAGGGAAAAAAATTATAATCATCATTAAAGAAATATTTCATTAAACAAAAACTTGAAACCTATTTTATATAACAAATATGATATGAGACAAATAATAAACACATTAAAAAAAAATCTATTAAATGTTCAGAAATATAATAGTTCTCTATAAATTTCAAAAAATTTAGATGAATAGTTCCATAAAATCAATAAATAAATAAAGGGAATGGCTTCCCTGGAGGGTACTGTTGGCCCCGTAGGGCCCTACCACGGGTCCCGTTTCGATAATCCGAACCGTTCAATGTTTTGAACTCATCAAGCAGTATATGCATATAAAACATCACGTTGATCGGATATCGATAGCTATGTGATCAAATAAGATTTTTGTAAGCCCTTTATTTTTTGCCGTCCATTTTTTTCATACAAAACTGATTTGATCACACAGTTATCGATATCCGACAACATGATTTTTTGCAAATGTATAGTATTCGATGAGTTCTATACATTGAACGGTTCGGATTATCGAAACGTGACCCGTGATAGACTCCAATGGGCCCAACAGTACCCTCCAATCCATGATTGGACTGTAGGAAATCCTTTCCCATAAATAAAATAGAGAGGAAAAGAAAATACATTCATTGTTTGTGATGGTTGAGAGAAGATCAATGATGCTGAGTTAGGCTTCCAATTTCTCCTTCTTTGGACATTAATTAATCTTTGGGTGACTGTGTGTGGCTTGCTTTGCTCTAGAGTTTAGAGCTAAGTCTTTGTTCAATTTCGATTGCCAGGCAAGGAGGCAACGAATAGCAACAACATGTATTCTGGATTCGTTGAACCTCAAATTATTTACACTTCGTTTTAATTTTTTTTTATTTGTAATTTACATTGGGGACTCAAGTTTTTGGGCCTTTTTAATTCAATTTGGACTTTCATTAAACATAATTTTGAACCTTTAAAATTCAAATGGGCTTTTTTTTTTTTTTTTTTTAATGAATTTATATTTTAGATTGGGTCTTTTATTCATGAACAAATTACCTGGAAGTCTTATTTAAAAGATGAGACGCCTATTTAATCTCACAACCTTTTGTATACTCTCAAAGGTCCATTATGCATTTTTCTTCTTCGTTCTTTTCTGTGCATTCGGTTTTCTCTGCCTCTTTCTCTTCCTAATTTCTAGCGACCGGCGACTACGCCTTACTTCTTTACTTTCTCTTTCTAATAATAGTTACCGGCAAACGACAACCACCATTGATTGGGTTCATCGACAACCACTAACTACCGACTCCTTACTTCATTCTCACCGAAGGCGAAGGAGACGAGTTTCCAGTGAAGAAGATGAGTAGATCTACTCAAATCTGATGTAGATCTACTCAAATCTACATCAAATCTGAGTAGATCTACATGAGATCGATTAGATCTAAACCGAAAATAGTTATCGGGGTACAATTTTCTCTTTATATCTATTTCTCTTTTTCGATCTTTCAATTTTTCTACATTTTCTCTGCTACACACTTTTATTTTCCTGTTTTAATGGAGAAAATTTCAAGTTCTAAACAAATTGTTTTTAGATTTTAGTTACAAGCGGTGAAACCTGTAAAATTTTATAATTTCAATTTTTTTGGTGCTGGAATAAATCATGCTTTAAAACTGTAAAATTTTACAGCTTGTAACATTCTTTATAACTGAAAAATTTTACAGTTTCATAACATGTTTTACAATTTGATTAATAAGGATAAATGCTTAATAGAATCATGTTTTGAAACTGTAACATTTTACACATTCAAAGCTTATTTTTCAGTTTGATCAATATTGGAAATTATTTGCTTAAACCTTACAAAAATTAAAAAATAATATATATATATATTTTCCATTGTTGCTGTTTGTTGTTATTATTTTTTTTCCTTTTCAGTTTATTAATATTTAGCACATTTAGCTATGTTTTTTCACTATAATTTCTCTATTTATTATTTTTTTCTTTCTTGACAATATTCTGGACATTCTGATGAGTCTCCGACGATATTCTTGATGTCTAGTGAATATTCTGGACATTCCGGCGACTTCTAGTGACGTTTAGAACACTTCGGCGATACTTCGGTGACTTGCTCGTGATGTTGAATATTCCGACGAGTTTCCGGTGACCATCTGACAGAAGTCTGACAGTGATGGAATGTAGTAGCATTTTTAAATTTATAAAAACAAAAAAAAAAAGATTTTTTTAGAAACAATTAAAAATAGGGGCACTTTTTCAAAAATTCATTTTCACCTATTTATATTCCATTTAGTCCACATTATTTTCTTATATTCCAATAAGTCATATGGGTGACATAGTTACCAAAATACCCCTAATAATATTCACATTTACAGTGCGAATGTTCCGTAATGTGAATGTTCATATCACTAAATTGCTAACCGTTCAGAAAATATTTGTAAGGGTAGAAATGTCCATAAAATACTTTGAATATGAGAATTATGATTTGATAGATTAAATGTTCAAAAAATATGACTTATTAGAATACAAGAATATCTTATGGATTAATTGGAATACAAACACTTGAAAAAGGATTTTCTTAAAAATCTTCTTTAAAAATATATAGGACTAATTAGTACATGTATTTTATTTTGAGACTAAATGGGTTTTATTAGACTTACTGGTAAGTGCCACTTTATTCATTTAGAATTTTGAACTTGTAATATTGGATTGGGCATTTTTTTAATGGACTAGTATAAGACTACAAATATTTTTGGAGCCCTATTTTGAGCCTTTTTTAGGGGCCCAAAGCAGCTACTTTGTGGGCTTGCCTCAAAATCGGGCCTGTTGATCAGTAAACTCCTAGCAACAACAAAGGTTCCCTTAATGTAAATCCCAAATGTAATATTATAATTTACATCTTGGTTGCTTATTCTCCTCACCATGTGTTACCAGAAAACTCTTATATCCTAGTAAATTATGTATGTTTCAAAACATGATACACTTTCTTTTCAAAACGATAAATTTAGTGAATCGAAGTGACCCGAAAGTTTTTTTCCAATATATTTCCTTTAATGTTACCTTAGGAGAAAAACAAATCAAATGTAATGAACTAAAATTTAAGGTGAGTTAAGTTTTGATAAGACAAAAGCATTAAAAATGAGGCATAATGCTTAATGTTTTGCTACACAAAACTACATTTTATTAGATACTATTAAATAAAAGAAAATTACTCCAAAAGTACTTTAAATTCTCAAGTGAAATATATACAAATCTACTCCTATCGTATCACATTTTGGAGAATGTAATATATCTCATGCCCGTTCTTATTTCACGTACCAAAATGATCCATATTCTAGGTAACATAGATCTCACCTAACATAGTTTTGCTACCATTGCAAGATTTGGTCATTCCACCAAGGTTCGTCAGGATTCTAGATGAAAAAACCCTTGGTGTGTGCCTCAAGTGTGATTTTGAGAACTTTTTTTTTTTTGGGTCTTTTTAGACCGACTCTTGCCCATAGAAAACAAAATTTTTTTCCCCCCAAATAAGTAGTACTAATGGTCCTCATAGTTTCACTCGATTTTCACTCTAATCCCTCTATTTTAATTTTGAACATAAAAAACCCTACAAATTTTACCTAGTGATGCGGTGCCTCCATCAAAATCCGCCAACAAAGTCGATGGAACACATGAGAAAAAAATGTAATTTCACATTAAATTGCCCAATGCAAATGTGTTCTTCATCTACAGTCTGGCACTACAATGGTCTAAGTTGACTACATCGCCAAAGAAAGTTTCACAATCGACTATAGGGTTCACCATATTGGGAATCTCGTCTTAACGAGTTAGATTTTGTACCCATATGAATAATCCCTTGAATGAAGGGACCACATTGCTACTTGGTGAAATTACAAGGTTTCTTATTTTTGAAATTGAAACTAGAAGAATCGAAATGGAACTTAGGTTAAACTATAAGGACTACCAATGCTCATTTACCCAATTTCCTTCTTAGGTACCAATGCTTATTTACCCATTTTCTCATGTGAGCTGCATGTGGGATTTTTCCATTTCGGATCCTAGAATATCTTGACGGAGTACCACATCGAAACGTGATTGCAAGTGTCAAACTAAAAATTGTCGAAATTGAACCTATGCGGACCAAAGTGAAACTTCACTAAAAAAATAGACTGCAAGTGTAATTTATCCAAAATACTAATTAAAGTATTCTATGAGACTCAAAATTACAACTTGATCCACAAGACAACCATGGGCAAACCCCCACAGTCCATGTCATCAATTCAAAATTATTGAAAAGTTATGAACACATAAAGCCTCATAAAAAATCATAAAATGTGTCCAATAAAGGACACAGACGATAGAGTTGGTAACTATAATTAAATCACCTACAAGAGAAATCAAGGAATTTACAATCATTATAGAATTGCATCAAAAATGAACTTTGAGTCTTTATCTATTTGTCTTAATTATAGATGAATTAACTAAATCCTATGGTGTATATTTGTTTGCAGATAATATAATTTTTAGTGGATGAAGAAAACTACGAGAGGAATTAACGCACAATAGAAATTTAGGGAGCAGCACTCAAGTCAAGTATTTTAAAATTAGTAGAACTAAAACTGGATATATGGAATGTAAATTTTAGTAACAACTGTCTCATCAATGAGTGTAGATTTTGCATGATGGTCAATCTATATCCCATACTAGAAATAGGCATAATGGAGAAGTGAAAATAGAAAAATCAAGAGATAACAAAAAGTGGTTTTTTGTGTTTTTAACATAATGGTGCTGGTGGTGAAACTAAATTATATCCTAGCACTAGGGAAACACAGAAATCATATGAGCGATGGTAGTTGAATTATATCATATCCTAGAACTAGCTATTGAACGTGAACTTGTCGGTGGTTGAAGTTTAATAGCGCTTGTTTGAAGGATCTGTGAGTAGATTTCTCTTTCTTAATTTCCTCCCAACAAGAAGGGGAATCATTAACTTTGGCTAGTTTTAGATCCGACATAACCTGATTTACCATGTTTGGATCACTTGCTTTGACTTTTTTCGTGCTCTTAATCAAATGATCCTCTTCCTTATACATTAGCCCTACCTTTAATTGCAGATTCTTGTCCATATTTGGCATCACAGTCAATGACAACACTCACTAGTGACAAAAATTAGGGGAAGATGAACGAGATCGAGGTAGAGAAAGAAAGAGTCATTTTGTGGAGACAGAAAAAACATGAAAAGTATTTGGTGTTCAAAACCTAAGTTTTCATTGTAAATTGTCAAATATGAGATATTCCTAAACATTTTAGAATATAAAAGTTTCACATTCAAATTTTGTGGATGTTTCATATTACTTGATTGTCGTAATATGAACTTTTACATCATTGAATCTGTGAATAATATTGAACTGTACCTTCTCATTGTCCATGTAAATGTGTTTGTGTGACTATTAATGTACTTAAATTTCTATTGTGAAATTTTGCACTGTCCAAATAGTTATGAATGTTATAGTCCAATGCAAATCTTTTGATTGTCCATTCATTTGTCTGTGAACATTCATATTTGCACATGAATGAGTTGCATAGCGAGTAAACTGATTCACGTTATTGTATGCTAAGGGATGGAAAAATATCTACAATGGTAAAAATGTCCATAAATCTTAAATATAATAATTAAGATTTGATAGATCAAATGTTTTATATAGATAAAACAATGTACATCACATATTATTCTAATACAACAAATAAGGGACTAACATTAAACCAAGCTGTGTCGGAGTTCCAACTATGGAGAAACAAACCAATAACCTTTATCAGCAACCATAACTCTATCAAAAACTGCAAGTAACAACAACGAACCTGCAAAGATATCAGAAAAAGCACTGCCCCAAATAGAAAATATTAGACCAAGCCGAGCTACCAAAACAAATTACTAAATCAAAAAGCTCGAAGCCAAGGTGGCCAAAAAAAACTTGGGTTGCTAACGATGTCTTCAATCCTTGGTTCTCTCTTGTGCTTACCACGAACATGGCCATGGGTCAATGGGAATCCAACAGTATCTATCATTTCATTTATACTGTGTTTGGTTGGGGAATTTGGAAAGAGTTCGGGAAAAGGTGTGTGAAACTATGTGAAATATGGATATGTTTTATTTACATTTCACCTACCTTTTCTATTTCCCTTTCCAAATCCCTCATTAAATCCTCCAACCAAACACAGCATTAGATTAACGAAGCAATGTCGTAGGGCTTGGATATGGTTGGAGCCTCCTACACAAAAATACAAAATTGGATCAAAAGTTGGTGCCAACAATTGCTTTTCATGGACACTAGAAACTGGTAGGAATGGCAACGGGGTGGGGCGGGGCCGGGGATGACCCTCCCCGTCCTCGATCCCTGACAGTAACAAAATCCCGGCCCCGATCCCCGGCGGGGAACCCTTCACCTCCCCCGTCCCAGTCCCCTAACGGGGATCGGGTTTCCCCAACCCCGAATAATCCCCAACAAATCTGTTCAACACGCATACAAACACAAGAACAAAAAAAATAAAATAAATAATCTGTATGTATACAGATCTGTTCAACACACACACACACATTCAACACACACACAACAGATATAATATTCTTCATTAACAACAACAGACAACAACAGATATAATAAAGATAACAACTTGGAAAAAAAAAATTTGTTCATCAATCAACAACAGATACATATATATATAAAGAGAGAGAGAGAGGGGCGTTTCACGATTTGTCCATTGATCAGGACATCAATCGGACCACGATCTGTTCATGGTCCATTGATCAAGACATCGATTGGTGGCTTCACGGTCCTGGTCATGGTTGTGGCTTTAGATCGGTGGCAATGGAGGGATCG
Organism: Camellia granthamiana; assembly: GCA_036172215.1. Lineage (NCBI taxonomy): Eukaryota > Viridiplantae > Streptophyta > Magnoliopsida > Ericales > Theaceae > Camellia > Camellia granthamiana. Next base: position 31,943,790 of record CM069914.1, read on the forward strand.
GTGGTGATGGTGGCTTCAAATCAGTGGCTTCACGGTGGTGTACGACGACGGTGGTAGCGAAAGAGAGAGAGAGAGAGACGCTGCGAGAAAGGAGAGCAGCGAGTGAAGAAGATTGGCGGTGGAGGAGAGTGGCGAGTGGAGATCGGCGGTGGAGTAGAGAGAGAGAGAGAGAGAGAGAGAGAAATAAGGGATTCTTTTGGGTGTAGAAATAAGGGATTCGAAATAAGAGAAAAAGGCTGAGAATGAATGGTTTATAAATATAATATATATATATATACGGGCCACCTTCGGGGATTTAATATATATATATATACAGGGCGGGGGCGGGCCGGGACCGGGGCCGGGGTTGGGAAACCTATCCCCGTCCCCGGCCCGAAAATCATCGGGGATTTAATTTTTGATACCATCCCCAGCCCTACGGGGAGTAATTTTCGGGAAAAACCCGTTCTAATCGGGGTCGGGGGGTCGGGTCCCCATCGGGCCGGGTTTGAAAATCCTTGGTTCTCTCTTGTGTTTACCACGAACATGGCCATGGGTCAATGGAAATCCAACAGTATCTATCATTTCATTTATGTTGTGTTTGGTTGGGGGGATTTGGAAAGAGTTCGGGAAAAGGTGTGTGAAACTATGTGAAATATAGGTATGTTTTATTTACATTTCACCTACCTTTTCCATTTCTCTTTCCAAATCCCTCATTAAATCCTCTAACCAAACACAGTATTAGATTAACGAAGCAATGTCGTAGGGTTTGGATACGGTTGGAGCCTCCTACACAAAAATGCAAAATTGGATCAAAAGTTGGTGCCAACAATTGCTTTTCATGGACACTAGAAACTGGGGCATATTGTGCTGGTGATTCAGTATCGCTAGGATGGTGTGCCTACTGGACATCTAGATTGGGAACTTCCGACATGTTAACTTGCACGTCTGCCTAAGAAGGCTGCATAGTCTGAATCTCAACCACCGACAAGCTTTGTCACTGTAAGAACTGAACGGACCATTAACTTTAAGGCCCCGTTTGTTTGGGGTTATAGGGAGGGGATTGGCATTGATAGTGAGGTGGGACTACTATATGAGGTGTTTGTTTTGAGAGATGCGGAGGGGGCTCCTAATCCCTTGGTATTAGTAAAGGCCTTGGAAGGGGGATTGGAATGGAGGAGGTAGAAATGGTATTAGAAAAATAGTGAGAGAATTAAAAAAAAAAATTTATTTATTTTTATTTTTTATATATTGGGAATTTTTTTTAAAATATTAATGTTTAATTTTTTATATTTTTTTATTTGTTTTATAATTTTATATAAAAATAATTTAACAATTCCTACACTAACAACTATCATTAAAACAAACACAATTTTACTTAATCCCCTCACTATTAATCCTCTCACTAACAATCCCCTCACTATGAATCTCCTCCATTCTACCTTTGAAAACAAACGGGGCCTAAGAGTTTGTTGCAAGTTACAGTCAATGAGAATAATTTTTTTTCCCAAGCTCACTTTTCTCTTTCGCTTAAAAGGCATTTTGAGAGTATCGGCACTCGTTGTTTGAGCCCCCTGTTGTTGCATTGCCGTTGCCTTCAGACAAACTCAGACTTCAAGAAGGACCTCCATTTTCATAATTCATACCAAGATTTGTAAACTTGGGAATTTCTTGGCTCTGCTCCTGTGGTATAACATTCTTACCTAGATCTTCATCCATAACATTTGAATCCCTAGTGTTGAGATTTCACGCAACATTTTCCCAGTCAAATTGAAAGTCATTAAATAGAGTATCTTTTGATTAGAGCTATTTCAAGTGGGTCCATAAAAGAAAACATGTCTTGTGACAAACGCCTTCTGTCATCATGATCCAGGTTTTCGTCCATTGCAACACATTTACCTAATCTTCCTTTGATAATGGTCTTGTGGTCAGATGAGAGTTGAAAAGAAAGCCCTTTTTCAACATCGTTCACAGCACTTGACACAAGGCAACAAGAAAATGAGACAAAAACTAGCAGAGGATTTGCCACATCCACAACAACACTAAAAAAAAGATAAGAAACCCTCAAAACACAACAACAAAAATAGAGACAAAGACCATAAGCAACTAAACGAGATAATAGATCGAACAAAAACATAGTAAAAGAGACCCGAAACACACACACAAAAAAATCCGAAAACTCCCAATAAATACAAGCCAAAAAATGGCTGAAGAAGACTTAAAAATTTGCAAGGATCGAGATCGAAATGACGATTAGGAAAAAAAGGAAATAGAATTTGTAGAAAATAAAAAAGAATCGACATCTATAGGCTCTAGATCAAAGAAAAGATGAAAAACGAGGAGGGAAATAATGAAATTTTGAGTATCGTAGAAGCTGCTTGCCAGAAATTGCCTCTTGAGTTAACTTGAGATATTGGTGAAGAATACCATATTACCACTATTTTTTTTATTATTTAAAAATTATTAAAGGAAAAATTACTCAAAAATCTCATTTGGAAAAATGTTGCTCTATTTAATAGTGAAAGTTTTCTTCCAAGTCAATTAGTTTCTATTTATTTATGGTATGTTGTTTTTATTTAATTTGGAAATTGTGGAGTTTACTTGTTTGCCTTTAGATGTGATTTTGCTTTTGAATTTTTTTTTTTTTTTTTCCTGATGTTTGGGTGGGTTTGTTAAGGTATGGTGTTATGTTGCAATTTTTTTTTTTGGGGATTGCTTGGAATGATTTGTGGGGTCGATGATGTTACCCATTCGATATGTATTTCTGATATGGAATTGTGGGTTGTTGATAGATGTGATTTTGTTTTTGATTTTTTTTCCTAATGTTTGGGTGGATTTGTTAAGGTATGGTGTTATGTTTCCATTTTTTTTTTTTGGGGGGGGGGGGGGAAGGGGGGGAGGGGGAGGGATTGCATGGAGTGATTTGTGGGATTGATGATGTTACCCATTTGATGTGTCTTTCTGATGTGAAAGTGTGGGTTATCGCTTTAGGGCGTTGTAGTTTTTTTTTTGGTTCAATTGCTTCTTCGAGTGCTTTGTTGACATGCTGTGCGGTAATTTGCAAGTTAGTTTCATTGTTGTGTTGTTGACGTATAGTGCGAAATTCTTGCAGGTCAGTTTCATATGTTGTTTTGTTGTTGGTTCAATGTTTTTGGGTGTGGTTTCGTTTTTCGTAGATGTGTCGGGAAGTCTGGATTTAAGGTGTCAATGTTATGTTTGCCATTCTAGGAATGTATTTTGATTGATTCTGTGCTAGATGGGTTGTGCTTTTCGGAATAGTGGAAGAAACTTATATGACTCCATTGAACCGTTTTACCACGTTAAAGAATTCTAGACGGCATATTCTGGGTCTATTCATCTAATTCCGACAGTAGCCAAACCCAAGTTTACACCAGCGGATTACCTCATTGCTCCACCTATTGTTAAGTGACTGCTCGGAAGACCTCAACGGAAGAGGATCGCATATTATGTATTCGTTGTGGCCGCTGTGGCAAAATGGGTAATCATAACAGGAAAACATATAAGGAACCGATGTAGCATTGACACATATGGTCGATGGACATATCCAGCACGATTACATTTTTCATGATCGATCATCAAATAATTTACTATCTCATTCACGTTCACACTTTGCCACATGCGAGAACAGCTGTGGACAAGTTTATCTTAGTAAAAGTCTTACGACATTTTATATCTTCAATATGTGTTTGTTGGGTGCGTGAAATACACTTTATTATATAAATGGAATTTATATTGAATTTGCAATTACAATTTTTTTATCAAATATTTATTTTTTTATCAGATCACTAGATATGAGATGGGTTGTGTTACAATATGAGTAATGGGGTTTGATGAGATGGGTTGTATTACAATATGGGTATATGACAACATGAACTTGGGGAATGGATAGGTGTAATATTCATTTTTTTCTACTGTGTTGTTGTTTATATTACCAAACATTCTGGCCAATGGGACGTCACATCTGGAGCATATTGGACTATTTATTACGTCATATTTATTTAACTTTATCTTAGGGTGAAGTGGGCTCCGAACATTAAAGCATATTGTCCGTAATTAAGATTTGGAATGTTTGTTACTTTGTTTTGTTCAAATCCATTTACTTCTTATTCTTTAGGTGTTCAACTATTTACAACATCAATTTGTGAGAACCTAGGTGGGAGGGGCGGGTTGACACCAATGACTTAAGGTTCAATTTCAGCATGACGGGTTGTGACGTAATTTTACAAACCACGCATGAAAAGAGAAGGGGGGGAGGGGGGGGGAGAAAAGAGAAATATACACTATTTTCGGAAAACTAATTTTACAACTTGAATACATACATACACCGACTATCATGTCGAACTACATTTGTCTCACCATATGATTAGGTAACCATAAATAAATTCATGATTGTACTTTTCAAATTCCCGTTACATTAACATAATTCGATAACAATAAGATGTCTAAAATGATTATCGAATCAACATTTTATAAGCCTTCATATCCAACTAAAGCACATGGATTGCCTCAATTATTAGCCAAAATAGGGTCTTCTAGAATTGTCGGACATGTCCATCACTTAACTCTAACTCAAGCACCCTCTTTTATCACACCAACGACATTGGAATGATACATTAGCCTCGATGGGTCGATTAGAGGTCTTCTAACACTGCCGTTCGACTTTTCTTTTTCTTGAATGGCAGTTGCCTTTATTTCTTAGTGTCACGACCCAAACCCGCCCCTTTAGGTTTAGCATCAGAACCGGCCAGTAATCCTTGGATTACTGAAGGCCTCTAAACAGATTAACATATAGCTAGGGGCTGCGGAAGCAAATAAACAAACTTACATAGTTTATAGAGCTGTGCAGACATATATGGGACAGGAAAATAAAAAATTTTCATATACATATATGTATATATACAGATATGGCGTCGAAAAGTACAGTAACCTTACATCACCCAAGTCACACATACAAGATTTCAAGCGTGTTCAGACCAGACATAAACATTTTGGAAGTACAAAAGTCCCAAGGACACAAAACTCAACAGATCACAAAAGGGAACCTCTACAGAAGGCATGATAGCTGGCTGACACCAAAACTCGCCAGGCGGCATCTCAGGCCTGGTCACGCGCTTGTTCACCTACATACATATAAATAAATAGTGAGCGGAAGCCCAGTGAACAATAACAGAGTAAAGGGTTTAATGAAATGTTGTCCATAATAGTTACAGGAAACGGTATTTAGTAGTTGTCAGAAATGGCTTCATAACTTGTTCAGAAATCATAGTTCATAACAGACACAGATTCAGAATCATATTCACAATCAAAATTTGTAGTTAATCGTACGTGTACATTCATTAGCCCTAGTAGAGACAGTTGGCCCATAAAGAGACGGCCATAAAGGCATACAGTTGACCCATAAAGGGACGGCCATAAAGACATACAGTTGACTCACGTGCACGGAGACGATACAGTTGGCTCATGAGACGTACAGTTGGCTCATAAATGAGACGTAAGGATCCATAACAGTTGGCTCATGAGACATACAGTTGACCCATAATTGGGACGTATCAGAACAGTTGACAGATATCATTTGAGGCTAAGAATGCCACAAATACATTTCAGAAACATTGGACAAACAATCATTCATACATAAAATGTTATTTCAGAAAGCAGATCATCTTATATCATTCAGAAAGTACTTATAATTGAACATAGCTTTACAAAGTTATTACTCACAGTTGGCTTCGGGTGCAGACAAACAGAGCAGATTAATCAAATGGTTCGAGGCACGCGACCTACACGAACATACATACAATTACACACTTGAAAAACATGTTCGAATTATTCATAGCTTGCTTTATTTGTTCTTGGCGTGTTTCTAGTCTTTAATCCTCATTATGGAGTCTTAACATGGCCTAGGAATGCCTAGGATGGAATGAGGATGTAAAAATGTGCTGGAAAATATTTTTCAAAACTTGCTGAAAATAGGGTCCACGCTCGAGCGTGGCTTTTCCCGCTCGAGCGGATATGCAGACAATGAAGCTCCGCTCGAGCGTGACTTCCCTCGCTCAAGCGAACTGCAAACTCTTGAAAAAGTACTGGTTGCATGTTTTTCACGCTCGACGAACGCTCGACCCACGCTCGAGCGTGAGACTTAGACCCTCGCTTGAGCGCAGATTCCCTCGCCCGAGCGGACTGCAAAACACATGAACTTCTGGACATATGCATTTCACGCTCGAGCGTGACTCTCGACAGTCGAGCGGAAGTGCATGTACTTAGAGTGTACGCTCGAGCGTGGATCAAAAATCTGGAATTTCCAGATTGATCCTCAAGCATAAAACTCAACCTTTAAAGCTTCAAACTCGATTTTTCTGGGCCAAAACTTGAGAAAATACATGAAGACCCTTAAAACAACGCAAATTAAAGATCAATTCAAGAAATCATGGCTCAATGGCTTGCCAATTGTACAAAATTCAACTTGAAACTCAAGAATAACCCATGAACATAACATGCATGTAATTCTTTAAATCAAAGCTCCTCAAAACATGATCAAATGTTACAAAACAACATGAAACTCAATGATTTCCCAAAATTGAGGTAAATTCAAGACATGCATGAGGGAATTCTTGAAAATCAACTTCAAAATGCTATGAAACATGCATGCATGCATTATATGATCTTATGCTCTCTCATTCTTTTTTTTTGTCCATCCTAAATTACTCAACTTAATCCACAAGAATTCATGTCTTAGCAACATAATTACATAATCTAGGTGTTGAATCCATACCTCAACCTCTCAATGAAGCTCTAATTGGTGAATTCTCTAAGGTCCCACTCCAATCTCCTTGAATTCCCTAGCAATTCTCATTTCCTCTTGCTTTTGATTTCAATCCTCCTTCTCTCTCTCTCCTTCTCACGTTTTTCTTTTGTAGAATAGGCTCAAAGGTGTATGTAAGTGGATGAGAAGAGGTGAGTGGACTCATAAAAGAAATGGTGTTTAATTGGCTAAAGTCATAGGCAATTAAGTGGGATTAATTTAATCTTATTTAATCGTTTCGAAATGAATTTTCAATTGAACCTACTATAAAATCCTAAAAATTCTAATTAACACATAAATCAAATCAATTTCTGTATCAGATGCCGATAATGGCCTTTAATTTGCAAATCGAATCTAAAATATAAATAGATCTTTCTACGCTAAACAGATAAAGACACATTAATAATGCAATACATATGACATTAACTCATGATTTCTTCTTAATCACTTGTTAGGCACACTTAAGCATGAATTAACGTTAATTAAGGGTCGGGGTTGTTACACTTAGTGGCCAATCGGGTGGACGTTTGAACAGTCACATTTGAGTAGAATGTTCTCTCATCCGTTTTATGTTCACATCCCTGCCTGCTTGCACTATCTGCCATAACATTAACTTCAAATTATGAGTTCAACTAACGGCAAAAAAAAAAAAAAAAAACCTAGAAATATAAACAACCCAACACATAAAGTAGTATGAACATCACATTAAACCATACATGTGATTTAATTCTTACCGACAAAGTCACAGCATACAATACACGTTATAAATGTTAAACAACTACAGTCCCACGAGAAAACTCAACCACGGAGACATAACAACTTCAAACGCCATCGAATTAATGACCAATCCGCAATGTTTAAAAAATATTTTGCCACATTTTACCATATCTATCTACAAAAACAACATGACTTTCCAAACATGACGAGCACATCATTCATTCACGACCCAACATGGACAATGGGTTGATGGCTTAAAAAAGCCATCCCACAACAACACCTCCCAAAAAAATCCTCATCATGCATACGAAATTATTCAAACATAAAAAACAATCAACGCTACCCACCCCTTGCAACCAAACGCGTATTCCAACGTAATAACAATATTAATTTCAACATGTATGTAAATTTTGGTCTAACAAACAACATACCGCACATGGAATATTTACCAACATGGATGTGAATGCCATCACAAATTACCAAACATTGACGTATTGTAATCTACAAATCAACAACAATATGGATAATTTCAACAAAACATGGCCCAACAATTTAATACTATCCAAAACACAAAATCCACTACGTAAATGCTACTGACATTGCACTTTATTAACATGTACACCACTCACATTACATTAACACTATTATGTACATCATTAAAATTCCATATCAACTCCAACATACCTACAATTGCACACTCTGACGTAATGGATGCATTAATTTCAGCATGTACTCAAACGTCATTCAAACCCTCGACGTACCACTATGTAGAATATTTACTAACATGGATGTGAATGCCAGGTCACACTTCTTAACATTTACATGGACAAACATAAAAGATGTCGCAACAATTTACTAACATTACAATAACACCCACTCAATATGGACAAATTTTAACGGGTTGCCGTTGCACATCATTAAAATTTACATCATCAAAAAATTTCCTTTACCCTAACTTGGATATTTTCCACATCATTAATAACATATATACAGTTGAAAAAAACAGGAGACTCATTGCGTCATTACAACAAAACAACACAACTAATATTGTAATGGCACCACCATTACACTGATGCCAATATATGATAACAACAAACACATATCACAACAAACACTAACAAACAACGTCAAATAAAGATGAGCCATTACACAACTATACCTCTGATGCAATTCGAAACCCACCCAAGCATTAACATCAGACAATGTCACAGACACAAAAATAAATAAATAAATAAAAAATAAAAAATAAAAAATAAAAAATCATTACATACCCATTACATACAGACACATACTCTAACATTAACCAAACACACTTAACCACCACAATGGGCATGATCCATAAAAATAGGGAAATCAAACATCGGAGGCCATGTACCTCACACCATCATTCACCAACACAATCAAAGACGCCGATGATAGGTGGATGTAAACTCGAAGCTGCAGGAGTAATGTTGCTAACATCAACCAAGACTGCAAAATTACACAAGTCCAATCGATTTCAACAAGTCGATGTTATAATACGTGAAGAGGATTTTCATAATTTTAGGGTTTGAAAGGGAAACCAAATGTTATTTAGGGCAACTATGAATGATGTTTTAACATTACCAAAAATGTCTAAGGTGTAAATGGAAGATTATTTAGCGCATTAACATTGCAAAACCAGAACCTGCTATCTTCATCTCTTTTGAATTGATCAGGTTAGAAGGGAAACCAAAAAACTCTACTATATGTTTTTAGACAAATCTATAAATTCAACATCACAGAAATCCCCTTTCTACCCCTCTTACTCTTCAACAAACATAGGCAATGATGTACAAAAGTGTCTTTAAAATTGAAATGGGACTTCCACAAGAAAAAAAGAGAGTTAAGACTAAGGCCTCGTTCGGCATGCTAGTGTTTTAGTTTAAAAGTCAAAAAGTTACTAAAAAAATAAAAAAGCCTATAACCTATACCAAAAAATCAAAGATTCTATTTTCTCTCCATTTTTTACACATTTTTTTGTAAAAAATTAAAAAATCATTTCAAACATATTAATTTTTTACCTTATATTTTAGTCAAAAAATTAAAAAATTACTTAAAAAAACTATATTCCCTTACAAGACTTAAACTTAAAATTTAGGGCAAATTACATATACCCCTTCGAGATTTAGCAAAATTACAGATACCCCCATGAGGTTTGAGAAATTACAGATACCCCTTTAAGGTACTATTTGCATAACAAATTAGGGGGCAAATTGTTATGAAAATATAAATCTCATGGGACAATTTGTTATGAAAATATAAACCTCAGGGGGTATCTGTAATTTTTGAAACTTCAGAAAGATATCTATAATTTAGCTAAACCTCAAAAGAGGTATGTAACTAAACCTCGAGAGAGGTATATGTAATTTGTCCTAAAATTTATTGGTACTTTATCTATTATTAAATTAATTTCTCAACCGAAGTGAATAGAGATGAGTCACAGTCCGAGTGGCAAACCCTAACCCCTGTTCATTCGCTCTCTCTCTGTCACTTGTGCTTCTCCCTCTGCGAACGCTGTACTCTCTCACCACCCAACAACAACGACAATGGCGAGAAAACGAAAACTCGTGCCCAAATCAACCGAACCCCAACTCAAGAAGCAGCAAAGAGAAGTACAGCAACTTCAATATTACGTTAAAGACGAACAAGACGATGATCAAGAAGCCATGGATGGGGTAGTAGGACCTGAAGAATACGAAGAAGACCAAGACCAACAACACTACGAAGACGACGACGACAACGACGACGAAGAACAAGAACCCGAAAGAGACGACGACGACGAGGAGCCTTTCCAGAAGCTTCTAGAACCATTCAGCAAAGAGCAGTTGATCAATTTGCTCTCCGAGGCTGCCGAGAATCACGCCGACGTAGCCAATCGCATCTACAAGATCGCCAACAGTGATCCCTCCCAGCGCAAGATCTTCGTCCACGGCCTGGGATGGGACACCAATTCCGAAACCCTAATCAACGCCTTCAAGCACTACGGCGAGATCGAGGATTGCAAGGCCGTTTGCGACAAGATCTCCGGTAAATCCAAGGGCTATGGATTCATCCTCTTCAAGACCCGTACCGGTGCTCGCAAAGCCCTAGCTGAGCCCCAGAAGAAGATCGGCAACCGAATCGCCGCCTGCCAGCTGGCCTCCTTGGGCCCCGCACCGCCCCCCGCGCCGCCCGTTGCGCCGCTTCCGCCGGCGCCGGCGCCGGCGTCGGAGTATACGCAGAGGAAGATCTACGTCAGCAACGTGTCGGCGGATTTGGATCCCCAAAAGCTGGTTTCTTTTTTCTCCAAGTATGGTGAGATTGAGGAAGGGCCTTTAGGGCTCGATAAGCAGACTGGGAAGCCTAGAGGGTTTTGTCTATTCGTGTACAGGACAATCGAGAGTGCGAAGAAGGCATTAATGGAGCCTCATAAGAACTTTGAAGGGCACATTTTGCATTGCCAGAGAGCAATTGATGGTCCAAAACAAAACAAATCACATTCCCTTCATAACCCTAATTTGCATAACCCTCAATTCCAGAGGAATGAGACTACTAGTTTTGTTGGGTCGGCATCGGGACCGGGGCATTTGATGGCACCGTCTGGGCCAACGTATAATCAGGGAGCAGCTGTGCAGGGTCTGAACCCGGCTCTTGGACAGGCTTTGACGGCGTTGCTTGCGACTCAGGGTGCGAGTTTGGGGCTGACTAACTTGCTTGGCACCCTTGGCGGTACTGGAGTGGGTGGTTCGGTGAACCCCACGGTGCCTGGTGCGAGCCATGGAATGCAGGGTGGGTATGGGAACCAGGGTGTGGTGGGTGGTAGCGTGAGCTCGGGAGCTACGGGAGGTTATGGGAATCATCAGATGGGGTATCAGAATCAGAATCAGCAGATTGGACAAGGTGGTTCGATTAGGTCGCAGCATGGAGTTGGGAACATGGGTGGCATTAGGCCTTACATGGGTCACTAGATGTAATAGAGGTATGATTGGAAACACAACTATTCTACTATAAACTTGTCAGATTGATTCACTTCTTAAACATGTTTCCATTGTGAGTTAAAATAAAGGAGTGATTTTTAAGCTAGGAATAGTGAAATGTTGAGTATAAGAGAGAATCAGGTATTCTTAAATTGTTTTGAGGATATGCATAGCATTTGGTTTGCAAAATTTATGTAGTTCCAGTAGACTCGTAGCATGTATTATGCAACATTTGATGTGATTTATGTATGCTATTCCAAAGTTCATGTAATCTTAGCAGTAGTTTATATTTTCAGTAACAGTTAATATAATCCTAGCATTAGATCTCTATCATATCATATTGTGTGCAAAGGAATTGGGTTTTTGTTTAGGATGATATTATCTTAGTTTAGGGTTTTAAAGCTTAAGTTTGCTTATCCGGGAATGTGTGCCAGGGTATTGGCGATAGGAAAGTATGTGATGATGAACTATTTTGTTAGGTTGGTTTGATGATGGTGTTTAGTGGCTATTATCTGAGACCATCTTTCGGAGCTGTGGATTTATTTAGTTGTTATTTTAATTTCTTGGTCTTTGGCTTCAAGTTAGTAATGTTTTACTTATTTTTGATTTCTAACATGTTATTCTCTTCATATACAGTTAGGTTGTGTTTGGTTAGGGGATTTAGAAATGGAAAGGAAAAGGAAAGAGAAAAGGTGTATGAAATTAAGTGGAAATGTAAGTATATTTTATTCACATTTCACCTACCTTTTCTATTTTCTTTTTTCTTTTCAAATCCCTCAACAAAACACAGCCTTAAAGAATATTCACGATTGAATTGATCGTGGCATGGGCATTTTGCCTAGACCTCATTCACTTATTTGTAACTTTTGTTTCATTTATCAAAAATAATAATAATAATTGTAATTTTTGTTTTACCACACTATTTGTTGGTTCTATAATCTATTGCTACCATTTTCCTGATGATCAAAAAAAGAAAAAGAAAATTACTACCATTTTCATGTATCTTTTTCTCTGTATGTTACTCCATCTAGGTTTACAGGTTATGAATATGCCAAAAACATGTAGAATAGTTGCCATTATCATCTATTGCTTCATTGTATAAGCAATTATCTAATCCAAAATTTTGAAGTCAACTTAAGGGGGTATATGGCGGCTCAACATGGGACCAGTATAGGATGCTCATAGTTTGATTTGAAGGACAAAATATTTATAACTACTCAAGGTTTAATATTTAGGATTCTGGTGATGCTTAACTTTGAGGTTTGATTTAATTTGTGTTCTCTTATGCTTTTGTGAATCTACTCATCCAATTTGATACCATCACCGTGTTTCATTGGCAATTTGCCATCAATTTTTTCCTCATTTGCCTCATTTTTTCAATTTGGCTGTGGCTACTAGTTTGAAGCTAGCTTTGTACTTGCATAAATTCCAAACCTGTTTTCACTGAGAGTGACTGATGTATCTCTACTAAATGACTTTTTGCAACTTGTTTGAACTGTTTTGTGCTTTTCACTACTCATCTGATTTCTCCTTCTAATTTATTTCACAATGAATACTGTATCCTGAAAATGTAATTTTTTTTTTTGTTTATTTATGTTACGATATCCATTGTTTTTGCAACAACCTAATCTCATATATATATTTGGAAAAAAAAAATTCTTCTTGTATGTTTTTAGTTTTATATATACCTCAAACTTTCCCTTGTATTTGGCCACTTCTTTTAAAGAATTTGGTTTCCGAAACATTTTTTCCCCTGAAATTGGTTTTTATGTTCTACTTAATTCACTGTGCAGATCCCCATAGGTGCATCAATCTTTTAGTACTGGCCCGGTGATTCTTCTGAAGTTTCAGGAGCTCTTGCGAACAATGATATGTTATATTTTTTTGATGAAATGTTCTGTTTTATTACTACAAAGATGAGTACTGTCAAAATGGATTTAATATTTTCTTTCATTTTTTTTTTTTTTTGGGTGTGGTTACTTTAAAATTATGTACTTTAGTTCAATGTGTGGTTTAAAAACTATCCAGTTCAGGGTCGAGCATCAGCAACTATATGGATTGAATTGTTTTTGCACAGTTGCACATTATGTTTAGCATCAGTTTATATTGAAAATTAAAGGGAGAATTCCATGCAAGTGAAAGTTGGGGAAAAAAATTACAAATACATTGGGGGTACAAGTGTGTTTGTGATAGGGTGCAAGTATTTGTACCCGTTAAAATATTATAATACTTTTACACTGTAAATCGGTAAGCATTAGAAGACAAGTGACCAATATAATATACATTTTGTGATAAAAATTAGATAGTGAGACATTTATAAAGCAACTTTCATATTTTTTCTTTATTCATTCACAATGTGAAATTTTAAATTTTTATATATCCCTTTAAAGTATCATGTGCATCCGCCCCTCCTCTACGCCAAACCAATAAAATTGATAAAATTGAACCATAGTATATAATGTGTCATTTCCTCAACCATAAAAACCAAGCCAAATTATTTACACCTCTCTCTCTATATAAGTAATTATTGACTAGAGCCCAATTTTTTCAAAAATAGAACAAATTTTTTGAACGCAAAAATAGAACAAATTTGGAAGGGAAAAAGAAAAATTTGTTAACGAAATAATGCCAATTTTAAGTTGACTGATTTTGCCAATTTTAAATAGACCTAATTTGAGAGGGAAAAAAATATGTTGAAAGATACAAAAGCAAATAAAATTGACATTTTCCAGCCTTTTGTCTTGTGGACTTTTTTAAGAAAATTGATTGTCAAAAGATGTTTACTAGATAGACAAGATCCTCTTCAAAGTAATTTTTATGTATTTGATTGTCGCCTCTGATTTTATCACGATTGATGTATCATCTACCACTTGTGAAACAACATATTTGATTTGTTGATTTGTTCGTTGCACTTGTCTTATTTGAAACTCTTAACATTATTCTCATTATATGTTCATTAGATTCTCCGCTAAAAATTGTCCTTTTGAAATTGTACATTATAGTAGAATAGAGGATATGAAAATATAGAAAATGTGAAAATTGTATTGTAATTTATAAGAGAAGATTGTTAAATGATAGATGGTAGTTGGTGAGTGAATAATGCGTGAGAGTGATAAGTAGGTCTTCAAGAATAGTGGGTGAGAATCAGAGACTTTGGAGGATCAAAAGAGAGACAGATTTAGAAGGATGGATCAGACTGGCTTAACCAACTTACAGTTATTTTAGAGATGTGAAAATCTAAAATTACTTAAAGGGAGATTTTTTTTTTATCTTTCAAGTAGTTGAACTTAACAAATTTATGATAACATCTGGAATTGTGTTTTTTCTTTTAAACCGGATTATATTGTTTTGTTTATTGATTATTTGTTTAGAGTATATATTTTTGTCTTTGATAGAGAGAACAACTAATGAATCTTGACAACAATTTAGGATTTTCTTACTTTAAAAAATTGTTATATACTTGCAAATTTAAGTTCTTACTTTTTAGTGTCTTAGAAAAAAAAAAAACTCTTTACAATTTAAAAGATATTAACAAAGTTTGTGTGCACTCCATAACAAAAATCCAACCAGTGAGCATGAAGGAATTTTTCTTTTATTAAAAAAATGAACAAAATAATGTCATGGCAATAAAGAGACCAAGACTTCCAGAAAAGTTAGTTTTATGATATAAAGAGGAATATATGAATTCTTTTTGGGGACGAAGTGTAAATAGTACTACATAAACACTTTTATGTTTAGTTTGGTTTTCAAAAATTTATTTTAGAAATTTTTTTAAAAATATTTAAAGTTAAGTTGGTGAAAGGAATATAAAAATAAAAAAAACACATCATTTTTATATACTCTGTATTTTTTCCAATTTTTGATGTAATTAGTAATTTTTTTTTATTCGTCTAGTTGTGTAGAACTTAAATATATATATATATATATTTTTAAAAAGATCACAAAAAGATAGAAAAAAATCAACAAAAAAATATTTAAAAAATAAAACCTAAACACCACCTAACAAAGAAGAAAAAAATTGGTTGACATTGTGCCAAAATACCATGTCACCATGTGACAGCATTTCTATAATTTAGTATTTCGTTACTGGAACATGCCAAATTATAATTTCAACAAAAGTGGACATTCTAAGACATCTGTTGCACTGTGACCTCTCTCGGAAACCCTACCTCCACAGCCAGAGAGCCTTGCAACACAAGGAGATCTAGGGTTTGGTTTGAAGAAGAAGAAGGTGATGTAGTGTTGGCAAAGATGAGGGATAAAATGAGTTAGTGGGATGAGGAATTTGTGTTTTTAGTTTCTAGGATTTGAGCTTGATGGTAATTTTGAAAAGGGACAAAAATTGTACTAAACAAAAATGAAGGGTGCAAATTGTAATGTGATTTTTCACCCCTTTACAATAACACTGTTCAATCACCAAACTTTCAAAATAAGTTTGATGACAACATATGGTCAAGTTACCAATGGTAACTTCATATTTGCACTGGCACAACCAACACGACAACAAAATGCCGTGCTGCTCCAATGCGATTTAATTCCTGCAGAAAAAAAAAACTGCAATTGCAATATAGCAACGATCCTATAATCCTAAATAAAATTGCTCAACAGCAAAATTTAATAAAAAAACTGAAATTATATTTGCAAAACAAAGTTTCTGAAGATTTAGCTGATAGATAATATAATGTCAGCAACCATTCTACAACTCTCCAAAGAACACCAAAGAAAAGAGTATCAACAACAAAAATAAAATTCTAAATTTGCTTTGAAAAGAAACTGAACAGAGAAATATGTCCTGCTCTGTACATCAAACAAAAATATTAAAAGCAATTGCAACAGCTAAATCATCTCTGAACAAAACAAAATCAAGAGCAGTTTCCATCAAAGGAAAGCCAGGAGAACTTTCAGGTTCAGATGTCCATTGTTCGGTCTGGTTAGAAAGGCCACAACAAGGGCTTCATTCACATCAGCTCCGTAAATGGGTGTTATTGCATAGGTAAGTTGCAAAGAGATGCCCTACAATAGATGGGGAGAAAAAAAAATATATATATATATAATAATAAATCACAAAAATAGAAAATTACATATAGGAGATGACAAAAATTTAACCCTTGGATATTTAGATCTTATTTTATCACTATTTAGATGATTGATCATTTTTGTAACAATGAACAGATGTATAATTTTAGAAACTATGCCCCTCAATATTGTCCTTGTAGCTTCTAAAAGCTACATTCTTTTTAGAGCCACTCAAAACATTCATGCCACCAGTGATTCAAGTTCAAAGTTTTGAAATCCTCACACTAAAACATTAAGTCTACATTTGAATGACAGTAATCCTGAGGGGGAATGAGAATGGGAAAGTAATTCCTGATTATGTATTTTATTAGGAATCACATTCCCAAACTAAATAGTAATCCTATTCCCCCACTTACCCATGGGAATCTCACATTACGATGAATGTTAACCTTTTAAGAGTTAAAAAAATAATTGGGCCCTACATTTTGTCATTTTCTAACTTTTTTAATGTACATCTAAGAGTTCCCCAAATCCTATAGAGCTTTTGAAGTTTTGTGTACCAACTCTAGATTTGTGCCTTTGCAAGGAAATCACAATTTAACTGGTGGCATCATCTAACAGCCAAAGAAAAGTCATAGTTTGTTTCCCTATGCATTTCACCAACATTAAGTTGCACTTTTCAAGAGTGAGAAGAGATGCAGAGGACACACACAAGAGACACAGAGAGAGAGAGAGAGAGAGAGAGAGAGAGATACCTGGGAAGCATTATGTTCCGTTGTCTTTTAAGAATGGTTCGAATTTTGACCCTTGGCATCTTGCGGTGTTCGAGAGTGGAAATAGATGAATTGCATTAGTATCTAGACACATTAAGTTCTACACAAAGTGAGAAAAACTAATTTCCTTTGGGATCATAATGGGCTTGCTTGGTGCAGCTTATTGTAAGCTAAAAAATGATAATCAGAAAGTAGAAGCCAAAAAAGCACTCCTCCCTCAGCTTTCAAATAATCAACTATTTCTAGCTTATTTAAGCTATTTTTAGCCTAATAATCTGTAAGTAGAAGGTGCACCAAATAGTCTGGCATAAATTCCAAAAAAGAAGAAGCTATGAACAGCTCATATAAGCTGCACCAAACAGCCCCCAACATCTTGGTTTACATGCAGGGAGGGGCAAAAATAGTTCCAACTTTAGCAATTAGTACAAAAACTGCAGCCCCTTTGCCTAGCATTCTAATATATATGTACAGAGAACCACTACTGCACAATTATAAATGTACAAGGATACAAAAGTATCAAGAAGCACACATCCTCCAGCATCCACCAGCCATGGCAGATTTGCACTAATTTTTGACCATTCCAAGCTGCTCACAAGTATACTGCACACAAGAAACATTTGAGTACTTCGATTATAAAAACATGATTAGTAAAGAAACATATTTTGACTTTGATAATAAAAAAATAACAATACACAAAAGAAAGCTGCACTGAGAATATAACAAACTTTCTTATGATATGCACCTTTAGAAATATAAAGACAGCTAACATTTCAATATTCCCAATAGAAAATTAACCATCTGGTTCTACTCTATGATTCGGGGACATGTAGCAGTATTGAGAACAAGAGAAGCAATCATATGCTATTAAGCTACCCATTGATCCATCTCTAAGCTCTCTTCCCATCATTCTTCATACAGTGGTGATTGACTTGGTAGATTCCAAGATTGGTTTGGTGGATCATGTTCAGGTCGTGGTTGATTCCAGAAGACCATTGTGGATTTGATACTCAATCATCCATTGAAGACAAAGATGGTGGATTCAGTCAGTACAAGGAACACACCAGCAAAAATTTGTGGATTTGGTTGGTGTTGGGTTGTATGTTGCAACATGTATTTTTGTTCTTGGTGATAGTGGAGTGGTTAGCTGGACTAGGTCCCGTTGTTTTTTCCAGTTGGTTTTCCACGTTAAAAATTGTGAGCCTCTATCTTTGTGTGATTGTTTTATTTTTATGCTTGTGATGTAAATTGTGTGAATAAATTCATCAACCAGAATCAAAAAAAAAAATTTCACGTTGATTACGCAAATTTTGTCCAGCTTAAAATATATATAACTAAAAGAAAACAAATATTAAGAAAAGGAACTACAAGCACATACATATGTTAAAAGAAAACAATGGAAGGTCAATGTTTGTGTGTGTATGTCTATGGTCATAACCCTTGTATTATTTATGGGAGTTAATGTCTCAAACATCACATGTCCCCATAGACATAAGCAATTCATCCCCATCTACGAATCATAGATAACACTACAAAATGTGAAAAAAATGAAAGGTTCTGATAGATTAGCTGGTAAAGGTCTCTTGGTAGTTATAACCGCCACTAGAAGATAAGAAAAAGGAAAAAGGAAGACATGGACTAAGCAACATGGCTAGAATCCAAAAAAGAAAATGCAATTGTCATTTTCACCTTGCTACATATGTTATATTCCCACCCAGAGCAAAAACAAACATTAATGGATTAAGCCCCTGCATGTCAGAAGAGAGAATTTTAGATAAATACTATGCAAATGTAATATACTTTATGGTAATGGGTAGATAGAAAAATTGTGCATTATAGGACCAAAAACTTTCCCCTCTGGATTTACTACAAGAAAAAAGGACGTTACATAGAGGGTATGAAGAGGGTTGAAGCAGGTACAGGCCTAAGCTTTGGCATTATTTTTGCACAAAGTGTCTGCTGCATTCAGACTTAAACCTCTAGAGTTTTTACAATTACACAAAGCAATGGGCCTATTTTTCCACTCTAAATTTGAACTACATATAAATATTTATGTACTGAACATCAAAGGAGGAAATGCTTACCTCAACATTGCCCTTTCTAATCTGCATATCAAGAATCAACAAGAAGTTAGATTTGACAATATGCATTCCATTTTCTAATATTAGCATTGAATTGACTAGTCAATTTAAAACAAATTAAACGAAGTTTGAGAAACAAATGGAAGGTTTTTGAATCCAATTTACAGAAATGAGGTCAATCAACGAGGCAAGTATTCTTCTATTTACTCGTTTACCCATTTTGCAAATTCATGCCAAATATCTGATCAGCCTAGTTATTATTTTTTTTCTTCCTTAGGAGTTTTTCTGTAATCGACTTGTCAATCTAAAACAGATTAAATGAAGTTTGAGAAACAAATGGAAAGGTTTTCAAAGCCAATTTATAGAAATGAGGTCAATCAAAAAGGCAAGTATTCTTCTATTTACTCATTTACCCATTCTGCAAATTCATGCCAAATATCTGATCAGCCCAGTTATTATTATTATTATTATTACTTTTGATAAATAAAAACAGTCAACAGCAAAAACAAGTTATTATTATTTTTTTCTTTAAGAATTTTTCTGTAATCCTCTTGATAAATAACAAGCTATTAGAAAAGCATCAAAATGGGAAGGAATCTATATCTGATCTGCCCATTTCTCTTTTCCAATACTAATCATGCTACACATGCAATCTCAGTTTGGATGTATTTGTTACCACCATCAGAAACAATAAAAACTTTATAGTAGGAGTAGAGGACTAAAAAATTGACATGGAAATTCTCACATTTAAGCAAATTTGTGGAAGCCGCCCGCTCATGTAGATGGCTGCCATTCCCCAACCAAGGATGGTCCCAATTTTACTGCTCCCTGTGCTCCCAGTTTCTTGCAATAAACTACTGCTTACCTGCAATTCCAGTGACAATCAAATCATGAGAATGATTGACTATTATCAATTTTACATTATTTTCTTTATCATCTATTTTGCATATATATATATATATCCTGTGGAGTCAAGAGGGGGAGGCTTTAGATAGAATTATAGCTGGCGATAGTTCAAGAGTGCAGTTTTTTCGGGGACAAAAAGGTTGTCACACCATCCATCCAAGTAGTACAACTATTAGGACACTTAACAATGACTACATCAAAAGATGATCACTAAGTTACAAAAGAATTATTCAATGATAACCTGTTAATAGGACAAACTACAGGACTTAATATTCTGCACATATAATGAGAATAATAAACCAGCAAATTGATTATGAACATAAGGAGACCATATTGCTTTGAGACTAATGTATTTTTGATTGTGACTATTACAGAATAAAAGAAACTAACTTGATGTTTTTTCTACCTGTAAAAGCTTTCTTCCTACTTGTATAACAACCCCTCGGTTTGGCTCTTCAAAAACCATATTAAGCCTGCTGCTTCCCGTTAGGTGTAGATTTAAAGTGCCAAGGAAGAATGTCACAACAGAGAACTAAGCAGAAAAATGTTCAAAATATTAATTCCCATAATAAATAAATAAATAAATAAGGTAATGTTTCTGACAAGCAGAAAATTCCCAGAAATAGCTGCATGAAAGCTTACTGCACATAGCATGGTTTTAGTATTTGAAGGAGGTTCATATTGCATGGATGCATTTCTGCCAAGCAAGGGATCTTCAATGGAATTCCGCTCATAAAATGATGTAGTTCTTCTGTGTAGTAGAAAAGATCCTGCTGTAGGAGTATGGCTCTTTGACAGTGATCTTGCTGACCTATTGAATCCAAAAACAAAATTTGTTCACATAATATTCACATTCAAAACAAGAATGCTTACATCGTGAAAGCCATGGTCTGCTGCGACTGTTTAATTCTCTATTTAATAATTATCTAATGGCAAGGGTATAGATTCTCAATGACACTAACAAAATTCCTGCCTTGGCTGATAAAGATCAGAGTACGTAAATTCTTTAACTGAGCAAGCCTCTTAATTATGTCGAGCAGCATGATCTATATATTTAATTTATTTTCCAGCTTTATGCAAAATGCCAACAGGTTCAGAATATTTAATTGGATTTGTGTCTACGGGAATTCCTAACAAATCAAAGAGGCACACTTTCTATCCTAAAAATTATAAATAAATAAATAAAAAGAAAAAATATATATTAAAAAAAATAAGAAGGAAAACACGTAAAAGAAATGCTTATACATAAAAAAAAATAGTGACTCAGAAATGAATAGGTTCATAACTAGAAGAAGTATATCTAAATAATGACAATAAACAAACATTTTTTATAAAATAAAAAAAATAAAAAATTTTGGTCTCACATACATGCTTGTGGGTGGGAGATGGAGAGATTAGTCATGAAAGTTTAAAAGTATCAAAAGAGACTGAGAGACAGTCGCACCCGAATTTTCGTTTTTAGTAAAAATATGGAACCAACAGAGAGAAGGAGTATGCTGTCACATTACTACCAACAAGAATGATGTGGCTGCTGTAGCTGTTCTGACTTTCAGTGTAAAATATTGATGCAACAATATTTGACAGAGTTGGAAGACGTTTTCACATGGGCTAAGGAGTCAGTCTCGAATTTCCATCTTGTACTGAACTGGACCCCGGATCATGCAAGAAAATCGTGACATTTTCTAAGCAACTAAAATGCCTAACTTCTTGAGGATGCAAAATGAATAAAATAACGGGAGTTCTAGCTGGCCTATGCTAAATCATAATTTATCATCCAGAAAGAGATCACATTCACTTGTCAAATTTTTTATACCTCCTTTCATCTCAGAGGATTAAGTTTTAACAACTAGATAGAAAAGCAAGCAAGACCACCACCAGCACATATGTAATAACTTTGAGGGTAAGAATCATTTACATGTAGTATAATTCTCTTTCCATGGAACTATAACAAGGAAGCCCTGGAAGAGGAATGGGTGAACTTGGAGCGATTCCTGACACAAAGACATTGGTTGCATTTCCCCCTCCGTCTTCATTGTAGTCTTGTTTCTTAGCAACAACACTACCACACGATCTTTTCTTCTCTACTGCCTCAGTTGGGGCAAGCTTGAACCCACATTACAAACCAA
Source organism: Camellia granthamiana (assembly GCA_036172215.1). Taxonomy (NCBI): domain Eukaryota; kingdom Viridiplantae; phylum Streptophyta; class Magnoliopsida; order Ericales; family Theaceae; genus Camellia; species Camellia granthamiana. The sequence continues at coordinate 31,966,182 of CM069914.1, forward strand.
AAAAGTAAGCATACATTATGAATATATAAGAGCAAAAAACCAGAAACATGATCTGAAAACCAAACTAAACCAAACCAAACCAAGCCTTAAGTCCCATCAAATGGGTCGGCTACATGAAAATCAAAAATAAAAATAGTAGTGTGAGAAAACTGAATAGAGAGGTGAATAAAGTGCTGCCTTTCATATATCTGAAGGCACTTAATTGCTGAATGAGTTTAATTATCACAAAGGGCTAAAAACGTTTTGAGAATGCTATAGCATAAAGTCTCTCTAAAACAAAGTTCACAACGTTTCATTAGAAGAATTTGACAACAGACTTGACTGGATGACCTTAATAAAAAAATTTAGAAAGAAGACAGCAGAGATGCTTTTAGCAACATATGCATTAATACCAAAGCATATGTTGAGAAAAGAAAATGTGGTCGGCATATTTGTCAGCAGTCAAAGACTTCTTGATGTAGAACACCTACTATTAATGCTCAAAATATCACAACTCTGTGAATGGTTTTACGGTGGCAAAACGTTACATAAAATATGTGGAATGAGGATTTAAATAATAGAAGAAAGGGTATAGAGTTTGTAGACAATAAAGAACCAAAATAGGTTTGATTTTCCAACCGTCATCTTTCTAGATTTTCTGAGAATGTGTGGTTTAAAGTTCTGGGCTTAGATATGAGAGTTCACAACAATTCTACCTGGCAATGTCTAGTTTTTCACATCAAACAAATATTGATGACTAAAACTTTCTTACTTTTAGGTCACCAATTATCTCAAAAGCTTAACCTGTTAGGAAATGGGCTCAACAATGTATATCAAGCTATTCAATACCCACCCTCAACCCTGTCTTGCATGTGGAGAGCATCCATACTTTTTTCTATTCTTATAGAACCCTAGCAGAAGTGACTTCATATATGTAATTTGAATTCCATTTCAGAAGTTATTAGATCGCAGATCCAAGCCATTTAAAGCCCTAGACCAGAGATCTAATCTAAGAACAAAAGTTTTTGTCATGGGTTCAACTTTTAATACAATTGTACATTCATTATTTTGATATAAGAAAAGGGACCAATATATATATACATAACCATTGCACAAATCATAGCTAAAGATGATAAGCTTATGAATTCCAACCTTGTGGCTTTGTTTATTGGATTTCAGGCGATGATAGATGTGGCCGTAGTATATCGTTTGACCAGTAAGAACCAAGGTAGTTATTGTAAATAACTGTGAACCACCACAGAAGTCATGTAGTTGAATAAACCAAAAGTGAGAAGTTGAACTAACAAAATTATACTTAGCTTCAAGAAAACATTCTTACTATTGCCATGTAGAATTGTGTTGGAAGCTGCAAAGGCAACAATAAAAAGTTCAGTCAATAAACTGTAACATGTATTTTTTAACAGAAGCAATCCCTATCATTTTTTGTCTTTGAGTATGTGTATGTTTCTTTTTTCAGGTAAATTTTTTAATTCATGGTCTCTGAATGAAGCACAGCATCCAATATTAAAAATAAATAAACTTGCACGATGCATTACAGAAACTATAAGACCGTATTATGAATTTGTGAGGAGAAAACCAATACCTTCAGGCGAGTGTTCAGACAACCAGGCAAATATATTTCCTTCCATTATTTTATTTATTTTTTTGATAAATAAGGATCAACTTTATTAGAAAAAGAGCATCAAGACGATGCTAAACAAAAACAAACCCACACCCTCCTTCCATTCATTTTTTTACCCTATTTTCCCCCATTGTTTGGCTTTTAGTCAACAAAAAAAATCGCGACAAAGCCTCTAGCTAATTCCATTAAGTTTAGAGCCAATCCAAACTCCGACAATGAAGCATGATCAACTTTTCACTTCTAGAATTCTACCACTTCCACTTCTAAAATTCCACTTTGTGCCCAAGTACTTTAAAACTCTTCCCCGCATAAAGCTTCTTTCTCCATTCTTAATTACAACCTCCCAAAACCTTATTTTCTCTATTCCCAAACTTTTACCTTCCGAACCCTAACCAACCCAAACCCTTTCACATTAAACTATAAACTTAATAGATTTAATTATGATGCTAAATTCTAAAGATCCTACATTGAACACACAACATTGTGAATTTGTGAGAAAGAAAAACTTCAATACAAATTTGAAAAATAGAAGAAGCACTCACGGTAGCTGGTTCCAGCAAGCAGCCAAAAAGGTTGAAAAGATCTCTGCCAAAAAAAAAAAAAAAAAAAAAAAAAAAAAAGGAACTAAGATAATCATAAGATTAAGAAAAGTTGCTGCTTAATGAGAAATAAATCAATGAATTTGATGCAATGAATAGGTTTAACTAAGAAAACTCTTGTTAAATTTGGTGCATATCTATAAATAAAACCAGTGAGGCGAATTCATCATGTGGCAAATGCACACTATAGCACTTCCAGTTTACAAGCCCTACATGTTTGCCCAACATAAAATTATCAAGTTGAAATTTATGGTAGCATGATGCTGGCAGGACGAATTTCTTAGTTTATCAATTCATGAAAAGAGCACAGAGGAATTTTAGAAGCACCTCCTTGAGCTAGTAAGACACAAATGAACAAAGAGAGAATCGAAGGCCAGTAGGTTTTACTTAAATCAAAAGGCTGCACCAAAGAGTTTTGTTGGACGCCATCAAATTTAAATATAATTCATTAGGAAAGAAACACAATTCATCCGACTAAGTAGTGTGGAGGCTTGGATGTCTTGCTTGCAAGGGGGAAACAAAAGAGGCATAAAGGAGAAAAAGAAAGTGAAATAAAGAAGGGTCTTGCTAACAAGTTCCCTATGGGATTGGTTAACCAAACTTGAAATGATTGTACATTTTTAATGTCACACACTCTCATAAAGAATGTACAACTATTTCAAGCTTATTAGCAAGTACCCTCCTATGTTACATTTCATGGAGTCTTCAAAATAAATCACATACCCATGTCAAATACCCAACACTAGGACAAGGGAGTGAGATATAAAATTCTAAAATACATTTTGGACACTGCATGTTACGTATAATTAATATTATTTTATCTCACATAATAATAGATTAAAAATATAAAAATGACAATTTTTTGCCAAGTCCGTGTACCTTTAAATTTAAGGTTTGATAAGTCCAAACTCTAGATACACTCTCGTACCTGACTCTCGTACCCGAGTCCATTTAACATATGTGCCCTTAGAGCACTTGTTAACAAAATTCAACAAAGAATTAGAGGTTAAATGTGAAACAATCTCTCAATTGTCCACGTTAGCAAACCTTATAAAGAGCATATTGATCCTAATGTTGTCATCTTTCCTTAATTCAAGAGCATATGTGATAGGTCAAACTAATTCGACAAGAATTAGCTGATAATAAACTCAAGGGTAAATTACAAATACAACCCCTAAGGCATCTAACAAATACTTATGATTTGACTAACTCAGTTTTTGGAAAATACACCCCACCTCTTAAGGTTTCAAATCGCCTAACAAAATTTAATGAAACCCCTGATCTCTCTCTCTCCCCCTTCAAATCTCTGCAAACCAAAAAAAATATTTATAAACCCACACAACTATTGAACCCACCACAATGTATCTCAATCCAACTCATCTACATATACAACCTATATATGTGTGTATACATTTGATATGGTTTAATGATTCAGTTGTTGCATTGAAAATCTGGTGGGTGGGTGTGGCAAATCGGCATTGAGACCACGATCATCTAACGGTTTATGGCAAATATGGACATAATGAAATGGCACTAGTTTTTGTGCTTGATTTCAAAATCAGTCGTTGCCACAATAACCCAAAAATTGATATGGTTTAATGTCTGATTGTGTGTGATACTCTCGTTGTTGCATTGAAATGAAGCACAAAATCCAGGTTTAATTTGGTGGCTAGAGATAGAAGCATCACTCGACATGCTCAGGGATAGAGGCAAATCCTAACGAATTGAAATGCTCTAACACATGAGTTGACAAAACTTAACAGAAATCGGTTATATCTAGGAATTATGAGTCATGTGACACTCCTATAAATAGGAGGTAGTATCTTTTACATCACAAGAACTTCTTGGCACAGAGATCCATGAGCTCTGTCTTGCGTCCTTGTACTATGGTGCTCTGCTACCTCTCTCTCTTTCTGGTGAGCCGCTCTGTCTCTCGCCCAGACATCCCTTTTGTCCTCAATGTCCGTGACGTATACTTCCAATCAGTTATATTAATAAAAAGGTGGATCACAATATCAACTTCTATCAGCGTAAAAAGTGAAAAATATTACTGTATATATGTTTAGCACTGTATATTAGATTCCTAGGTCCATCCCAGGTCCAAGCAAGCAGTGTAAACATCGCAATCAACCAGCACACACAGTTCCTTTTTCCTACAAGGCAGCATAACTATCAAAAAGAGCATCTTTGATGATACAATACAAACCGTCCTAATGAATCGAATCAACATGCTAACACACTATTACTACTCATATAGAAGCATAAATTTTTAGTATCTTTGATGATCCGATACAAATCAACCTAATGGCTCAAATTAACCTGCTAACACACTAATACTACGCATATAAAAGCATAACTTTTGAAAAGAGCATCTCTGACGATCCAATTCAAACCTCTAAATGGCTCAAATGAACCTGCTAGCTAACACACTGTTATTACTCAAAAAAGTATATGTAGGTGTGTGTAACTCCAATGTCCTGGTTCAAACCATCCTAGTATCTTGAAATACCAGCTGAATCTACTAGCACCTTATGATACTACCCAAAGGTCCAAAAAATAAGAAAGATAAAAGTAAACTTTTTTTTTGTTTTTTTTTTTTTAAACTGTAATTTGAGAAGAGATTTGAAAAAAAAAAAAAATTGGTGAAATGTGAATAAAATATATTTACATGACCTAATTCCACACGCTTTTTGTCTTTCCATTTCCATTTCCAATTCCAAATTACTCCCCCAAATCCCAACCAAAACACAACGTAAAGGGATCGTAACAAGATCACATTGGCATTGAATAAAACAAAATGAAAAGAAAAGAAAAGAAAAGAAAAGAAAATTGGGTTTTCTAAATAGAAAGAAGAGGAGAGAGTATTGGTCACCCGACAATCCAAGTGAAGAGGAAGGCGAGAGAGAGTCCCTCTGCTGATTTTTGCTTGTAATTGGTGATGATTTGAGGAATTTCAGCAACACCCCAACTGACGACACTCACTAAACCCAGTGATAAGGACACTCCATCTTTCAAATTGCAGAGACAATACTTCATATAATGCCGAGCCCATTCCGAGCAGTGCTGTTCCCTCGGGCATATCGACTGATGAGAGCTTCTCAACATTCCCATTCCCATTGCATCATCAAACATACCCATCTCTATATCTTCACGTATCACACACACTCTGTCTCTGTATATATATATAGCAGAGAGAGAGAGAGAGAGAGATGTGAGTTACTATCAAATCAATCTAAAACAGGGACGATGGGGATTTTTGAATATTCAAATTATTGCTGAAAAAGGAAATTAACTTTGACTAGGAACATAAAATAGAAGAAAATCAAGTTTGATTTCTATCTAGAACATGCATGCAGCTGAGGGATAAAGACAATTGAAACAATTAAATAGTAATAGTAATGGAAAAATAAAAACTGAAACTTTAAGTAAAAAACGTTATAGGCGACAACGAGGGAAGGATTGGAACCCCAAACTCATCAAAATTGGAAGGGTGAAGGGTGTAAAAACAGCTCGTTAGTCTGATATTCGATTAGGCTCAGCCCAGACCAACCGCTCGGGCTGGGGCCTGGTCATGTTTTTTCTGGCCCGGTCCAATTGGTCCAGCTTGTTGGCAAGATCCAAACCCGATTCGAGGTATAGTCTGCCCAACGCCCAATGCCCAATGCTACTTTTAAGTTATTTTGATGAAAATTTTTTTTTTTTTTAAAATTGTTAGGCCGGGTTTCGGGATCAGCGGGCTGAGGCTGCAATTCCGCACAAATGAGCTGGCTCGAAAGATGGTTGGTGCCCAGCAGGCCCAAACCCAGGTCTGAAAGGGCTGCGCTATGCCCTTTTTGCACCTCTAGACTATTGATTTTTTTTTTTTTGGGGTCATATGATAAGATGGATAAGACGCTTGGGATTAGCAAGTTAGATTACAATGAACTTTAACTCTTGATATATATATATATATTTTTTGAGTCATATGATAGAATGTTAGGATGTTAGTAAGTTAGATTACAATGAAAGGATTGTAGTCACTCCATTAACTCGAACCCTAAACCTCTGACATTCTCAGTGTCCTGAGGTACATGAACCACTGCCCAACTACCTTATATATAAGTTGTGGACAGTAAAATATAAAAAATAAAGAAAATACAACAAAACACCATAGTTTTGGTATAATTATGTAAATTTCTTTTTTAGTAAGGCCAAATTAATCAAAATTAATGCAATTGGTGTGAAGGCACAACAATGAGTAAGAGAAATTATACATTTTAATGTATTAATCCATAAGACTTTAGGCCCCTTATATCCAGAAAGCCACTAATAATTTCACTTGAGAATTTTAAGGGTTATTTGGCAATTATCTAAAAAAGTATATTTATTGTTTTTTTATTTTTATTTGGATCACATTAGCTCTCTGGGGTGTTTGGTCTAGCTTTTTTGGACCAACTTATAGCTTTTAGCTTTGAAAAAACAATTTTGGACTGTGTTGGTCTAGCTTTGAAAAAATTGTTTCAGCTTTTAAGAGGTTTTTTTAGAGGAAAATAAGCTGAAAATCAGAAGCTGCTCCAGGCAGCTTCCGCAACTAAGATTATGCGGAGGGGGTGTGAAATTACTTAAATGCCCTTCACAATTTTCAGTTATTACAAGTGTGCCATCTATATAAACCAAGAGCACACATTCTCTCTCTCTCTCTCTCTCTCTCTCTCACGAACGAGAGAGGCAATTTCCGACAAACTAGGGCGATTTTCGGCGACTAGAGCTCTCTCTCTCTCTCTCCCCCTCCCCGGTGTTCTCCGATCACTCACAATGAGTGATCTGAACCAAAGATTCTAACTATTGCGATCTCTCTCTTCACGATCGCTCAAAGTAATGATCGATCTGAACCAGAGCTTAAACCCTAACCATCGATTTGAAACCCTAGCGCCGTCAATTTCTCTGTTCGTGATCTCTCTCTCTTCGCGATCTCTTCTTTCTCTCTCTCTCTCTCTCTTCTACGATTTCACAATCATTGCGATTGTCGCAGTGGGAGTGACGATTGACGGCTGCCAGCGGTGGGATGAGGATGAAGAAAAAAAGGGCTGTCAGTAATCGGAGTATGAAGAGGATAAGGGAGCTGCCGACAGCTGCCAGCGGTGGAATTAGAGTTTTTAATTAAAAAAAATTAATAAATTATAAAAGAAGAGAAGAATTAATAAATAAATTAATTAATAAATTACTGAATAATTGGTATTTAATGAATACTTGGTATTTAATGAATAATTTTTTTAATAAATTATTTAATTATTTAATTTTTATATAAGGGCAAACTTCCATTAACAATTTTTATATTATTAATTGGTATTGTGTAATCAAAAAGAAATTAATAAAAAAAAATACAATTCATTTCCACTAATGAAAAGAAATTTAACAAAATTAACAAAGAAAGAAGAGAGAGAAAAGAGAGAGAGAAAGAGAGAGAGAGAGAGAGAGAAAATAAAGAGAAAAAGACAAGGGTAAAAAAGACATTTACACAGCAAAAAGCTACTCACAACTTATTTAATAAACACTACTTAGCAACTTAAATCTATAATTCAACAGCTACACCAAATTGATTAACAGCTTCTGATTAAAGTCATAATCTATAATCTGTTAAGTTATAATATATAATCTGTTTTAACAGTTATACCAAATGGGGCCTCTATCACATTACACATCTGTTTTTTACTAAAATAGCCTATTCTCAAAAGTAATTCATGCACAAGAAAGAAAAATGAATACATTACACTAATAATCTCTATTATTTATGAGACGTTTATTAGAGCATCTCCAACGGTGAACTCCTTTTTTCACCAAATTTGAGTAAAAAATGACTCATTTTCTCAATTTGATATCAGTTACTCCAACGGTGCATCAAAATTCCGTGGGTCAACCGGTTGGTCGACCAGTAAAGCAATTTTTTTTTCCGCACCTTTTTGAACTGTTTAAACCTACCTATTTGAACTGTTTGAACCAGTTCGCAGGGCAATTTTTGCATGCACTGGTCGACCGGTTGGTCAACTGGGTGGTCGACCAAGGAGTCGACCAGGTGGTCATCCAGGTGGTCGACCACCATGTGTAAAATTCTCAAGATTTTCTGCTTTAACGGTCACGCATAGTAATTTGGTGAAACCTGTATTACGGTCACTCACAGTAATTTGGTGAAACATGTATTCTGTTCTCAGTTTGATGTTTTTTTGTTCAATTCTCAATTTGATACCAGTTTGGTGAAACCGTTGGAGCTTCAAAAAGTGCATTTTTCACCAAATTTCAAATTTGATGTCAGGTTTGCTCAACCGTTAGAGATGGTCTTAGAAAATCTCATTTGAATAACTTATACTCCATTTAATCCTATGAAAATTCTTATATCCCGTCAAATCTGGTGTGATACAAAATAACTCTATTGCCCCTAGTTACATAAATGGATATAATTAAGCCTAAAAATGAATATTGAAATAGATTAGGAAATTCAAAAGTTATAGACAGAATAGAATTTGAAAATTTTTTGTAATGTAATCTCAATTTAATTTGCATTTGATTGTAGAAGGAAATCTGATGATAGTATTTAATCTAATTTATCTTTTACAATATGATTTATCTTATATATATATATATAATCAAAGTCTTTTTTAGAGAAAAAAAAATCATTATATTTAAGTGAATTTCACATTTTCAAAAATTGTGTAGGTTTTTTGGAAATGTGAAAGGTGATGTAAAAATTGTAAATGTGTAGTGTTAATCATGTGATTTAATTTTGATGATATCCAAAATATTATTTAATAAATTGTGATTTTTTTAATATACAGATTTTACAATAATTTGACACAAAATATGAAAATAGATTTTGGTTGCAACATATATTTTTACTATGCATGTTTGAATTTTGTGAAAGTTATTGTGCAATTTATTATGCATGTTTGAATTTCATGAAAGTTGCTGTACAATTTACTGTGCATGTTTGAATTTTGTGAAAGTTATTGTGCAATTTATTATGCATGTTTGAATTTCATGAAAGTTACTATGCAATTTACTGTGAATGTTTGAATTTCGTGAAAGTTACTGTGTATAAATAGCAATTTCACTATTCACGTTTTGAAAAAATCCGTTAGTCACTATTCACTTTTTGACAAATTTGATACGCCCACATGAGTTGTTTTTATGTATCCAAAATCTTTATAATAGCTACAAAGATTATAAAAAGGGTATATATTTTCATATATGATATAAATGTTATTTAAAAAGATTTTACTACGCATACAAATATTTTAATAGAGAAATCACTGTACATTCAAATATTTTAATAGAAAAATTACTATGCAAGTTACTGTGTAATATTTGAAATTAGTAGAGTTTGGAAGAAAAATCAGCAGAATACTATTCATTGAAAGCGACCGTTCAACATTAATTTCAAACTTGCTCGTGCTTTTGAAAGAGAAAAGCAGAAGTGGCGTGTGTCTTCTCCGTGTGCCCACATGATACAAAGTCAAATAGGGGTGAGTCTTGCGCTCCGTCGCCTTGTGATCCGAAGGAGCATCTGCCTCTCAATTGGTAGATTTTTGGGTATAAAAGAAACCATTTTGCTTGGAGGAAAAAAATAAAAAAAAAGAAGAAAAACTTGAAGAGAAAAAATTTGTGTATTCAAAAATTTTGATTGTATTTTTCATTCTACTGTTTCACTTTCAAATTTAAGTGTTGTTTTTGTTCTTACACTTTCATATCTACAATTTTAGAGAGAATCATTGTAAAGGGCTGAAATACTTCTTATTTTTATTGATTATTTTGTGAGAGAACTTTATAAGGGTGAGCCATTTATTGTTGAGTGAAGCTCAACAGATAAGAGTAAGACCTGTGTAAATTTCACAAACTTGGTGAAGATTTGGTGGTATATTGATTCGTTTGATAGTAAAGAAATTTTCAAGGAAGATCCTTGAGGAGTGTATGTAGGCCCGGCATAGTGAACCACTATAAATTGTTGTGTTTGATTTTCTCTCCCTATCTCTTTTACTTTTATATTGATTATTATTGTTCTGTTATTTTATTTGATAAAATTCCAATATTTTGATTATTATAATTAATATTGTGAAATTATTTTTGTTAGGTTTTTGTAATTGGCAATCATGTTTAACAGAACTCCTTTTAGTTATAATTTTATTCAATTTTTTATTTCAGTGAGGCTATGAGTATTTAGTTGCGAATCCAACCCAAATTGTTCCTATGCAGAGGAGTTTGTGATCTTAATCCTATCATGTTTGCTACTTTGCTGACTATGTTGGGAATCAAGTTGCCCGATCAGCTCGCGGGGGTCCAGGGGGCAGTGTCCCATGGTGGGACCGAGGCAGCGCCTTGTGCGCTCGAGCGAAGATTCAATCCTTTCAAAAGTTTTCACTCGCCTACAAAAGTACTAGGAGTTGAGATGTTACACTCGAGTGAAGACACTTAAGAAATACACGTATATCAATCTTGTCGCTTGAGTGACAGATCTTGCGCTCGAGCGACCGTTACGGCCCTGTTTGCTATAAAGCGACGTTTTGGTCATAATTTAGGGTACGACTTCCAGATCTTTTTTTTGGGTATTAGGGTTTTTATTTGGAGCTTCTTTACTTGTTTCCTTTGATATCTGTGAGAGTTTATATCATGAATTGAGTAGATTATATCAAAGGTTTTTTTATTTTGTTTATTCACAAAAGGGAGAGTTGTTCTTTGGTGGATTATGGAGTGGTTCATCGTCGTGGATTCAACATCGGCTTTATGGATTCAACGTTGGACAAGACAATTCTGAGGTAAAAACGGTAGTGGAGGAGGTACATTAGGGTCGGTTCAATTTGGGCGTGGATTCGTTAGGTAATTGAGAGTTTACTTGTGTAATTTTTTTTTGTCTTCTTAGTGGATTGTTTTGTGACTTTGGCCCTGGTTTTTTTTATCACAATTAGAGGCGCTCCAATTGTGGTTTTTCTACGTTAAAATCGTTGTGTCAATTTGTCTTTAATTATTTGATTGAGATTGCTATTTATTAGTTAAAATTAATATATAATCACAAATCAATATCTCAGATTTTTCAATTTTTAATAACCCAATTCACTCCCTCTTGCGTTGTCTACCTGGGATAACATATAGTTTTTGGAAATACATTTTTCAAAAAGTATTCATACTTTTCAAAAATTCACATTATTATTATTATTATTATTTTGGTTGTCAATTGATAGAAGAGTAACTACATTATAAGAGATATTTAATAAACAAATTGCCACAAAGGATATTTATAAGAGTTGAATCCAAAATCTCACACCACAAAAAGTGCTACATAACACATTATTCATATTTATTAAAATGTGTGAACATTAACGTTAAAATAATGTGAAATTTTTAATTTTTTCATTTCACATAATTTTATATTCAATTGAGATTTTGTTTAATAGATCTCGAGTAGTTTTCAAAAATATAATAAATTTTTATAAAAACAAATATGTAGAGTAAAAATGTAATGGAATCTATTTTTTTTAATTTTATATAAAAGATCTCTTAGAACACAATTTCAAACAGGACTTATCGGATCACAAGTATTTTCATAAGATATATGGCTAAACAAATTCTCAAAAAGGAACTTTCCACTAAATTTTCCTCAATTTATTTCATATTTTATTTTGGTCTCTTTTATTTTATTTTATGTTCAAAGGTTAGTAGCAATTGACGGAAATACCATATCGCAACGCATTGAAAGCGTGAGATCTAAATTGATGAAATGCAAACATGGACTAAAATAAAAATTTGTTCAAATTAAAAGGACTAATAATATAATTTACATTTTCTTAATGCCATGCTTAGATGCTGAATAAGAAAATAAAGCATATGAGATAATGCTATGGACAGTTTTTTTTATATTTTTTTTTCTTTTTTATATTTAGTTGTAAATCCAACTCGAATTGTAAATCCAACTCGAATTGTGCCTATACAGAGGAGTTTATGATCTTAATTGTATCATGTTTGCCACTTCACTAACTATGTTGGGAATCGAGCTGCCCGGTCAGCTAGGAGGGATCCAGTGGGCAGTGCCCTGTGCACTCGAGCAAAGATTCAATCATCTCAGAAGTTTTACTCACCTACAAAAGTACTAGGAGTTGAGATTTTATGCTCGAACGAACTTTTCATCACTCGAGCGAAGACACTTAAGAAATACACGCATATCAGTCTTGTCGCTCGAGTGACAAATTTTGCGCTCGAGCAACCGCTGTGGCCCTATTTGCTATAAAGCGACGTTTATTCAGAATTTAGAATACGGCTTCCAGATCTTCTTTTTGGGTATTAAGGTTTTCATTTGGAGCTTCTTTACTTGTTTTCTTTGATATCTGTAAGAGTTTATATCATGAATTAAGTAGATTATATCAAAAAGGTTTTTTTATTTTGTTTTGTTCATAAAAGAAAGAGTTGTTCTTTGATAAATTCCAGAGTGACTCATCGTCGTGGATTCGACATCGGTTTTATGGATTCAACGTTGGACAAGACAATTCCGAGGTGAAAATGGTGGTGGAAGAGATACATTGGGGTTGGTTCAATTTGGGCGTGGATTCGCTAGGTAATTGAGAGTATACTTATGTAATTCTTTTTTATCTTCTTAGTAGATTGTTTTGTGACTTTCGCCTGTAGTTTTTTTATCACAATTGGAGGCGCTCGAATTGTGATTTTTTCACATTAAAATCGTTATGTCGATTTGTCTTTGACTGTTTAATTGAGATTGCTATTTACTAGTTAAAATTGATATATAATCACAAATTAATATCTCAAGAATTTTAGATTTTTCAATTTTTAATAACTCAATTCACTCCCTATTGTGTTGTCTACCTGGGATAACATATAGTTTTTGGAAATACTTTTTTCAAAAAGAATTCATACTTCTTAAAAATTCACATTATTATTATTATTATTATGATTTTTTTTTTGGTTGTCAATTGATAGAAGAGTAACTACATTATAAGAGATATTTAATAAACAAATCGCCACAAATGATATCAAACTCCTCTTTATAAGAGTTGAATCCAAAATCTCACACCACAAAAAGTGCTACACAACACATTATTCGTATTTATTAAAATGTGCGAACATTAACATTAAAATAGTGTGAAATTTTTAACTTTTTCATTTCACATAATTTTATATTCAATTGAGATTTTGTTTAATAGATCCCGTTGAGTAGTTTTCAAAAATATAATAAATTTTTATAAGAACAGATATGTAGAATAAAAATGTAATGGAATTTTTTATTTTATTTTATAAAAAAGATCTCTTAGAACACAATTTCAAACAGGACTTATCGGATCACAATTATTTTTATAAGATATATGGCTAATCAAATTCTCAAAAAAGGAACTTTCCACTAATTTTTCCTCAATTTATTTCATATTTTATTTTGGTCTCTTTTATTTTACTTTATGTTCAAAGGGTAATAGCAATGGACGGAAATACCATATCGAAACGCATTGAAAGCGTGTGATCTAAATTGATGAAATGCAAACATGGACTAAAATAAAAATTTGTTCAAATTAAAAGGACTAATAATATAATTTTTTATTTTCTTAATGTCATGCTTAGATGCCGAATAAGAAAATAAAGCATATGAAATAATGCTATGGGCAAATTTTTTTTTTTTGGTAGACATTCTCCGTATTATAAAAACTACGCGACAAACTATTTTTTTGCTATCGATGTTGACGTGGCCCTCGTCCCTTGCCAATATTATTGTTGATCTTGCCAATATTTGTATTATATATCATTCACATTTCACTCATGTAAAAAAGTTTTTCACAATAAAATCATAGTAAAATTTCAGTATAAGTAGACTTTTTATTTTGGGATACTTACATGTAGGGTTTTAATAAGTGGACTTATTGTCTAATAGGTTCTACGGGAAAAATTTGTCATAAAAAAAGTCACTAATTGTCAGTTTTAGAGACAATTTATAAAAATCATGACAAAAAAAGTCACTAATTGTTAATTTTTAGCGACAAATATAAAAAATTGTCACAAAAAAAATATTTTTAGCGACAATTTTATTAAGATTTATTTTCAATAGGACTTGATGGGAATTAAGTCCAACTATTAAGACCTATTAGTAATTTACCCTTTTATTTTTTATATAATCAATATAGTTGAATTTCAAAAATTATTTCATATGCATGTAACATATATTTAGGAACATCTAAAATTAATTTCATGATTTTTAGAGTGAGTTGACTTTTTTTGTAATGTAAATCAATTTTGGATCTTATTTATTTGATTTATATACTTAAAATCATATAAAATTTCTGTAAGATTAAAAAAAGGATATTTATATAAAAAAAAATTCAGTGTGTTTGGTTTGAGTTTTTCGAATTAAATTTTTTGAAAATTGAGTTTTTTGGTTTTCGTATTCTTTTGTTTTTAGTAAATATTTTTTAAATTTTAAACATTTTTTTTTCACTTTTTTAGATGCACCTTAGTTAGATGTATCTAAAAAATAAAAAATTTGTGAAAAAATATTTTAAAAAATTAATAAATACATAAAAATATAAAAAATGTACTGAATTCTTGTATTTTTTTTTATATTTTTGGTATTTAGTGAATTTTTAAAAGATTTTTTTTATAATTTTTTTACTTTTTAGGGGTATTTATGTTAGGTGTGTCTAAAAAGTAAAAAAATTGCTTAAAATATTAAAAAAATTTAGTAAAAACAAAAAAAAACACGAAAAATAAGAAAGTAAAATTTTCTAAAAAGTGTTTTTTGAAAAATGAAAACAAGCAATTCAATTTATGAGTTTGAAAGTGAATTAAAGTTTTTTTGATAATAAAGCTACACAAATTATTGCAACAAAAATTATAGACTCGTCTTTTTTATAATAAAAATCTTGTAGAGAGGAACTTATGGCCAAAAATTCTTTAAAATGTTGTTAAATTTTTTTTTTCCTTTTAAATTCTATTAAACTAGATTATCTTAATTTAAAAAAAAAAAATCAAAATAAAAAAAACAAAAATTTTTTTTTTTTGGTTGTTCATTATTATTTTTTTTATTTTTTCAAATTTGGTCCATTTTTTTTTAAAAAAAAAAAAATTAGATTCTTCTAGCCTAAAACAACTTCAAATAGATAAATAAATAAACTGAGTTCAATTATTTTTTATAAAAAAAATCTCTACAAAACAAAAAGTTTATTAAAAAATGATTAAAAAAACCAATTAGCAAAGTGACTGTCACATGATCTGATATCAGGATCTATCTTTCTAGTTCTAGATGCCTTCCACTGCCTGTTGCAACGTGAATTACAAACCCCCCCCCCCCCAAATGGCAATGCAAGTTTTATCACTTCAACGTTTACAAATTCTTAATTTTTATTCAGACAAATTCACTTCAACGTTTACAAATTCTTATTTTTAACCTCAATCATTTTGTTAATTTTGGAAGAGGCAAAATAAAATTTTTAGAGAGAGAGTAGATGCCAATGAAAATACAGAATAAATTTTTTTTTTGATTCAAGTGGTTAGACTTTATCTTTTGTTATTTGATACCTTTGTAAAAAATTTAATTTTATTTTATTGTCAATTTAAAGGCAATTTTATACTAATAATAAGGATTCATCATGATTGATAAATCTACAATATTGGAATGAAATGAATAACTATAAAGTTGTAGATGAATTTTTAACCGATTATTAGTGTTTAAAATTGGAATTCCCAATGGCCATATTCTCTATAGTGAATGAGTCGCATCTTAAGATTCTTAACACCATCAAACCAACAAACTCAGACGTGAATATTTACCAGAAAACTCACTTACACTCTCTCTTCCAAAGGCAACTTAGTAAATGTTTCCTTCATTGATTCCATATCTATCATATCACAAATAAGAAAAATAATGCAAATAAGACACATGAAATGGAGTATCATTTGTGTGCATATGGAGATTACGCTTGTAAACAAAGACCATAGACCAAAAGTAGCCTTACTGTTGTTGATCAGTCTGCCGCCTCCCCTTCCATCTCCGTCTTCTCTCTCCCTCTTATGGACTTTTTTTTTTCCTGAATTTTTTTCTTGACTGATTATTATTTTTCTTTTTCAGACCAGAGCAATCTTATAGACCACTAATTTACTATCACTAATCCCACCACTAATGAAGTAGCAATTGAGAAAAAAAAAAAAAAAAAAAAACAAGGCACAAACATACTGTGGCAATGGGTGGGACCCACTGCCACATCATTAGAGCCACCACTAATTAGTAGTGTAAAACATTTCTCTTCAGTCAAACAAATCAAGTTGTTAAATAAAATCAGTGGTGTTACATACATCAATTAAAAATGTAGGATAAACTGCTAATAAATCCTAATAGTTTGACTTAATTCTCATTAAATCCTATTGAAAATAAGTCTTGATAAAATTATCGCTAAAAATGATTTTTTTGTGACAATTTTTTGTATATGTCGTTAAAAATTGACAATTAGTAACTTTTTTTTGTCATGATTTTTATAAATTGTCGCTAAAACTTACAATTAGTGATTTTTTTATGACAAATTTTTTCTATAAGACCTATTAAACAATAAGGCCATTTATTAAGATCTATACGTAAGTACCCCAATATATTAGTGTATTAACTGATGTTATGCCATTATTATTGATTCCACCTATTATATAAATTACAAATACTGAAAACTTCTAAAATTATATCACATCATCTATTAGTATACTAATTAGTACATTAATTAGTACATATAGTATTATTCAAATAAAATATTAAAAAAATTACACATTAATGATCCTTTCAAAAAATATTTACATCCATGGAGAAATTTATGACTTTAATGTTTTAATATTTACAAAATTTATTATTAATGTAACTATTTTTTAAAATTTAATATTTTTGCCAACATATTTTAAATCTCGTTCCCAAATGGAATCTTTTTAACTTTGTATTCACGCATTCGCACATTCCAACGTTTTCATTGTTTTTTTTAAAAGCAAATTCACTGTTACCTCTCGCCCATTTCAACAACATTTATCTCGTTGATTTGTAATTTATGTTAAAATATTTCAAATTCCCAATCCCACCGTGTCACGACTATTAACGTAAGATTCATGCACCTTCTTGAGATATATCTCCTTAATAAAATTTGAAACCTAATTAATTTGTTAAAAAAAATTTAATTTGATTTAATTTGAATATTACATATTTTATACATTATATTTGACTTTTGGAATTATGATAGGTATTGATTATTCAACTTGATAACAATTAGAATTTTATATAAAAAATCCAAGACTCAACCATATATATATATGGCTTTGTTTTCTTCTGAATTACAGTGCAGCGACTAATTGATTTTGGGGCTAATCAATTTGGTGGACTTTATTTTGTGGATCATCAATTTGTTTAATCATTATTTGGTGGGCTGATTTGGTTCGTTATTTTGGATCTTCTTCAACTTTGTTTCGAAGATTTTTATTCATCTATTTAGTGAAACCTTTCCTTTTATTTATTTGTGATTTTTTGGAATTTACCTAAGGGTGGTTTGTGAAACCATTTGTGTCTCGTTTGTAATCGTTTGGAAGCTTTTTGGTTGATAGTGGAATCAGATTTCGATCCTGTAGACGTATCTCACATTGAGGGAACCACGTCAAAATTCTTGTGTTACTTTTGATTTAATTTTTTCGAATTAGTTTTTTATTCCCATTGATTGATTTACTTGTGGGAAATCATATTTTCCCTAACAACTGGTATCAGAACTTATAGTTTATTTAGGTTTATTTATTTGTATAAATCAATGCAGGGGAATGTGGGTCACATGTCTACCTTTAATGGAAGCAATTGGGTGACTTGAAAAATTAAAATGGATGACATATTATTTTATAAAGATTTGCATGGGCCTATTGAGGGTGATAGTGATAAACCCGAATGTATGAAAGATGATAAATGGAATAGGCTTAATCGAAAAGCTGTTGATGTTATCCGTCAATGGATTGATGACAGTGTGTTTCATCATGTTGCTACTGAAATTTCAGCACATGATTTATGGAAAAAATTAGAAGGCCTTTACAATAGGAAATCAGCCACAAATAAAGACTTTCTGTTTCATAAGTTGGTTAAATTAAAATATAAAGATGACAGCCCTATTCTAGAACATTTGAATAAAATAAAGAGTATTGTTAACCAACTTACTTCTATGAAAATTATTTTTGATGATGAGTTACAGGTTTTGATGCTACTTAGTTCTTTGCCTGAAAGTTGGGAGACTTTGGCTGTGACAGTTAGTAATTCGGCACTTGATGGAGTTATCACAATGGGTTAAGTCACTAGTAGCTTATTGAATGAAGAAACTAGAAGAAAATCAGTGGGCTCCTCTCATTTGGAAGCATTTGTTGTGAGAGGTAGAAGCAAAACAAGGAGGAGAAGTAAGACTCCTCATAGTCGTGATCAAAGCTGTGACAAATCAAAAGATGATTCTTTTTCAAAGAAAGATATTAAGTGCTATTATTGCCATGAGAAAGGATACATGAAGCGAGAATGTCGAAAGCGCAAGAACAAGGAGAAAAGGCGTGATAAAAGTGTAGATACGAAGCAAGAAGACACAACAGCAGTTACTACCAATGGTGATCTCATGGTAGTTTGTGAAGATAATTGTATCAATTTTGTGGACCAAGAGAGCAATTGGGTGATTGATTCTGGTGCTTCTTTTCATGTGAGTTCTCGAGTTGATTTCTTCACTACCTACACTAAAGGAGATTATGGTTTTGTCCGAATGGGTAATGAAGATTTGTTCAAGATTATTGGCATGGGTGATGTTTGCTTAGAAACAAATTTGGGTTGCAAGTTGTTGCTTAAAGATGTGAGGCATGTTCCCGATATTCGCTTTAATTTGATCTCTACCAGGAAGCTAGATGATGAAGGCTTCAACAACAAATTTGGTGATGGAATATGGAAGCTCACAAAGGGTTCTTTGGTGGTGGTTAAGTGCAAGAAGACTCATACACTTTATTTAATGCAAGGAAAAATTTGTAAAGGTGTTGTCAATGCACTTGAAGATGATACTTCTACTAAATTGTGGCACAAGCGACTTAGGCACATGAGTGAAATGGGCTACAAGTTTTGTTCAAGAAAGAGTTTCTACCTGGTTTAAAAAGTACACATCTTAAAACTTGTATTCATTGTTTGGCGGGTAAACAACATAGAGTTTCTTTTAATAAACATGTTGCTTCTAGAAAAGAAAATGTTTTGGAGTTGATTCATTCGGATGTTTGTGATCCTTTAAAAGTTAGAACACATAGTGGTGCACTTTATTTTGTTACTTTCATTGATGATTATTCAAGGAAAGTTTGAGCTTTTCTACTAAAAACTAAAGATCAAGTTCTAAAAATATTTAAGCATTTTCAGGTCATGATTGAAAGAGAAACATGGCAGAAATTGAAGTACATCCGATCAGACAATGGTGGTGAATACATTGGGCCATTTGATGAGTATTGTCGCAACCAAAATATTCGGCACCAAAAGACAGTTAAGAAGATTCCTCAGTAAAATGGCGTTGCCGAGAAGATGAACCGTACCATTGTGGAAAGAGCAAGGTGTTTGCTTTCACAAGGTAAATTGCCAAGATCCTTTTGGGGTGAGGCAATAAGTACAATGGTTGATGTGATCAATTTGTCTCCTTCCTATCCTTTGAATGGTGATGTTCCTCAAAGAGTTTAGATTGGCAAAGATGTGTCTTATGAGCACTTGAGAGTATTTGGTTGCCGAGTTTTTGTTCACATTCCAAAGGATGAGAGGTCTAAGCTTGATAGTAAGTCAAGACAATGTATTTTTCTTGGCTATGGGCGTGATGAATTCGGGTATAGATTGTGGGATCCGGTCGACAAGAAAGCCATTTGAAGTCGTGATGTTGTGTTTCTTGAAGACCAAACAATTGAAGACTTTGGCAAAGGTGATCAACCGGAGCCAGAATCTAGTGATCTCATTGATATGGATCCATCTCCTTCATCTTCAGTTGATGATGAAAATGAGAGAGATGTGCAGCCACCTATTGAAGATGTAAAGGATGATGCTAATCCTAACGAAGTTGAGCCCGAAATTGAAGAAGAGCATTCAACTCAAGAACCACCACAACAACTTGAGTTGAGGAAATCTACAAGGGACCGACAACCTTCAAGAAAGTATCCTCCCAATGAATTTATGTTGATTTCCGATCAAGGGGAGCCTGAGAGCTACCAAGAAGCAATTGAACATGCAAAGAGATGATTGGAAAAAGGTAATGAAAGAGAAGATGAATTCCTTACTTGAAAATCACACTTATGATTTAGTAAAGTTGCCTAAGGAGAGGAAAATTTTGAAAAATAAATGGGTTTTCAAATTGAAGAATGATAGTAAGAATTTGAGGTACAAAGCATGTCTTGTTGTGAAAGGCTTTGGGCAAAAGAAAGGCATTGACTTTGATGAGATTTTCTCGCCAGTTGTGAAGATGTCTTCTATTTGGGTTGTACTTGGTATGGCTACAAGTATGAACCTTGAAGTTAAACAACTTGATGTGAAGACCGCATTTCTTCATGGTGACCTTGAAGAAGAATTTACATGGAGCAATTGGAAGGTTTTGTAAAGAAAAGGAAAGAGAAATTTGTTTGCAAATTGAAGAAAAGTTTGTATAGTCTCAAGCAAGCCCTGCGGCAATGGTACAAAAAATTTGACTCTTTCATGATGAATAATGATTTTTCTAAAACTACTTCGGACCATTGTGTGTTTGTAAAAAAAATTTCGGATGGCAAATTTATTATTCTTTTGCTTTATATTGATGACATGTTAATTGTGGGTCAAGATTCTACTATGATTAACAGTTTGAAATTGGAGTTGAGCAAGTCTTTTGCTATGAAAGATTTGGGACGGGCAAAGCAAATACTTGATATGAAAATTGTTCGTGATCGTAAAGAGGGGCTGATTTGGTTGTCTCAAGAAAACTACATTGAGAAAGTTCTTGAGAGGTTCAACATGAATAAAGCAAAGCCGGTTGGTTGTCTACTTGCGGGTCACTTCAAGCTTAGTTCGAATCAATATCCTACAAGTGACAAAGACAAAGAAGAGATGCTGAAAGTTCCTTATGCTTAAACAGTTGGTTCTTTGATATATGCCATGGTTTGTACAAGACCAGATATTGTTCACGCCATTGGTGTGGTGAGTCGTTTTCTCTCGAATCTGGGTAAAGAACATTGGGCAGCGGTAAAATGGATTCTAAGGGATCTTTGAGGGACTTCGAAGGTGTGTTTGTGTTTTGGAGATGGTAAGCCGATACTCGATGGGTTCATAGATTCTGTGGCCGGTGATATTGATTCTAGGAAATCTATTTCGGGGTATTTGATGACATTTGCAGGGGGAGCTGTGGCATGGCAATCTAAATGACAAAAATGTGTCGCTCTCTCAACTACCGAAGCTGAATTTATTGCCATTACGGAAGCTTGCAAAGAAGAGTTATGTTTGAAGAAATTTTTGCAAGAGTTGAGTTTGAAGCAAGAAAGGTATGTACTTTATTGTGATAGTCAAAGTGCTATTCACTTGAGCAAAAATTCTACTTTTCATTCGAGATCAAAACACATTGATGTGAGATAACATTAGATTCGTGATGTGTTAAATTCGAAATTGTTGCAACTCAAAAAGGTTTACACAGATGATAATATTTCGGAGATGTTGACTAAGACTTTGTCGAGTGACAAACATTTAAAGTGTCGAACTTTAACGGATATGGTTGATGTCTCCACCTAAGTCAATAGGGGGAGAATTGTGGGATATATCTCCTTATTGGAGTTTAAGACCCAATTAGTTAGTTAAAAGAATTTTAATTTAGTTTGGTTTGGGTATAATATATTTCATATATTATATCTGACTTTTGGAATCCTAATAGGTATTGATTATTCACTTTGGTAACAACTAGGATTTTATATAAAAAATCCACGACTCAACCATATATATATATATGGCTTTGTTTTCTTCTGAAGTACAGTGCATCGGCTAATTGATTTTGGGGCTAATCAATTCGGTGGACTTTGTTTTGTGGAGCATCAATTTGTTTGATCATTATTTGGTGGGTTAATTTGGTTTGTTATTTTGGATCTTCTTTAACTTTGTTTCGTAGATTTTTGTTCATCTATTTGGTGAGGTCTTTCCTCTTATTTATTTGTGATTATTTGGAATTCACCTAAGGGTGGTTTGTGAGACCATTCGTGTCTCGTTTGTAATCGTTTGGAAACTTTTTGGTTGATAATGGAATCAGATTTCGATCCCGTGGACGTACCTCACATTGAGAGAACCATGTAAAAATTCTGGTGTTGCTTTTGATTTAATTTTTTCGCATTAGTTTTTTATTCCCATTGATTGATTTACTTGTGGGAAATCATATTTTCCCTAACACTTCTCACATATTAATTGATATTATTAAAAATTATTAATTGAATTAATAATTTATTAAGAAAAATGATAATTTGTTATGAGATTAAAAATTTAAAGGGATAAGATGTGATTTCCAAAAGTACAGAAAGCAATTTATATTTTAAATAAATCTCAAGATTGTATTTATGATTTACCTTTTTTTCTTCAATTCATGAGAAGAGCCTTGTATTGAAAATTGTTGTAGAAATAACCATTTTTACAAACTGAGTTCACATACATTAATAAAATAAAGATTAATTATTTATCCACCGAATTTATTCATCTCGAATTTGTCTGAATAAGACTCTTCCCCAGGGTTTGCAAAACAGAAAATTCTTACCGAAAAGACTCTCATTCGGACGAATTTGAGCTGAACAAATTCAGTAGATGTAGCAGTGTTGTCCAACAAAATAAAATATAAATGAGACCCAATAAATTAACATAATAGGTTTCTAAAAAAAAATTACACTGTGCATTTCATTTGTAAAAAAAAAAAAAATTAAATAAAATTCTATATTAAAAAAATCTAAAATAAATATAAATTCTTATTTAAAAAATAACTAATTGCAATTGCAAAAAAAAAGAGACAAAAAAAAAAAAATTACACTGTTAAAAATAATTTGTATGTTAAAAAAGTATCTAAAACAAATATAAATTTTTATTAAAAAATAAAAGGTTGCAATTTTGAAAAGTAAAGAGAAAAAAATTACACTGTGCATTTTATTAATAATGGTCAAAAAATGTGTCAAGTATTTGTGTAAAGGCTTGACACATATCCACTCTCAAATTATCAAGTGAATATAGATGAAATCAAAGAATTCATCTTTAATGGCTAACAAATATTTGAAATCTGACCATTGAAGCCTATTAACCATTAATTAATAGAATTCAATAATTGAAAGGTCTCAAACCACATCTCTGTCTTAAATGTTCCATTTTTTTTTTTCATGCATTTATTCTAATATTGATAGAGAATTGTACGTGTGGAAGAGTAAGAAATATTAAAATTATATATTGAGTTAAGTAATTGTTATGATGAAAATAAAGGTTGCCTTCCTCTTTTATGCTGATTTATTTGGTTATACCTCTAATTTAAACGTCAGGTGTGCTTTTACATCATCATTGAACGTTGATTTCATTTTTTTTAGATACTTTGTTTCACAATTGTTTGTCTTTTGTGTTATGAAATTTATTACATCGTTGCTTGCTGAAGCTATTAAATGAATCTAATGCAAGAAATATAAATTATTTCAATTGCATTCTTAGGATTAGAAGTACAAAAAGAATACACAAAAAGTGTATGAATAGACAAGATTTTACAAAATTTATTTATGAGTCTCACTTCTTAAAATCTTATAATTTATTTATTTTTTGTATTATATTTATGTTTAGTTTCTATACTTTTTTTTTATATAGATTTCTTTGTTTTCTTTAAAAGTTTATTTTTAAAAATTAATAAATAAATAAATAAATCATTTCTATTTCAAATAGTTTCATTTTTGTTTTTATTTTTTATTTTTTCTTAAAGTAGTTTTAGTTTTGGGCAGTTACTTTTTTTTTTTCTTTCTATATATTGTAATTTTGTGCATTTTAAGTGTATGCTATTTTCACTAATACCCTCGGAGATGCATTATAAAAGAAGAATTATAGGAAAATCAAGCAAGAAGAAGAAAAATAAATAAAACAATACGATGAATGTGAAACAAAGATCCAATATCAAAACTGCAAAGCAGGCAAGTAGGCAAACAAACAAACAAGTAGAATAGAATATTTAACAATAGATATTTGAAAATTTGTAACAAAATTTTATAACTTTCCTTTGTGCTAAGAAACTTCTATTTGTACTAGCTAAATAAAATACTTTTAAAGTAGTTTTTTTTTTTTTTAAATTTGAAATTAAAACTATAGGAAATTTATATAAGCATAATTGCTAATCACATTTTTCCACTTAATGTATAATATTTATATTGACTATCTTTTTCAAATTTATTTTTTTAGGTATTTACATAAAAATAAAAAAATGTCATTAGGAATAAATTTTTTCTTAATTTAGTTATAAATTTTTCCTGTACATTATTTTTAAATTTTGAATAAAAGCAAACATAAATAATTGATGTAAAATATGCTGCATTTGTTATATTTCTTTTTATGTGTGCAAAAAAATAAAAATAAAAATCACAATTTACATACATACAAGTGATTGTAAGCACAACCCGTGCATAGCACGGGTGAAACATTGGTAAAATAAAAGGACAAATTATACTTTTAGATTGTTGCCAAACAACTCCTCAAATTCAACCGTTATTTTTGGTTTGGACTTGGGTCGGTCATTCTGGCCCAATATGGAGCCCAAAACAAGTCTCGTAAAAGCTTTAGGGGTACTTACGTGTAGGTTCTAATAAGTAGACTTATTATTTAATAGATCCTATAGAAAAAATTAGTCATAAAAAAATTACTAATTGTAAGTTTTAGCGATAATTTATAAAAATTATGATAAAAAAAAGTCACTAATTGTTAGTTTTTAACGATATATATAAAAAATTATCACAAAAAAATTATTTTTAGCGACAATTTTATCAAAACTTATTTTCAATAAAATTAGATGATAATTAAATCTAACTATTAAGACTTATTAGTAGTTTATCCAAAGCGTGTTGTCAATCATCTATTGACTTACGTTCAAAAAAATCATCTATTGACTTGCCAAACAGGCATAGATCCCAGAGAGAGAGAGAGAGAGGCATAGATCCCAGAGAGAGAGAGAGAGAGAGAGAGAGAGAGAGAGAGAGAGAGAGGGGGAGGGGGATGTCATAGATTTTTTAATTTTTTTTTGGCTTTGTTCAAAATTGTGAAATTAAATAAATAGATTTATGAAGAAAACAAAATTATATACCAAGAACATATGCTGATAATTACAACTAAATTTCAACAGAAATACACAAAACAATAAAAGGGTAAAGAGACGAAACCGAAGCCTGCACGGAAGCAGTTTCCTTAAAACAGATTTCGCCGCCTCACGGGTCGAGTGCTTGAGGAAACCTGGCGTCTGTCTCCCAGGATATGACAGTCAAAACCAGCTACGGCAGAAGCACTATCTGTCTAGCTTAGCGAACAAAACAATGGCAGCACTCTCTCACAATAGGAATTATCTAGCAAACTGACTTGTAAAATGGAAGCAAAAATTTCTATATTGAAACTTAACAGGAGGGTCTCAATTTATACATGTATAGGGGAGAGAGGAAGAGCCTCCAGCCTTTAAGGCTAGTCATTAAAACACCAAGCATCCATAGCCCCTTTCCACAAAATGAAAAGTATGGATGCCCAAAGGATTCACACCCTTTAGCCAAGAAAAAGGATTTAAATACTCTTTAAAATCCTATTCATGAATCTAACATCATGAGGCAATTTCTTATTCAAAACCCAATGGTTTTTGGCTCACTTGGACCCAACACAATAAAAGGTTAGGACCCCCTTTAATATTTAATTAAAGTCACCACACTTTAATATTAAATTAAAGTCCCCAAAAATCATTTTTTCCAACAATCCCCCACATGAATAAAAATTGACCGAATGACTCAACAAACGGACATCGATCAACAATAAAGACTCTGAGAGAGAGTACAACGGACTAACCCCGACATCAGAGAAGGTAGCTTTTGGCTTTGAACCTCTCCCAGTGAAAACCTATCGAGTTTACTGGCTGATCAGTGAATAAGACATCTTGAACTGCTCTGCCGTTTGTGTAAACTAAGACAATAGATCTCACACGGGAATTACTCCTACCACCATTATGTTCTCACTGGTGTGCCCTGTGTGGCCCTGGACACTAGCCTGGTTCAGTGAGTGGTTTCAAAGAATCTTGGCCTGCCCAATTCTTCTAGAAGCGGCCCCACTTCAAACTCACATAGGTGACTCTACTAAAGTATCCTGCAATACTTAGCTCAACAGCTTAACACATAAGAGTCATTAAAAGCTCAGCTTATCCTTTACACTTGCAGGTATCACTGATAGAAGGAATGGCTGGAGGTTTAACCTCCTCAGTGACATACCACCGTTACACGCAATTAGGTTGTCCCATTGAACTTAGATCTTGGGATCTCCAGTCAACTAGGTTGGGTTTCCATTCCGGTAACTTCCAAAAGCCTTAACCCCATTCCTTTTTGACGACGTTTCGACTAACACTCGACTTAACCCTTTGGTTAGCGGATCCGCAATGTTGTCCTTAGACTTTACATAGTCTAAAGAGACAATTCCATTCGAGAGTAGTTGTCGTATGGAATTATGTCTACGACGGATATGTCTAGACTTTCCATTATACATATTACTCTGCGCCCTACCAATTGCAGATTGACAATCACAATGAATACAAATAGCTGGCACAGGTTTAAACCAACGTGGAATATCTTCAATGAAATGGCGAAGCCATTCTGCTTCTTCCGTTGCTTTATCCAAAGCAATAAACTCTGATTCCATTGTTGATCTAGATATACACGTTTGCTTGGAAGATTTCCAAGACACGGCTGCCCCACCAAGAGTGAACACATATCCACTAGTGGACTTTGAGTCCTTTATATTTGATATCCAATTCGCGTCACTATATCCTTCAAGCACTGCTGGATATCGAGTATAATGCAGCCCATAATCCCGAGTGGAGCGTAAATATCTTAACACCCGCACAATGCCCTTCCAATGAGAAGCATCGGGATTACTTGTGTATCTACTAAGCCTGCTAACCGAGTAAGCTATATTCGGCCTAGTACAAAACATCAGATACATTAAACTTCTAATTACCCGAGAATATTCTAACAGAGAGACACTCTCTTTATTATTCTTGGTAAAGTGTAGACTTAAGTCTACAGGTGTCGAAGACACACTCGTATCTGATCCACTAAACTTCTCAAGTATCTTATCAATATAATGAGACTGAGAAAGTACAATTCCGCTAGATGTTCTGGTAATCTTAATTCCCATAATAACATCTGCAATGCCCATATCCTTCATGTCAAACTTAGAGTCTAACAACTTCTTGGTAGTTTTGATCATTGCATCATTACTACCTACAATGAACATATCATCAACATATAGACACAAAATGACATAACCTCTGTTAGTGTCTTTGACATAAATACACTTGTCACATTCGTTGATTCTAAACCCATTTGACAACATTACATTGTCAAACTTCTCATGCCATTGTTTAGGCGCTTGCTTCAAACCATACAATGATTTGACAAGTTTACAGACTTTCTTGCTTTGCCCTGGAGCTGAAAACCGTACAGGTTGCTCCATGTAGATTTCTTCATTCAAATCCCTATTTAAGAAAGTTGTCTTTACATCCATCTGGTGTATCTCCAGATTGCGCAAAGTTGCTATCGCAATCACCATGCGAATGGATGTTATCCTAGTTACAGGTGAGTACGTATCAAAGTAATCCAGGCCTTCTCGTTGCCTGTACCCTTTGATAACGAACCTCGCCTTAAACTTGTCAATTGACCCATCGGCCTTCATCTTTCTTCTAAAAATCCATTTGTAGCCTAAAGGCTTCCAACCTGGAGGTAAATCGACTAACTCCCAGGTGCGGTTCTATAAGATGGAGTCAATCTTACTTTTGATCGCTTCTTTCCATAAAGGACTCTCAGGAGAAGTCACAGCTTCGTGGAAAGTTTGAGGTTCGTTCTCAACCATCTAAGTCAAGAAGTCTGGATCAAAAGACTTGAACATCCTAGCCCTTTTACTCCTTCAAGGCTGATCAACACCTTGATTCGCAACTTGATCATCAAAATGATCAACATCACTAGCAAGCTCACCAAATTGCTCCAAAACCTCGGAACCCCTTCTTAGGTTCGGCAAGGAAAAATGTCTTCAAAGAAACATGCATTCCTTAACTCCATGATGGTATTCCTGTGAATATCTGAAGTTTCAGACTTATGTGCATAACCAATATGAATATACAATCTATGAATTTCGGGCCTATCCTAACCCGTTAGGGTATAGGAATCGCCACAATTGCAAGATACTCCCACATTTGTAAGAATTTCTAAGAAGGCTTAACGCCTTTTCATAACTCATACGGGATCTTGTCCACTTCGCTTCAACACAAGTTTCACACTTGTGTTTCGTCAGAACGACCTTGTCGGACTCAAAAAACCATGTGAAAAATATGTTTACTGAGAAGAGACTTTGAGACAAGATTCTAACAAATGTCCAAAACATACAGGACTTCGTTCAAAGTAAGCTCTTTTCCTGAGGTTAACATCAGGACCACCTTTCCCTCAACAAATGAGGTAGTAGAGTTTCTCATAAACAACTTCTCACCGTTTGTAACTGGTTCAAAAGTTGTAAATAGCTCCTTCTCGGAGCAGTTGTGGCGTGTAGCCCTAGTAAAGCTAAAAGCCTCTTGCTACCACAGTTGTAGCACTTCCCAAAGAACCGATAATCAGGTTCCCGCGGCTTGTATACCAGCTTCTTTCCAACATCACTCCTTAGCCCCAGCTTAGAGCCCTTGTTCATGGGGGGCTTCTTCCTCACCCCAGAAGCTTTGCCATGCTCAATGACATTGGCTTTCACTGAGGAGGTACTCCCTCCTTTCTTTCTATTATCCTCCTCAATTCAGAGTCGGATAATCAGGTCTTCTTTGTAGAATTAATACAAAGTTTTAAACAAATCCTTGTGTCACAATGATTATGAAACTCTCAAAATCATATCACAGTAAATACATTCCCAGAATGTCATCAACCGAATTAGGCACCCAAATATATTTGGTCCAACCTATCACTCTGAAGCCAATAGTCATACTATTAGGAAACACAAATCCAGTGTTCAATAGTCTACTATTCGGAACTTCATAACATGGCCAGTAGTCTTATCACTAGGAATCACTAATTTCTCAGCATGTGGTCAGTAGACTTTCTACTACTAGGAATCACAATGTCTTAACCTGTGATCAGTAGTCACTTTACTACTAGGAATCACAACGTCCTGACATAGGATCAATAGACTCTTTCATTACTAGGAATCATCATGTCTTGACATATGACCAGTAGCCTCTCCACTACTAGGAATCATGATGTCTTGACATGTGATCAGTAATCTATTCACTACTAGAAACCACAATCTCATAACTGTGTAGTCAGTGGTCTAACACCTCCTAGGAACCACAAGTTTTCTATCTCTGTGATCAGTGATCTTGAACTCACTAGGAGCCACCAATTTAAGAATATATTTGGAATTTAAAAATCCAAAAAATATTCACCCACCATAACAGGTTATCTCAACTTTGCTTTCAAGCAAAGTCACATAGCAACAAATGCTATAAATAACACAAGGATACCATACTAGTTGCCTCTGATCAATTCAGAGATATTTTAATGCAATCTTATGATTTCCTTTAAGAATCTCGTGAGGCAGAGGTTGTCAGGTGGAACAATATTTCTGTTTGTCACCTTTTGAAACCATTTCTGAAACATCACAACAAAAATTCGCTTCTGTGATTCCAGAAATTAAACTTAACCCTTAGAAAATCCCTTAGATGAAAATTTAATTCAAAACTAGTCTCACCATTTAACCTAGAATCGAACATGGTCAGGAATGTTCCCAGGAAGACTGGAGGGGTCACATCGATCCCACTTAAAACCCAGTTTACCTTTTGACAAAACATTCAAGAGCATGTTGACTCCTAGTCCATAGGAAACAATTTTAAAATTAAGATTTCCAAGGGATAAACCAGGTTATAACAAACCGATTTCCAAGCAAATAAAATTTGCTACCAGAATTACACTACTCATAAAAGTTAACCGGTACTCCCGGAACTAAGTCCATTATTTCTGAATAAAACAGAAATATTTTAGCTAATGCTAAAATTTGGTTTCCTTTCTCAAAACCAAAACACTTTGGACATAATCAGATTATAACCAAAGACTTTCTCCAA
The DNA here is from genome assembly GCA_036172215.1 of Camellia granthamiana. NCBI lineage: Eukaryota > Viridiplantae > Streptophyta > Magnoliopsida > Ericales > Theaceae > Camellia > Camellia granthamiana. The sequence goes on from CM069914.1 coordinate 31,996,745, forward strand.
ACATGGTTTTCCAACACTTTGGGAATAAAATGATTAAACCCAATAACTTCCTCAAACTCCAAAGGTTTGAAACCAAATCCGTCTTAGTTGTCATTTCTAAACAAATAAGAACTACTCTTTAGCCAAAGCTAAACACTTTGGTTTCTATCACAGAAAACCAAACCAAGTTCCAAACTTACAAGCAATTTAAAAATTGCTATAACAATTACACGTATATAAAATGCTTCTAACAAAAAAAACAAATAAAACTTGCTACCACAAATTGGTAAACAAACCAACTAAATCTCAAGCAAACATGCTTCAAACATTTAAATAAAATCGCCAATCCAAAAGGATTCTATTTAGTCCAAAAGCCTTTCCACGCTTAGGTATTCCTATTCAACACAAACGTTAGTAGTCCAAATATTTTTTGTTTTTATATCCCAAATACTATTCATTTGGTTTTATATTTGTTTTTCGCATTGGTATCCCTACAAAGAAAGTTAATAGCAACCCACAACAAAATACAAACAAATAATCTAAAAATTTAATTATAATAAATAATTGAAACCATCTAGCCAACTATTTATAAAAGTAACCACTGAATTAAAATGCCAATTAAATTAAAACTTTAAAATAGAGTTCAATACTCATGAGTTATAAATGAAATTAATTCATAATAAACATTTAAACTAATAACTCCAAATAAATAAGTTAAATTCAAAGTTAATGCACCCAATTAAATAATTCAGATTAATGCACCCAACTAGATAATTTAGTTTAATGCACCTAATTAAATAATTCACATTAATGCACCCAATTAGTTAACTTAGATTAATGCACCTAATTAAATAATATACATTAATGCACCTAATTAAATAATTTAGATTAATGCACCCAATTAAAATCAAATTAATCATGTACACAATTCATAAAAACTCTATAACTCCAAATACATTAAATTATGTAATCTAGTCTAGAAAATAATAAGTATGTAACAAATTAAAACTAGAATAGAATTAGCATGTCAAAATTGCAACATCCATAAATTATATTTTATAACCTTAAAATTCATGCAAATCATGGTAGGGGAATGATGAACCATACGCATAAAACAAGATCATACTAATACAATTAAGTATGCAAATTATGATAGAGCATTCTAATTAAACTAAGCAATTAGAGAATAACATTGCATAATTTACAATCATTGAAATAGTGAGTAATTCCGCAACAATTCCTAGTAACATTATACAAAACTAACCTAATAGTCTATATAAATCTATTCGATCAATTTCATAGATAAGATATATAAAATCTGTTTTAAGCTTGTTGTTCAAAATTGTGAAATTAAATAAATAAATTTATGAAGAAAACAAAATTATATACCAAGAACATATGCTGATAATTACAACTAAATTTCAACAGAAATACACAAAACAATAAAAGGGTAAAGAGACGAAACCGAAGCCTGCACGGAAGCAGTTTCCTTAAAACAGATTTCGCCGCCTCACGGGTCGAGTGCTTGAGGAAACCCGGCGTCTGTCTCCCAGGATACGACGGTCAAAACCAGCTACGGCAGAAGCACTATCTGTCTAGCTTAGCGAACAAAACAATGGCAACACTCTCTCACAATAGGAATTATTTAGCAAACTGACTTGTAAAATGGAAGCAAAAAATTCTATATTGAAACTTGACAGGAGGGTCTCAATTTATACATGTATAGGGGAGAGAGGAAGAGCCTCCAGCCTTTAAGGCTAGTCATTAAAACACCAAGCATCCATAGCCCCTTTCCACAAAATGAAAAGTATGGATGCCCAAAGGATTCACACCCTTTAGCCAAGAAAAAGGATTTAAATACTCTTTAAAATCCTATTCATGAATCTAACATCATGAGGCAATTTCTTATTCAAAACCTAATGGTTTTTGGCTCACTTGGACCCAACACAATAAAAGATTAGGACCCCCTTTAATATTTAATTAAAGTCACCACACTTTAATATTAAATTAAAGTCCCCAAAAATCATTTTTTCCAACAGTTTTAACCTAAATAAGCAATTTTTTTTAGTTAAAATATCTAAAAAGATAATAATATGGTGACTTCCCATGAAAAATGGGGAAGACCCCAGCACCTCTACCGCGTGTTGATTGGCCCAATTTTTTTATTTTTTATTTTTCATCCTCTTCTTGCCCCCACGTATGTGTGGGGGTGATGGGGTCACCTCCAATTGGATGTCCGTAGCATTGTTCATTTCTCAAATGATCGGAACTTAAATATTTTTAAAAAAGTTATAGAAATTCATAAATGAACTCCCACAATTTACACATAATAACATGACAAGAAAGTCAAATTCTACATATTAAATGATATATATATATATCTATATGTACATGTGTGTATGTGTGTTTTTTTTTAGTAACTTCTCTTTTAAGTAAACTCGTAGCCGTACCCTATCCCATTTGAGTATTTGGTTTCTCTCTCATGCCCCTACAAGCTGTGTTTGATTTATGAACTTAAAAAGAGATTTAGAATGAAAAAATCAAAAAGTATGTGAAATGTAAATAAAATATGGGTTCAAGGTTGCTATTGTGCGCTATGCGCAACAGCAACTGCTGTGCACCTTATTGGGCCCATTCCAAGGTCCATTCAATAATCTGAACTGTTTATATTTTAGAAGATATTGAGTAAAATATATCTGTAAAAATTTATATTGATCGAACGTTGTTAGACATTTCATTAAATTACATTTGTGTTTAAAAAAAATAAATTTTAAATGTAATTTGAACTATAAAACCAAATGCAAATGCTTTAAAATATGTTTTATCAATAAATATGCTATTCAATAATTTTTTGGGGGGATAAATTATAAATAAATTCTCTGAGGTCGGTTTAAAATAAGAATTGTTTTCTCTAATTATAAATATTTGTTTGTCAGAATATTTTATTTTACAGAAATAATAGAAAAATAAAATTTATAACTACACTCTTATGTAATAATAAAATTATTAAAATTTTACTATCTTATTGTTGGTTATGAAAAAAAAAATTAAAATTGTAATTAATAAGTATCGCTCTTGATTTAGTTTCCTGGTTCTGCCACTGTACACAACCATTAGGCCAAATGCCCTGAGTTCATTATTTTTAGTTATTGAAAGTGTGAATATTCGCATTTAAAAAAACACATTATTCATATTTATTAAAATGTGTGAACATTAACATTAAAATAGTGTGAAATTTTTAATTTTTTCATTTCACATAATTTTATATTCAATTGAGATTTTGTTTAATAGATCTCATTGAGTAGTTTTCAAAAATATAATAAATTTTTATAAAAACAGATATATAGAGTAAAAATGTAATGAAATTTTTTTAGGAAAATTTACCCATAAGTCCTAATTTCTGAAAAGTTGAACCATTTAGTCCTAAAAGTTTTCTTATGCTCCATTTAGTCCCATTTGCACATCAATCTAATGTTCGAAACATTAATCTAATGTTCGAAATCTAATGTTCGAAACATTAATCTGATGTTTGAAACATTGTAATGGGACCTTTCAGTCTATAAGAAAATTTTTAAGACTAAACAGTATATAAGTTATTAATTTAGGATTTATTGTACATCCCCTATTTTTTTTCTTAATAAAAAATATCTCTTAGAACACAATTTCAAACGGGACTTATCAGATCACAAGTATTTTCATAAGATATATGGCTACACAAATTCTCAAAAAGGAGCTTTCCACTAATTTTTCCTCAATTTATTTCATATTTTATTTTATTTTATGTTCAAAGGTTAATAGCAATTGACGGAAATACCATATCGAAACGCATTGAAAGCGTGAGATCTAAATTGATGAAATGCAAACATAGACTAAAATGAAAATTTGTTCAAATTAAAAGGACTAATAATATAATTTACATTTTCTTAATGCCATGCTTACATGCTGAATAAGAAAATAAAGCATATGAGATAATGCTATGGGCAATTTTATTTTTGGAAAATTTACCCATAAGTCCTAGTTTCTGAAAAGTTGAACCATTTAGTCATAAAAGTTTTCTTATGCTCCATTTAGTCCCATTTGCACATCAATCTGATGTTCGAAATCTAATGTTCGAAACATTAATCTGATATTTGAAACATTATAATGGGACCTTTCAGTCTATAAGAAAACTTTTATGACTAAATAGTGTATAAGTTATTAATTTGGGATTTATTGGTGCATCCCCCTTTATTTTTTTATTTTTATTTTTTATATAGGCATTCTCCATATTATAAAAACTACACAACAAATTATTTTTTTGCCATCTAAATTGACATTTTCTTAATGCCATGCAAATGAGTTTTTCCAACATCCATTTCATAATAAAATCACAGTAAAATTTCAGTATAAGTAGCAGACTTTTTATTTTTTATATAATTAATGGAATTGAATTTCAAAAATTGTTTCATATGCATGTCACATATATTTAGGAAAATCTAAAATTAATTTCATGATTTTTAGAGTAAGTTGACTTTTTTTGTAAATCAATTTTGGATCTTATTTATTTGATTTATATACTTAAAATCATAAGAAATTTCTGTAAGATTAAAAAAAAGGATATTTACAAAAAAAAAAAATTATACAATTTATGAGTTTGAAAATGAATTAAAGTTTTTTTTGATGAATAAAGCTACACAAATTATTGCAATAAAAATTAATATAGACTCGTCTAAGACTCGTCTTTGTTATATCTTGTAGGGAGGAACTTATGGCCACATTTTTTTTAAAATGTTCATTTTTTTTTCTTTTTAAATTCTATTAAACTAGATTATCTTAATTTTTTTTAAAAATCAAAATAAAAAAAAGAAGTTTTTTTTTTTCGTTCATTAATTTTTTTTTTCAAATTTGGTCCATTTTTTTTTATTAAAAAAAATTAGATTCTTCTAGCGTAAAACAACTTTAAATAAATAAACTGAGTTCAATTATTTTTAAAAAAAAATCTCTACGAAACAGAAAGTTTATTAAAAAAAGCTATTAACAAAGAGACTGTCACATTATCTGATCCTCCCCCCCCCCCCCCCCCCCCCCCCAAAAAAAAGGTTTGGTTTGACATATTTGAAAAAAAGTCAAAAAATTAAAAGTTATTATCTTATTTAAGTTACATTATCTTATTTAAGTCATATCATCTCTCTAACCATCATTTCAAGCCCAACCCAAACCTAACCTATATTTCATAAAAAATCAAAAGGTATACTTATTTAGATCATTCCAAACAACCCTTTAGTCTTCTGAAACTTTTGACACCTGTAAATTATATAATAATAATAATAATAAAATCGAAATTCGATTCCACTATTAACTAAGAATTTTCAAATGATTATAAACGAGACACCAATGGTCTCACAAACCACTCTTAGGCAAATTCCAAATAATCACAAAATAATCAAGAGAAAAAATCTCACTAAATAGATGAACAATAATCTTCAAAACAGAGTTAAAGAAGATCACAAATTTGAATCAAAATAGCTTCCACCAACACTGCAAAGTATAGTTAAAAAAACCTTTTGAATTTAAACTTCACCGAATTGACTTTAATCCAAAAGTACTCACACAGCAAGCTTATGCACCAAGAACAAAACCCATCGAAAATTGAATCAATTTTTGTAGCAGCCACTTGCACTTCGGGAGAACAAAACAATATTTATAAAAATATTGTTAATTCTTGGGTTTTTTTTAATGAAAACTCTAACTGTCACAAAAAAGATTATTAAATACTTATTGGGTCTCCAAAAGTCAGATATAACATATTAAAAATATATTATAACCAACACCAAACCAAATTAAATTCTTTTAATAAACCAATTGGGTCCTATACTCTAATAAGGAGGTATACCCAACAATTCTTCCCTATCGACTTAGGTGGAGACATCAATCATATCCACAAAAATTCAACACTTCAAATATTTGTCCCTCGACAAAGTCTTAGTCAACATATCCGAAATATTATCATCCGTGTGAACCTTTTCGAGTTGTAACAATTTCGAATCTAACACATCACGAATCCAATGGTATTCCACATCAATGTGTTTTGATCTCGAATGAAAAGTGAAATTTTTATTTAAATGAATAGCACTTTGATTATCACAATAAAGCACATACCTTTCTTGCTTCAAACTCAACTCTTGCAAAAATTTCTTCAACCATAACTCTTCTTTGTAAGCTTTCGTAATGGCGATAAATTTAGTTTCGGTAGTTGAGAGACCAACAAATTTTTGTAATTTAGATTGCCATGCCACAGTTCCTCCTGCAAAAGTCATCAGATACCCCGAAGTAGATTTCTTAGAATCAACATAATCGGCCATGTCAGAATCCGTGAACCCATTAAGTATCGGTTTACTATTCTCAAAACACAAACATACATTTGAAGTCCCTCGAAGATACCTTAGAATTCATTTCACTGCTGCCCAATGTTCTTTACTCGGATGACAGAGAAAATAACTCATCACACCAACGGCGTGAGCAATATTTGGCCTTGTACAAACCATGGCGTACATCAAAGAACCAACCGTTGAAGCATAAAGAATTTTCAACATATCTTCCTTGTCTTTCTCACTTGTAGGACATTGATTCCAGCTAAGCTTGAAGTGACCTGCAAGTGGACAAGCAATTGGTTTTGCTTTATCCATATTGAATTTCTCAAGAACTTTCTCAATGTAGTATTCTTGAGACAACCAAATCAGTCACTTTTTGCGATCATGAACAATTTTCATACCAAGTCTTTGCTTTGTCAGTCCCAAATCTTTCATAGCAAATGAATTTCTTAACTCTAATTTCAACATGTTAATCATAGTATAATCTTGACCCATAATTAACATGTCATCAACATAAAGCAAAAGGATAATAAATTTGTTATCCGAAGAATTTTTCACAAATACGCAATGATCCGAAGTGGTTTTAGAAAAACCATTATTCATCATGAAAGAGTCAAATTTTTTGTACCATTGTCGCGACACTTGCTTGAGGCCATACAAACTTTTCTTCAATTTATAAACAAATTTCTCTTTCTATTTTTCCACAAAACCCTCTAGTTGCTCTATGTAAATTTCTTCTTCAAGTTCACCATAAAGAAATGTGGTCTTTACATCAAATTGTTCAACTTCAAGGTTCATACTTGCAACCATACCAAGTACAACCTGAATAGAAGATATCTTCACAACCGGTGAGAAAATTTCATCAAAGTCAATACCTTTCTTTTGCCCAAAGCTTTTCACAACAAAACATGCCTTGTACCTTAGATTCTCGCCATCATTCTTCAATTTGAAAACCCACTTATTTTCAGAATTTTCCTCCCCTTAGGCAACTTCACCAATTCATAAATGTGAAAGCAAGAAATTCATTTCCTCTTCCATGGCCTTTTTCCAATCACCTTTCTTTACATACTCAATTGCTTCTTGGTAGCTCTTGGGCTCCTCTTGATTTGATATTAACACAAATTCATTGGGAGGATACTTTTTCGAAGGTTGCCGGTCCCTTGTAGATTTTCTCAACTCAAGTTGTGGTGGTGGTTCTTGAGTTGGATATTTTTCCTCAATTTCAGGCTCAACTTCATCAGGAGTAGCATCATCCTCCACATCTTCAATAGGTGGTTGCACATCTCCGCCATTTTCATCATCAATTAAAGATGAAGGAGATGGATCCATGTCAATGAGATCACTAGTTTTTGGCTTCGGATGATCACTTTTGCCAAAGTCTTTAATTGTTTGGTCTTCAAGAAACACAACATCACGGCTTCGAATAACTTTCTTATCGACCGAATCCCATAATCTACAACCAAATTCATCAAGTCCATAGCCAAGAAAAATGCATTGTCTTAACTTGCTATCAAGCTTGGACCTCTCATTCTTTGGAATGTGAACAAAGGCTCGGCAACCAAACACTCTCAACCGCTCATAAGACACATCTTTGTCGGTCCAAATTTTTTTAGGAACATCACCATTTAGAGGATAGGAATGAGACAAATTGATCACATCAACCGTTGTCCTCATTACCTCACCCCAAAAGGATCTTGGCAATTTAACATGTGAAAACAGACACCGTGTTTTTTTCGCAATGGTGTGGTTTATTCTCTCGGCAACGCCATTTTGTTGAGGAGTCTTCTTAACTGTCTTTTGATGCCGAATACCTTGGCTGCAATAATACTCATCAAATGGCCTAATGTATTCAACACCATTATCTGTTTGGATGCACTTCAATTTCTGCTTTGTTTCTTTTTTAATCATGGCCTGCAAATGCTTAAATACATCTAGAACTTGGTCTTTAGTTTTCAGTGCAAAAGTCCAAACTTTCCTTGAATAATCATTAATGAAAGTAACAAAATAAAATGCACCACTATGTGTTCTAACTTTCAAAGGACCACAAAAATCCGAATGAATCAAGTCCAAAACATTTTATTTTCTAGAAGTAACATTTTTATGAAAAGAAACTTTATGTTGTTTACCGGTCAAACAATGAACACAAGTTTTAAGATGCATACCTTTTAAACCGGGTAGAAGCTCTTTCTTGAACAAAACTTGCAACTCTTTTTCACTCATGTGCCCAAGCCGCTTGTGCCATAATTCGGTAGAAATATCATTTTCAGGTGCATTGATAACACCTTTACAAATTTTTCCTTGCATCGAATAAAGTGTGTGAGTCTTTTTGCACTTAGCCACGACTAAAGAACTCTTTGTCAGCTTCTATTTTCCATCACCAAATTTTTCGTTATAGCCTTCATCATTTAGCTTCCTGGTAGAGATCAAATTGAGGCGAATGTCCAGAACATACTTTACATCTTTAAGCAACAACTTGCAGCCCAAATTGTCTCCAAGCAAACATCACCTATACTAACAATCTTGGACAAACCTTCATTACCCATTCGAACATATCCATAATCTCCTTTGGTGTAGGTAGTGAAGAAATTAACTCGAAAAGTCATATGAAAAGAAGTACCGGAATCAATCACCCAATTGTTCTCTTGGCCCACAAAATTGATACAATCATCTTTCACAAACAACCATGAGATCACCATCGGTAGTAACCGCTGTTGTGTCTTCTTGCTTTTTATCCATACTTTTGTTATGCTGTAAACACTCTATTTTTTACCGCCCTTGCGACTTGGGCACCATCACTTGCACACCCAATGATGAATGTATATGCTTGTCAAGTGCTCAAAAGTCCTTAGCGGAATGCCACAGCTCTGAGCCTCAAAACCTTGCAAACCTTGTGTCTTGTTTTTGTACCAAAACCCCAGCCTTTTAAACCTGAAAAACTTGGGACCTGTAGGCCCATTTTTGTGGGCTGTCGGCCACCTTTTTTGGCTGTTGGCCAACCTTGTGCCTTGCCAGCCAAGAGTGTGGCCTGCTGGCTAAAATTGGTGGCTTACCGGCCACAAGTGTGTTTTGCAGATATTTAATGACAACTGTGCCAGCTGTTTGCATAGATGCTTGCATCTGCTCTCACGTATATGGATGAATGTTTTTGAGGGAGTGGCCTATTTTTCTATAAATATAGGACCTCCTCTCCCATTTTTGAGGGTTAGTAAAATTAGAGCAAAATTCATTTTCTCTCTACAATTCTCTCTCTCTCTTGAAATTTCTTGAGTTTTTGCCTATACACTCTTAACTAAACCTTGCCATCTTTGAGCTGAGGTATTTTTGAGCCTATCTGGAGCTCTTGAGGGTGTGTATGTGTTGAATTATTACTTAAAAATGTTCTTCTCTTCAAGAGGTATAAGGCTTTGCTTGTCTTATTGCTTTAGTTGCTTCTTTTCTTACTATTTTTCCATTGTTTTTGGGCTATATAAACTCTGTATTTTTGGGCTGAAACTTGTGGTTTAAGGCCTTAAAGGGTGGAGGGGTGTTTCACCTTTCTTTCCACCTTACTTCTCTAGTCTGTACCCTTGTGTTTCCCACCTTTACAATATCTTTTTTTGAGCTTTTGAACACTGAATTTTAGAATTATTTCAGTGACTAAAAACATGTTTTGAAGTTCAAAATTAGAGGGGTTAGCCTCCCCTCCTTGTGTCTTGTTCACTAGCTTTCATAACTCCATGTTGTAGCTTACTATTTTAGCCATTTTTATCTTAATTCCAGCACTTTTTTTTACATGTTTTAGGACTGTTTTGGGACTGTTTTAAGTGTTCATTGCATTTATGCTTTGTTTTGCATGCTTATAGTTTAGTTGTCCTTATAGGTTTGGTGTTTTAGGTCTTAGCCACCATCCTGTTTGAGTTGATCGCATTTATTTCTTGCTTATCTTACTTGTGGTTACCTCTAATCACTGCTATAATTTCCCTCATTTCTTGGCTTTTGCTTTGCTTTGCCTTGAAAGTTGGTTCAAACTAGTTACTTGTTTAAAGCATAAGATTGAGGTCTTATGTTTAATGGTTTAATCCCTTTGGGGTTTCATTACCAATGGCATGCCACTTCTCTTATGCCTAAAACAACTCTTGGTTTGATTCTTCTTTCCATTAGAGGACTTAATCTTCACCTTTGGACTTAATTTGTTAAGGAATGGTTGGTAAATTAAAATGGAACAATAAAACTTGGACTAAAATGATGCAAGATAATAACTTGGTTTGGGTTCAATTGGACGTTAATTGAACCCTTGAGTCTTGAGTCGTTTCATACTCATTAGTGATGAAAACGGTTCAAGAGTCATTGTCAACCACTTCCCTTGATCATCCATGATAGGGAGGAGGTTTGAGAGTCTTTATTTGTTGCATTTATTGAACTTGCACACTTTGGATCATAGGCCATCATGCAATGAAATTGCATCAATTGATGGTTTGTGAATCAAATTTATTACTCCTTTGAGTTTGATGATAAGGAGGGGTAAGTTGTGCAAACAAACCCTTGAGAATACCCTGTGCTTGTTCTATTTGCTTTCTGTTGCAGCAGGAAAAATCGGTCATCAGTGGCTGGCCAGCCACCTTTGCAAAACCCAGCAGTGTACTTTTGAAACAAAACAGTGTTGGTTTTGAGGTAAAAAAAAAAAATAGTGCAAGTGTTCTACTGTGAAACAGAGGCATCTGGCAGCAAAACAATGGCCTTTTTCGAGTGGAAATCCGCGCATGCATGAGCATTCCTCATTTCCTGAGGCGGAGTAATTAGAATAGCTAGTTTAGCACTTTGTTTCGCGTTGTATTCATGTAACTAATCAGTTCGTTTTGATTTGTAATTAGTTTAATTAGTTGGTTAAATTAGTTAGTTAATTTGTTGTAATATTTTAATTGGCTAGTTTAGTTGATTATTTCATTTGGGTTTGTAATAGCTAGTTAATTAGCTTAGCTAGTTTATTCATTCGGATCCTCCCGCATGAGGGCGCAAAATGTTGTAATAATGTGTATGTCTTCCAATGCCATGTCTTTCTCCTTTTTATTTAACTGCTTATGATGGTTAATTTAGGGCATCATGTTTCGTTTAGCATCTCTCATGCTCTGCATCCATTGTCTTGCATGCATTGAGCTCGGCGTATCATTCTAACTTGCATTGTAGTTAAACATTCTTTGAATACGTGCTTAGACCGCATTCTATCAAATTGATTTATATGCCATATTAGTAGTCGAGCCTAGTGATTGCATATCATCTGTGTTGCATTAGTCATGTTGCATAGTTAGGATCATGCATTCTTCTAACTTTTTCATTCTTTTAGATTGGAGTACTAGGTGAGCTCTTACTTGTTTTAGCATAATCACATGCGTGTGATCGTTGCCATGTAAAGCATATTCACCATGAGGCTAAGTGCTAAAGTGATAAACTGTTTGAATGCCTATGGATGAAGGCTAATTGCTTGAATTGGGATAAGTTGATTAATGTACATTTAAGCCCACTTTTTCAAGTGGCACATTTACAAACTCTTTTCAAAACAAACATGAAATCAAATGTTCCAAATCTTACAAAATAGTTTATACTTGTGTGCGCATCACATAGTAATGTTAGCCTAATAAAAATGGAATAAGAGCATATAATGTAAATAAGATTAACATCATGATTAGTAGAGGCCGATCTTTGATCGGGTGAGCGGGAGTGTTCAATTCATGACCTTCCCCTCTCGCATCTAAGTTCCCGAGCTAAGACAATCTTGGTGATGACGGATACGTGGCCTTTGGCATGAGTCATGGGTTTCCTAAATTTTCCAAAAATATTTAGGTGGCGACTCTGTATCTGGCAAAACAATCCATTTTTGGCATTTTGATTCAACATCTATTTTCCAAAAGATTTGCCGGATTTGGACTCTTTTGTGTTTTATCTATTTTACATTGCACTTGTAAGATCAGATTCAGAACCACGGGAGTCTGATATTGTAGGGCTAATCGTCTTCCGAAAGGAGCACGAAAAGTTGAGCTACACATGCCTTTTTTCCTTGTTCTTGAGCTTTCGGCATTCCCGCTTCATGTGTCCTTTCTCATGGCAATAATGGCACTCAAAGTCTTTATTTAAAAAAGAACCATCTCTTCATTTGTCGCGGCTTTGATCACGACCATGAGGAGTCTTACTCCACCCCCTTGTTTTGTTTCAGCCTCTTACAACAAATGCTTCCGAATGAGAAAAACCCGCTGATTTTCTTATTGTTTCTTCATTCAACAAGCTACTAGTGACTTGGCTCATTGTAACAATTCCATCAGGCGTTGAATTATTAACCGTCACAACCAAAGTCTCCCAACTTTCAGGCAAAGAACTAAGTAGCATCAAAGTCTGTAACTCATCATCAAAAATAATTTTCATAGAAACAAGTTGGTTTACAATACTTTTTATTTCATTCAAATGTTCCGGAATATGGCTGCCATCTTTATATTTTAAATTAACCAACTTTCGAAACATAAAAACTTTATTTATGGTTGATTTTCTATCATAAAGACTTTTTAATTTTTTCCATAAATCATGTGCCAAAGTTTCAGTAGCAACATAATGAAACACATTGTCATTAATTCATTGATGGATAACACCAACGACTTTTTGATTAAGCTTATTCCATTCATCATCTTTCATACCATCGAGTTTGCCACTATCACCCTCAATAGGCCCATACAAATCTTTACAAAATAATAGGTCATCCATTTTAATTTTTCAAGTTACCCAATTGCTTCCATTGAAGCTAGACATACGACCCACATTCCCCTCCATTGATTTACACAAATAAATAAATCTAAATAAACTGTAAGCTCTGATGCCAATTGTTAGGGAAAATATATGATTTCCCACTAGTAAATCAATCAATGGAAATAGAAACTAATGCGAAAAAATTAAATTAATAACAACACAAAAATATTTACATGATTCCCTCAATGTGAGGTACGTTTATGAGATCGAAATCTGATTCTACTATCAACTAAGAGTTTTCAAACGATTACAAACGAGACACAAATGGTCTCACAAACCACCCTTAGGCAAATTCCAAATAATCACAAAATAATCAAGAGAAAAGACTTCACCAAATAGATAAACAAAAGTTTTCAAAACAAAGTTGAAGAAGACCACAAATTTGAATCAAAACAACTTCCACTAACACTGCAAAGTACAGCCAAAAAACCCTTTCGAATATAAACTTCACTGAATTGACTTTAATCCAAAAGTACTCGCACAGCAAGCTTATGCTCCAAGAACAAAACCCACCGAAAATTGAATCAATTTTTGTAGCAGCCACTTGCATTTTGGGAGAACAAAACAATATATATAAAAATATTATTAATTTTTGGGCTTCTTATGAAAACTCTAACTACCACCGAACATATTATTATATATATATTAGGCCTCCAAAAGTCAGATATAATATATTAAAAATATATTATAAGCAACCCCAAACCAAATTAAATTCTTTTAATAAATTAATTGGATCCCATACTCCAATAAAAAAAAAAAAGAGTATACCGAACACCTTTTATTGTTCCACACCTACATCTTCTCTCACTTAACTGCCCAATTAGATTTTTTTTACTTCATCCCTTACGTTCGCCTCACTTTTTACTTCATCCCTTTGCACAAACTTTTCAAAGGATTTCCTATCTCTCTCTCAATGATTCCATATCGGTGAATTCAATTCGGTCAATTCATGGAACAGTTTGAAGTCAAATGAGTCGAATTTTAATGGGTTCAACCACGGTTGGAATATTGGTGGTGGGTCTGATTTTAATGGGTTAGGTTCTATTATTGTTCTTATTTTTAATCTCAACCATTTTATTAATTTTGGAAACAATTGTTCCTCAAGTAAAAATATAAACATAAGTATTGTTGGGTATGTTTTATTTATACAATTTATTTTTATGTTATCCATATGTAAAAGATAGATTGAGTACTGTAAGGTTTTTTTTTTTTTTTTCTTATTCAAGTTCTCTCTAAATTTCTTTTTAACTAGTGGCTCTGATTTTAATGGGTTAGGCTCTATTGTTGTTTTTATTTTTAACCTCAACCATTTTATTAATTTTGGAAGCGATTGTTCCTCAAGTAAAAGTATGAAAATAAGCATTGTCAGTTATGTTTTCTTTATACAATTTATTTTCATGTTATTCGTATGTAAAATACAGATTGAGTACTGTAAAGTTTTTTTTTCTTCTTCCAATTCTCTCTAAATTTCTTTTTAATTGAAACTCTTTTCTTCAATTTTTCTCAATTTTTTTTATTTATAATTTTATTACTTTATTATGATGTATTATAAAATTTCGGATGAACCAATTCAGATGGTGGTATTATTCTATTATTCATCAATAATCCTAGTGTAGCTTGCTTTTCGTGTTCCTTTCGGATACGACTAGCCCTACAGTTCGGACTCCTGTGGTTCTGAATCTAATTTCACAAATGCAATGTGAAATAGTGAAAGCACAAAAATAGTCCAAATCCAGCAATTCTTTTTAGAAAATCGATGTTTGAATCAAATGCCAAAAATGGATTACTTTGGCAGATTTCAGAGTCGCCACCTAAATATTTTTGGAAAATTTAAAAAATCCATGACTCATGCCAAAGGCCATTTATCTGTCATCACCAAAGTGTCTCGACTTGGGAACTTGGGTACGAGAGGGGAAAGTCATGAATTGAGCTCCCCACTCACCCGATCAAAAATCGGCTTCTACTAATCATGAAGTATTTTTTGTTTACATTATATGCTCTTGCTCCGATTATTAGACTAACATTACTATGTGACGCACACAAGTATGGACTAATTTGCAAAAGTTGGAATGCTTTGATTTCATGTTTGTTTGAAAATTGTTTTTGATACTCATCACTTGAAAAGGTGAGTTTGTAAATTAATCAATTTGCCCAATTTTAGCAATTTAGCCTTCATCCACAGATATTCAAGCAGATATATCATTTAAGCAATTAGCCTCATGGGAAGCATGCTTGGCATGACAGCACAAACATTCGATACAAGATGCTAAAACTCAAAATTGTTCACCTAGTACTCCAAGCCAAAACAAAACAAGATAATTAGAAAATATGCATGCTCTAAACTAATGCAATATGACTAATGCGACGCATACAAATATGCAATTAATAGGCTCGGTTATGAACATGGCATATGATTCCATTCAAGACATGTGATGAGTCACGTATTCAAGCAATGAGTTTAAACATTTGGTTAGTATGATGAGCCGAACCTTGGATGCATATATGACAATGGATGCAAAGCATAAAGATGCTAATTTGAAAAAATGATGTTCTATACTAACCATCGTAAGCAAATAAGTAAAAGGGGGAAAAGACGTGGGGCTGGAAGACATACACATTATTACATGTCGGCCCTTGCGCAGGAGGGTACGAATCAATGTTCGAGAGTCCGAATTAAACTAACTATTACAAAACCGAATGAATGAATAAGTAACTAACTAGCTAAGCGATAATTAACTAACTAGCTAATTTATTACAACAAAATAAACTAACCATCTAACGAATCATTGCTACAACAATATCAATTACGATGATGATAATTACAACAATATTGAAATCATTAATTTACAATTTACAATGGAAGCACAAGGATGGCATGCAAGTAGCGGTTTCAGAAGTAACTCTATTTGCCTTCCTTGGAATCTGTCTTGTTTCACCTTCAGCCACTACCCTCTGCTTTCGCAAAACACGCTGCCTTACCAAACATTGATGGCCGGCTGGGCCTAAATAAGGCTGGCCGTGCCTTAATTTTATGCAAAATTCTGTTTTTGTGCTCTGAGGTAAAAACAGTGCAGACACAGTTTTCTGAGCTCTATTTGTCCCTCTCACACTTCTCTGTCATGGGAAAGCCTCAAGAGAAGGTTGGAATCGTTTCTAAAACCATCAATGAGCAATTTGCTTGCTTGATGATTTCGGCCACAATTTGGACAAAATTCAATGAATGCAATGAATAACAACCTTCCCTCCCATTTATCATGGGGTAAGCTCAAAGGGGGGAGTAAAGACGCTTTGAGGGTCGTCAAAACACCATTAATTGACGTGTGACGACTCTGGACACAATAGACTCGGCATAACGTCTGGCCGAGCCTAAGCAATATAATCCATGTTCTTTATGTTGGTTGGTTCATTTAATCCAAATTCATTAGTCGTCGCCATTCTTTAATCTATTAGTCCAAGGTGATGATTATGTCCACTAAAGATTACGTCCATTAAATGAGAAGCACGTCAAACGGAAAGTGATTCTCAACATGAAAAAGAGACTATGCCGTTGACAATAAACCTCCGTAGAGGTTAAGCCATTAAGCATAGATCTCTAGTTCATGTTTTGAATAACCGTCAACCGGTTGAAACAACTCTCAAATGAAAGAAATGGATGATAGATTACTTATTAAAATGAGGCATCTTAACATGGAAATTAATTAAAGAAAAGCTAGATCAACATGCAACAAGCTATGTATAAGGACTTGTGAGACAACAAACAAACTAATCAAAACATGAATTAATTAAATAACCTAGGACAACCCTAAAACAACCCTTAATGGGTGAAAAACAGTGGCTCAAAGTGCATGAAAAGAGCCCAAAAAGTTAAACAACAAACAAAGAAAATAAGACTAGTAAGCAAGAACAAAGAGGGGTGGCTAACCCCTCCACTTTTGAAACCTCAAAGCATGATTTTTAGCCTCTTTTAAACTTTGAAAATCAATTTGGAAAGCAAAGAAAAAGGGTGTAAAACAAGGGTTTGAGCTATAGGTGAAGGTGTAAGAAAGAGTGTTAACTCTCTCTACCCTTTGGTAGCTATCCAAACCCAAGCTTAGACACTTGAAAGAGGATTAAAACAATACAAAAATACAAGAACTAGATAGCAAGAGATAGCAAAGAGAGCACGAAAAGAGATAGTAGGCTTATACCTCTCAAGAAAGGTAAGCTTTTTGTTTGTGAATCAAACTAAGTCCAAACACACTCTCAAGCTTGAATTGTGATGCTCAAGGCTCAACCAAGGTTTCAAGGCTAAGGTGTGAAGGTGTATATGGTGTATGGATATAGGTTAAGGGTGGTAAGCTTGCTCAAAGGTTGCTTGTATAAGAAGAAGGAGCTCTCAAGAAGGTATATAAGCTTTTTAGAAATTCTTCAACCCTCAAAACAGAGATACAACTATGTTTTTATAGAATTTGAGTAAAAGAGGTCGTAAATATCTTCAAAAATAGACAGCTGGTGGGCTCTCGCCCAGAACAGTGTTTCTCGCTACCAAGGCACGGCCGGCCATAAATAGCCTCGGCTGGCTCTCAATGAGGCACGGCCGGGCCTCAATGTGATCTCCTGTCTCTCTGCTTCAGACTCAGCATAGGGTGGCACAATGTGTAAAAATGGATTTCTAGGGTACAAACAGTAGGAATATAGAAGATTTGGGATTGTTTCGGAGCTTAAACATAGCCCCTTCGTTGAGACCTCAAACCACATACAACACCACTTTCATCATCGAGTGTATCGGGCAAAGCGCTTGAGCCTTGTGGACTGTCAAAAATGGGGTGTCTACAACTAGCCTACGTGATGACTTTTTGCCACTTATTTTTAATTTAGAAATTAGAAATGCAATTGACTTTTTCCTATTTTGGTGAAGTCAATACGTCATCTTTTATGGAATATTTTTTGGTTGTGTTTAGAGCTAAAGATTATCGGATAGCCTGTTGCTTCCTTAATTTTTAGGCAGTACATAACAACTTGAGAAACTATGAATAGAAAATAATTGTTCCTCCTGGGCCATCCAAACCTTTGAATTTTGGCCCAAAAAGAAAATATAAATAGAAATATAAGAATTTCAGAAATTATGAATAGAAAATATGAAATATACTAGCAGTTTAGAACTAAGGGATTGTCTAACAACACCACCTTTCTTTTACTATAAGTATTCTATCAGTGCTTTTTTATTTTTTGTAGTATAAATTCTATAATTGTTTAGTCAAAAAAATGATATTTATTTATTATTTATTTATTTTAGTATCAAAATACATCTCAGTGATTGGTTATTTTTAATTTTTAATTTTTGTATAAATTCTGTAATTGTTTAAGAAAAAAAGAAAGAAGAAAAATTGATGGCACATCTCATCTGCTTTGACTATACATGTTTTATGAGTTTGCACAAGAAAAATTGGTGGAACATCTCATCTGCTTTGACCGTACATGTTTTATTTAAAATTAAAGAAAATATCATTTTGCCCTCCCAAACTTTCACGCATTGTTTAATTTGACCCTCAAACTTTGATTTATATCAATTTTACATCCAAACTTTCAAAATTTTGATCAATTTGGTCCCCACATTCCGTCAACAATTGGACGAAATGTGTTGATGTGGAGGAAATTGATTTTTAAGGTATAGTTTGGAGGCAAATTGATTTTTAACTTGGGGGGCAAATTGATTTTTAAAGTATAGTTTAGGGGGTAAAATAAAATTTTAAATGAACTTTGGTGTCACGTCAACACATTCTGTCCAATTGTAGACGGAATGTGACAGTAGGGGTCAAATTGATCAAAATTTCAAAAGTTTAGGTGAAAATTGATATTAATCGAAGTCTAGGGGTCAAATTGAAAAATGTGTGAAAGTTTGGGGGATAAAAATGATATTTCCTCTTAAAATTAGTGTTTGTTTATTTGTTTGTTTGTTTGTTTGTTTGTTTTTTTTAAGTATAAATTTTGTAATTGTTTAGTAAAAAAAATGGTATTTATTTATTATTTGTTTTTAATGTTTATTAATAAGCAGTTTAGAACTAATAACTTCTCAATGGAAAATTCACATTTCTATTTTGTTGATCATGTTCATTCAAAAAATAACAAATAAAACAAAAAAAGAAATGTATACATTATAATGTGGATTTTAGGCTCATATTTTTATGATTTTTTATTTCATTTTTTTCACCATATAAAAGTTCAAACTAAATTACAAATTAAAAAAAAAGAAGTATATATTATAATGTGGATTTTACGCTCATATTTTTATGATTTTTTTTTTTTTCATTTTTTCCACCATATAAAAGTTTGATCTAAATTACAAATTTCAAAAAAAAAAAAAAAAAAAAACAAATATGCATTATTATTTCATTTTGTTGATCATGTTGATTGACGCTCATATTTATGATTTTTTTTTTCATTTTTTCCACCATATAAAAGTTCAATCTAAATTACAAATAAAATAAAATAAAAGCATATTTATACTATCTATACTATTATATAAAGTGAGCCCTTAATTTGGTTTGTTGAAACTTTTGTCATGTGGCATTTAGATAGGAACTCAATAAACCAATCATAACCAATCACTTCTACATTCCTACTTTTATACGTTTGTCTCCCAAACTACTGTACAGTTCCAAAATCACTTCTTATTTTATGTATTGTTCCAATTTGTTGTGTGGGAGTGGAATTTTTGTTTATAAAGATTTATTGGGAATGTTTCTACGCAGTGTTTGAGGATGAGATAAGCAAATAAATAATAATAAATTATAAATAATAAGGAAGGCACCAAAAGATATTAAAAATAAATAAATTTTTAATTTTTTCCATGATCTTTATGACATGGGTAAGCCCATAAAGATTATAGCCCACCATTAAGGGCCCAATACATAACTCAAATACTAAAGCCCAACATGGCTGAAGCCCCACGTAGCAACGAGAACCAATGACATCAAGACACATGGTAAGAGAAGGGCAAGCCACATAAGCAGACCAAGATCTGCAAAGTTATTGCCACTGCACATCACCATTAATGAAGCCCCTTACAGCATTTATTACGATAACCCCTCTCCGTCGGGACAGAACGGCTTCACCATGAATAAGGTAAGCTAGAGCATAAACTTTCGGCCAAGGTGACAGGTCGGAAAGGACAACGAAATGATTACCAGAGGATATAAGCAGACGTCGAAGACGGGAAGAAGGTTAAGCTTTCTAACTCTAATCTATCTCTACATTCCACCTCTCTCTCTAACTTGCTCGTCGGAGGGTTCGCTGGAGGACTCCCCGTTCCCCGTTGAACTCTTGTGCAGGTTCCTCTATGGGCTCGGTCACTCGGACACCGGTTTGGGAAGCGTGGATCAGTCCGACCCGTTCCGTCCGGGACTCGCAGTAACATCAGTCTGTATTGTTTGAGGATCTACAAAGAATGAAAGTGGTGACATAGGGCTTGTGTATAAATTATTGTGAAGTTTAAAATGTAAGAAAACCTCAACGCAGAGTGAAGTTTAAAACGTAAGAAAACCTCAATGCAGTGTGAAGTTTAAAATGTAAGAAAACCTCAATGCAGAGTGAAGTTTAAAATGTGAGAATGTTAAAAGTTTGAAGTTTCAAATCACGACCCAAAAGGGAGTCAGTCTGGCTTGTAAGGGTCCCAAAAAGTGAAGTTTTAAATCACGTTGTAAGGGTGTTGACAAATGAAAGGTTGGGTTGGGAAATGAAGTTAAAAAATGTAAAGAGTGTTAAGAGGCGTAAAAACATGGACCTGGAATTTGACTAAGTATGGCAACTATGCCACAATCATGAAGTTGCAAGGATGGTGTTGGCCGAGCGCTTTATTCGTGCTCAGTTCGGGTTGAGCCATGATTAACTCGGTAGGGCTGTCTTTTCAAGTAACTCAGTCTGGCTGAGCTCTTCATGCTCAGTCTGACTAAGGCCTAAGTGACTCAGTCTGGCTGAGCTCTTCATGCTCAGTCTGGCTAAGGCTTTAAGTGACTCAGTCTGGCTGAGCTCTTCATGCTCAGTCTGGCTGAGGCTTTAAGTGACTCAGTCTGGCTGAGGCTTTAAGAGACTCAGTCTGGCTGAGCTCTTCATGCTCAATCTGGCTGAAACTGTTCACGCTCAGTCTAGTTGAGGCTTTAAGAGACTCAGTCTGGCTGAGCTCTTCATGCTCAGTCTGGCTGAGGCTTGTAACTGAGTGCTGCAATTAAGACGTTATTAAGGTACCACACAGATAATTGAGATATAAGATTGTTGTCATGTAAAGTGTAGTCCATTTGATCAGAAATTTACATCATGTGAGAGAAGAAGAAGAACATTCAAGTGTATAGATTGCCAAAAAAGAAAATACAATAACTGATCAATACAAGAATAGGGATTTATTGAAAATAACGCTTCAAGTGTTCGGCGTTCCATGGATGGGGGAGGTCTCGGCCTTCCATGTCCTGAAGTCAGTAAGTGCCCGGACAAGGTCTGGCTTTAACAACGTAAGGTCCTTCCCACTTGGTTGCCAGTTTGCCCTTAGCTGGATTTTTGGTGGCAAGGGTTACTTCGCGCAAAACAAGGTCCCCCACGGCAAACTCCTTCGGTCGGACTTTGCGATTGTAATGTGTTCTAATTTTCTGTTGGTATGAGGCCCGTTTGACAGCAGTGGTTTCTTGGAGCTCTTTGATTAGGTCTAGGTCTGCCCGACATAGCTCCTCAGTTAGTTCTGGATTTGGATGTAGAATTCTTACGGTAGGCAGACCGATTTCCACTGCGATGACCGCCTCAGCGCCGTATGTTAAGCGAAAGGGGGTCTCCCCAGTGGGGGTTCGAGCGGTAGTGCGGTAGGCCTAGAGTACATTCGGTAATTCCTCAGCGCAGAGTCCCTTAGCAACTTCCAGCTTAGTTTTGATGATCTTGAGAAGAGAACGGTTGGTAACCTCAACTTGGCCATTGGCTTGGGGATGACCTGGGGAAGAGAAACATGGCTGGATTTGAAGTTCTGCATAGAATTTCCTGAACTTGGCATTGTCGAATTGTTTGCCATTGTCGGAGATGATGGCTTGAGGGATGCCAAATCTGCATACGATCGACTGCCAGATGAATCTGGTTGTGTTCCGCTCGGTAATTGTGGCAAGGGGTTTTGTCTCCACCCATTTAGTGAAGTAATCAATAGCGACAATGGCGAATTTGGTTTGGCCTCGGCCAGTGGGCAATGGGCCAACTAGGTCGATTTCCCATTTGACGAATGGGTAGGGACTACAAAGTGTGATCAATTCTATAGGAGGAGCACGGGGGATGTTGGCAAAACGCTGGCACTTATCACATTTGAGCACGAAGTTTGTCGCATCTTAATTAAGAGTGGGCCAGAAATAACCAGTGCGAAGTATTTTATGGGCTAGGGCCCGGGCGCCCGAATGATTACCACAGATACCCTCATGGACTTCCCTCACCACGTAGGTTGCTTGAACAAGATTGAGGCATCGCAAGTATGGACGTGAAAAACCACGTTTGTACAAGAGGCCGTTGACAAGAATGTAGTTGGACGACCGGGCCCTGACTTTGGCGGCCTGCTATTTGTCAGCTGGCAGTTCCCCCGTTGTCAGAAATAGAAAGATGTCGGTCACCCATGGAATAGGTTTATTTTGGATGAAGTAGACTTGCTGCTGAGTTGGAGAAATGGCAGGGTGGGCCAAGTACTCAAGGCGGACACCGGGGTTGAGGTCTGATTGGTCTGCCAAAGCTAACTGAGCCATTTCATCTACTTTGGAGTTTTCCGTCTGAGGAATGTGCTTGATATGGAAATTATTGAAGAGGCGAGTGAGAGGGAGTGTGATATCCCTATAAGCCCGCATCGTGTCTTCCTTGGCATCGAATTCCCCCGTGATTTGTCCGATAATGAGCTGGGAATCGCTGAACACTTGGATGTGGCTGACACCAATGTCTCTGGCGAGGCGAAGACCTACGATCAATGCTTCATATTCAGCCTCATTATTGCTTGCATTGAACAAGAAACGGAGAGCACATTTGAAATAACCACCCTCAAGGGCGGTGAGGATGAGACCAGCCCCATTGCCTTCTTTGCGAGATGATCCGTCGACGTTGAGGGTCCAAGATTGGGGGTTTTCTGGCTTGGTAAGGGGTGGTGGGGGCAGAGGAGCTATGGTTGGAGTGGGATTAGTGAATTCCAAGATGAAATCGGCAACAGCCTGCCCTTGAATCGCCATTCGAGGTCGGTAGGAGATGTCAAATTGGCTGAACTCGACCGACCATTGCATAAGTCTACCGGAAAGCTCTGGTTGCTGCAGTATCTTCTTCAATAGTTGGTCAGTGAGGACCACTATGGAATGGGCTTGGAAGTAAGGACGGAGTCGTCTGGAGGCGGTGACCAAAGCCAAGGACATTTTTTCTAACAATGGGTAATTTTGTTCCGCGCCTCTGAGAGCCCGATTGATGTAGTAGACCGGTCGTTGGACAAAGCTGTCTTCCCTGATGAGTGCTGCACTAATTGCAGTGTTTGATACGGCTAAATAGAGGAAGAGGGGTTCGCCCGTGATTGCCTGAGAAAGTAGGGGGGGTTGGCCATGCACTGTTTCAACTGCTGAAAGGCCTCTTCGGATTCTGTCGTCCACTCAAAAGTTTGCCAAAGAACTTTGAAGAAGGGGAGGCACTTGTCCGTTGCGCGGGAGATGAAGCGGTTGAGGGCAACAACTCAGCCAGTAAGCCTCTGAACCTCCTTAACTGTTCTGGGTGACTGCATTTCAATTAAGGCCTTGATCTTTTCGGGGTTAGCTTCGATGCCCCGTTGACTGACCATAAAACCCAAGAACTTTCCAAATCCTACGCCGAAAACACATTTCTCCGGATTGAGCTTCATTTGATGCTTTCGTAGGGTGGTGAAGGTCTCTCGCAGGTCGGCCAGATGATCAGTGGAGCGCTTGCTCTTGACTAGCATGTCGTCGACATATACGTCCATGTTCCGGCCTATCTGGTGATGAAAGACGGCATTGACTAACCGTTGGTAAGTGGCTCTAGCATTTTTCAACCCAAATGGCATCACACGGTAATGATAGGTTTCCCGATCGATGATGAAGGAGGTGTGTTCCTGGTCAGACGGGTGCATTAGAATTTGGTTGTATCCAAAGAAGGCATCCATGAAACTGAGCATTTGATGGCCGGCCGTGGCGTCAACTAGCAGATCTATACAAGGAAGAGAATAGCTGTCTTTGGGGCAAGCTCGGTTGAGCTCAGAGTAGTCGACACAGAGTCGCCATTTACCATTGTTTTTATGAACTAGAACCACATTCGACAGCCATCTGGGGTAGTCCATATTTGTGATAAACTGTGCTTCAAGGAGCTTATCTACTTCAGAAGCAATAAGGTTATTGCGCTCCGGGTAAAAGATGCGCTACTTCTGGCGGATGGGTCGGAAATGGGGCTCAATGCTGAGACGGTGGGTGATGAAGGAGGGGTCAATACCTGGCATGTCGGAGTGGGTCTAGGCAAATACGTCGTTGTGCTCAATTAGGAGGGCGGTGAGGTCGGCCTTGGCCTGGGAGGATAGTTGGCTGCCGATCTTGGCAGTTTTTGTCGGGTTGGTAGGATCGATGAGGAGCTCGACGAGCTCTTCCACTGGTTCCCCTTTGACCAGCTTGTCCTTGTCTCTGACGTCGAGTTCGTCAATGATCATAGCCTCCTTAAGCTTGACTTCTTTAAGTGAGGCAACATAACACTCTCTGGCCACGGTCTGCTCTCCCCTCACTGTGCCGACTCCAAGATCGGTGGGGAACTTGATGGCAAGATAGAAAGTGGATGTGATAGCTTGGAAGGCATTTAGGGCGGTACGACCAAGGATGATATTGTAAGCAGAGGGGCAGTCGACAACAAGGAAAGTGAGTAACTTTGTGGTTTACCGCGGGTATTCGCCGATTGTGATGGGAAGATCGATGGAGCCGATGGAGGTCACCCGGTCTCCAGTGAAACCGACCAACGGGGTTTGGAGAGGAGACAGACTTTCTTCCCCGATCTTGAGCTGGCGGAAGGCATTTAGGAAGATGATGTCTGAAGAACTGCCATTGTTGACGAGGACTCGTCTGACTTTGTAATTGGAGAGGAGGGCAGAAACGACGAGGGGGTCGTCATGGGGGTAACAGATGCCTGTGCAGTCGGCTTCCATAAAGGTGATGGGCTCTGTCCACTGCTTGGGCTGTTTGAGAGGGCGGTCTAATGTGGCAACTTCTTTGTCTGAGCCCTGTCTTATTTTTCTGAGTTCTGCCCACTGAGCCGAGCGAGATGGACCTCCACAAGCATGCCCGCCAGCTATGACTCTGATTTCTCCGACAGAGGGGGCAAGGTTACATTGTGCTCGGGGTTGCTGTGAAGTGCGATCATGGCCAGGGTTAGGTTGTACTGGTTGCCGGGGCAGAGTGCGCCGGCGGTTATTTCTGATGGGTTCGGTCCTTTGCCTTTGCTGAGGGTGGGTTTCCATGAACCGACCGAGACGTCCCTGACGTATCAGGCCCTCGACCTAATCTTTGAGGTTAACACACTCCTCGGTATTATGGCCGTGGTCCTGGTGAAAACGGCAATATTTAGACTGGTCTCGCCGATTGGAAGGAGACCGTGATGGTTGGGGCCATTTCAGGGGGTAGTCTCGTTGGATCTGATTGAGAACTTGTTCCATGGGGGAATTAAGGGTGTGTACCGGTCGAACCGGCTGGGGGGTCGGGCTGGTGCCGACCGGTCGGTTCGGCGGGCTCGGTCGGTATACTAAGGTGTTCGTTTATTGTACTGGATGTTTCTAGTTTTTGAGTCCTTTCTCTTCTCTCTGGGGGTCGGGTTTTTGGCTGTAGGGTCTTGGCGAGCGGCTAGGGAATCTTCTGCGTTCATGTATTTTTGGGCTTTGGAAAGAAGGGTCGCCATGGAGGTCGGGGGGTTTTTTGAGAGGGAGAAAAGGAAATCAGAGGATCGTAGGCCGGCTATGAATGCTGTGAGGATGACCTTGTCATCGTTTTCCGCCACCTGTAGGGCTTCGGTGTTGAAGCGGGTGACAAAGTTGCGGAGCGACTCCCCCTCAGTCTGACGGATGTTAAGGAGCTAGGTTGCCGGACGCCGCTGGCGCTGGGCTCCAATGAAATGGCTGAGAAAGGAATCACTGAGGTGCTAGAAAGTGGAAACAGAGTCTGCTGGCAGTTGACTAAACCAGAGTCGAGCCGACCCTTTGAGTGTCACGGGGAAAGCCCGACACATGATTTCATTGGGAAATGTATGGAGGATCATGACGGTTCTGTAGGTCTCTAAGTGATCGACTGGGTCCGTTGTACCATCAAAAGAGTCGATCGTGGGCATTTTGAACTGAGGAGGTAGAGGTTTGTCCCTGATGGAGGCAACAAATGGGGAGTTGGCTGTGGTAGATGGTTTATGCTGTATGTTCTGTATGACCCCTTGGAGTTGGAGCTTCATGGCTCGGAGTTTTGCTTCCCAAAGAGGAATGTTGTCACCACCGGAAGGCAACAGGGGCTGGACGCTGCTGGCCTCTCCTTTAGGGGTTGGTGCCGGGATCGATGGATGTGGGCCCCGGGGTGGCAAGTTTATACCTGGGGGAGGGGGTTGCAAGCCTTCCAAGTTGGGTGGATTAGGCTGCTGGATAGTATGGCTCGGGGCTCGTTCTTGGTTGGGTGGGATATCTGGAGGTGGTGAAGGAGGCATAGGAAGGTTTCCTTGGAGTAGAGTATTAATCAGGGCTTGGTTTTGCTCGGCCAAGCGGTTAATGTTGTTGGTGAGCTCGGTGAAATACTGTGGTGGGTAATTCGGATTAGGAGGGTCAGCTTGATGATCGGCAACATTGGGGTGAGAAGCCATGGATCTAGTTGTGACCATCCACCTTCACAGATGGTAGGAGGGGGTTATGGGGAGGGGGTCTCCGGCGATAATGAGCACAACTGGCGCGCGGAACAAAAACTTTCCCACAGACGGCGCCAACTGATGTTACTGCGAGTTCCGGACGGAACGGGTCGGACTGATCCACGCTTGCCAAATTGGTGTCCGAGTGACCGAGTCCACAGAGGAACTTGCACAAGAGTTCAACGGGAAACGGGGAGTCCCCCAGCGAACCCTCCAACGAGCAAGTTAGAGAGAGAGGTGGAATGTAGAGATAGATTAGAGTTAGAAAGCTTAACCTTCTTCCCGTCTTTGACGTCTGCTTATATCCTCTGATAATCATTTTGTTGTCCCTTCCGACCTGTCATCTTGGCCGAAAGTCTATGCTCTAGCTTCCCTTGTTCATGGTGAAGTCGTTCTGTCCCGACGGAGAGGGGCTATTGCAATAAATGCTGTAAGGGGCTTCATTAATGGCGATGTGCAGTGGCAATAACTTTGCAGATCTTTGTCTGCTTATGTGGCTTGCCCTTTTCTTGCCATGTGTCTTGATGTCATTGGTTCTCGTTGCTAGGTAGGGCTTTAGCCATGCTGGGTTTTAGTATTTGAGTTATGTATTGGGCCCTAAATGGTGGACTATAATCTTTATGGGCTTACCCATGTCACAGACAATAGCATAAAAACACAAATACAACTCATAATTTTATTCATTCACAAACTTATACATAAGTTCATTATAGACATTCCAAAAAAAAAAAAAAAAAAAAAAAAAAAAAAAAAAAAACAAACAAAACAACCAAAACTTTGAGTACAAATTTTGTTCACACCAATCATTTCTCTTCACTTGAGACGAGGTCTTCTTCTTCAACACCCTCATCTAAGGGGGTCTGGGCCACGTCGTCTTCGTTAATCTTTACACTGCTGAAGTCCAAGTCTGGGAACAGCTCTTCTGCTTTGTGTTTAAACATCTTCCAGCCATTGTCTCAGAACTCAGCCATCTCGTGTTTGTAGAAGTCCGACCGCTGGAAGCTTTGGATCACTTCTTCTTCACTTCTACTCCCAGCGGCCACCCCCGACGGGCCAGCCCCCCCAGACCCCTCTCTCGCCAAGTTGTTGGCAATCGCGGCATCGACAGCCATCTGAAAGTCAACAGACCCCCTGAACTGCTCTACTGCTGCGACGCATAAGTCGGGGTATGCTGCCCTTTCAGAGGCTGACTTGGTCTTTTCTTCCTCCAACCCCACCTTCTCTGCCGCTGCCCTGGCGCGCTCGTCTGCCAGATCCTTCTCCAACCCCGCGATCTTAAGATCTGTTTCTTCATTTTCTGTGATCGACTGGGCGCGCAGATTCTCATTACAAGTCATCGCCTCATCCCACTGTTCGTTGGCGACGGTGCAGGCTTTCTAGGCCTCTTCTAGCTTGTTCTGCTCGCCAACCAGCTGGAACTCGAGCGACACCACCTTGCGGCATTCGTCCTCCAGCTCCAACTTGGCCGCGAGCAGCTCAGCATGGGCACGATCAGCAACATTGCTCTGCACTATCGCCAACACCCCCATCTTTTTCGCCTTCTGAGCCTCCTCCAACCCCGTGGCACATGCACTCCGCGCAGCCTTCCTCCAGCCTACGCTCTCCTTCTTGAAATTTTCAAGCTGGGCTTGCACCTGCCCCAACTTTTCCCTCTCCTTCCTCACTTCGCCCTTCGCCGCCGCCGCCTTGTTCAACAAGGCTCCTGCTAAGGTAGTCGCCTCCATCTAGGTAGCGCATAATCCCTTTAGCAGCTGAGCCTCAGTAAAACTAGCCACCGAGTGCACGGCTGCGTCTTCCACTACCCCTAAGAGGCGATTTGCAGCCATCCTGGCTTCTCTCCGTTCTTCTTCCACTCACCCGGACACCACTGGGACGTGGTAGAAGGCGGTCTTCAACCCAGCCCTCTCTCCTTCTCCTTGGGGCGCAAGACCCTCCTTAGGCTGTGGCTCTGCCCTCTGCTCAATGCCGATCGCCCCACTTTCCATTTGTTCTTCAGGGTCAGTCGCCCCACTCTCCACCCTCTTTGCTGCTTCCCCCAACCCCACTTCGGGGGTCTCCTCTGCCGTCACCTCCTTCCTCATTTTCAAGGCGGGCTCCCCCTCACTCTCCCTCATTCTCTTCTTCTTCTTCTTCAAAGTCTCCATCTCCTTTTTGTTCCTCTCCTTCAGAGGATCTGCTGGGGGCGGTCGCGGCTCAAAGCCTCCCAGATCCTTCCCCCCCAGCAGCTTCGGGTGCGGTCGGATTCGCTCTCTCGCGATCGGCTTTGGAGCGGGCCCTAGCTGTGTCTCCTTGTACTTGTCCGCTCGAGCGAACAGTCTCCTTTCCTCCTCCTCCTCTGCCTTCCTCTGCGCCTCCAGCTCTTTCTTTGCTGGGTCCTCCCCCAACGGTTGCGGTCCCAATTTCAGGGCGAATAATGTTGAAGGCAGGACCAGCTCATCCCATCTCACTGTAGACGTCCCCGAACGCCCCGGGAGGGTTAAGTCCCGTTCTGTTCATTTGGGCTCACTACAGTTCAAGGACTCGATTGTCATGGTTCTAAATCTTGAACCAAAAAGTCCAAATCCGGCAAATCGTTTTTGAGAAAACAGATTTTTGAAAGAAGTGCCAAACATGGACTGCTTTGCCAGATACAGAGTCGCCACCTAAATATTTTTTTTATGGGGAAATTTAGGAAACCCTGACTCGGTGCCAAAGGCCACGTGTCCGTCATCACCAAAGTTGCCTCAGCTCGGGAACTTGGGTACGATTGGGGAAGGTCACTTCGTGAGCACCCCTGCTCGCCCGGTCAAAGACCGGCCTCTACTAACCATGATATCTGTTTTTGAAAACATTGTGTGTTCTTATTCCGGTTATTAGCCTAGGTTACTATGTGATGCGCACAGCATACAAGTATAGACTGAGTCGCCTGAATTGGAACAAAACACTTCATGTTTGTTTGTTTGAAAATGGTTTGATGGTGCTACCCGCAGGTAGGCTAAGACGTGGATTTGCCACCCTCGGGTGGGCTTAGAAAACAATGATTTTGCCATTATCTAGTGGGCTTAAAACAAACATTTGATGAATTGTTCCAATCCAAATAACTCAACCTCCACCCACAGGCATTCAAGCAGTTATATCACATAAGCACATAGCCTCATGGTAAGCATGCTATTCATGGCAACACTCACACGCATGCAAGGATGCTAAAGCATAAAACTCACCGAGTACTCCAAGCCAAAACAAAAGCTGATTAGAAATCCATGCATGATCCTAGATACACAGAATTGCCTAATGCGACACATGCAAAGATGCAAACTATAGCAGGCTCGGCTATTCTAAACATGGCATATGGAATGCTATAACTAACACGTATTCAATTTGGAATTGAAATACAAATGCAGTTTGTATGATGCGCCGAGCCCGGTGCGTGCAAAACAGATGAATGATGCAAACATGCTGTCATACTGTATGCTAATTGAAATATGCCCTAATCTAACCATCATAAGCGGATAAATAAAAGGGAAGAAAGACGTGGGGTTGGAAGACATACATCACACTCACGCACACTTATTACAATTATGCCCTCGCGCAGAGGGTCCGAATAAATATACAGTCTCGAATAAAAGAATATTACAGTCCAAATAATGTACAAATTCCTAATTAATTTACAAATTAACTAAGAAAATATTAAAAATGGCATGCAAGCCAGGGACTTGCCTTGATTCTGCTCCGGATGATGGAATGATGCATGTTTGGGCTGTCTTGCGCGGAAATCCATGACGATGCCCCAATTAGCCTCTGTTTGCACCTGTTCTTGAAATGCGTGCCAAACTTCGAAAAGTTGCTGATTCTTCATTTTGCTGCAACAGAGAGCAGGAAAGGGACATAGCAATGTATTTTCACAAATGTATGCATGTCTCGATCCTCGTACCACCAATCACGCATCTCGATGCATGATGGCCGAGGAGCCGAATTGCACAACTCAATATAGAATGAATGCAAATGAACAGTACAACAAAACCTAACTCCATCATGGATAATCCGGAGTGTCGGTGACTTGGGAATTGAGACACGTTCCGTCACTCGGAGTACGGAACGTACCTCGTTTCCCGTGCCCAGGCTAACTCCTATCCCGAACATGATGCAATATGCATGATATGCGTGAAATGCAACTAAGATACAATCCTAACATACACAATGTTATGGAATGGCATACACGTTACACGAGGTGATACACAACCGAGCATACACAATGCTAGGGATGAAGTGGCATACGCAATGCAATATGGGCTTACACCAACATGAGAGAGCCTCAGCCACACTCACATAGGAGGCCATCAGATGAAAACAAGATAACTCGAAATGCGTGCACACGTGCATGCAAACCGAGGACCGGCCCTCAGGCACCGAAATGCCACTCTAATGAGACATGGAAAAGACATAGAATATGATATGCAAACATGCAAAAATCAGTAGCAAAATGAGGGGGAAAACAGCCCCGAAACAAGGCGAAATGAAACCCGATACATGGAATCTCTCCCGAAATGCAAAACTAGGTACATGAAATGGCTTACAGCTATACAATACATGCATAATTGGTACATGACATGAAAAATCAGAAGCAAGGCAGACCCAAAACTAGCATTTTCTCAGTTCAAATCAAAGCCAAACAGCAATCACAAGTAGGGGAAAAATGGCATACAAAAATGGCTCCGCAAGGGAGGCAATGAAGCAAGTAGTACATGCAATGCCCAAACAGAAAAATACCCTTCTACAACACTGAAGAGGGACTAAAAATATGAATATTTACAGTTTATGACAGCCTCCAAATCAGTATGCAAACATGCTCAAAATGCAATGCAAGATCAAGGCCATAAGAGGGTATAACATGAAGTACACCAAACATTCATCAAATAGCCAAAGACCCTTAATGAAACATGACAAGGGGGTCAAAATATGGCTACTTTAAGTTCTGATCATGGCCGAAAACAGAATCTAAAATGAGCCAACAAAGCATGCAAAAATAGGGACCAAAGAGGGGCAATGAAGCAAGTCATACATGGAGGTCCCAAACCAGGTTGAGCCCTTCTTCAATGTTGAAGAGGGGCTCAAAATAAGCCTACTTACAGTTCATGTCATGCTCAAAAACAGATCACACATAGGCTAGAAATACTATGCAAAACAATGGCATACAAGAGGGTATTGAAACAAGTGCACAATGGGGGGCTCAAACAGGGTTGAGCCCTTAAACAAACATTAAGAATGGCTAAAAAAAATGACCCTTTCAGTTAGGGTCGGAGCCCAAAACAGCAAGAAAATAGGCTAGAAAAATGTGGTAAAAATGAGCTACAAAAGGGGGAAAATGGACTTACCCTTGAAGATCACTCCTTTTGTTGATTCTTGGCTTGAGTTTGCTGCCTCTTAGCTGCTGGAAATCCTCTCCTTGCTGTTGGAATGGAGTAGTGGTGGTGGTGTTAGGTGGTGATGAAGAAAATGGTGTAGAACTTGAGATTTTTGAAGGAAATGAGAAAGATGGAGTATGTATGAGCTCTAAGGAATTTTCCAACCCTTTCTTTAGAGCTGGCAGGCCAGCTATATGGACAAGAATGGGGGATAAATGGAGGGAAAAAAGTGGAGGGAAAAGGCATCAATTTTCCCTCCAAAAAAAGTTCCCTTCGGATGCAGTTTTTGGAGGGAAAAGAGCACACAGCTGTAAAGTACTCCCTGTAAGGAAGCTGGCCGGCCAGTTATCAAAGCTGCAGGTGGTAGGCCGGCCACCCCCTATGGCCGGCCGGCCGAGGGGCAAAATGGTCCAGAAGAATTTTTGGCCGGCCACCACAAAAAAGTGTCCTCCCATGTGGCCTCAACAAAACCCTGTGGTTGGAAATTGGCAACTGTAAAACAGGAGAGACAACAAGCCACTTTTAGGAGGGGTTCAAAAGGTTCAAGTTGAATTTCTAGCCAGCCATGTAATATTAGGGTCCTCCCATGTGCGTACAATACAAATATGTGGTTTGGGGTTGAAGACAGTGGCCCTAGGGTGGTCAACATTGGCTCGGAAGTGAGAAAAACGGGTGTCGGAGGGCGCCGGAGGAATATAACTGGTTGCTGAGACAATTGCTGGCCTCCCACCCTTCAGTGACCTTCCTGGTGATAAAACAGAGGTACCTGCCAAAAATGAATGAAAACTGATGCAAAACGAATGCTCGGGGGCCAAAACACGCAGTTCGGGGTCCCGAAAATAGGCCGTTAAGGACCGAAAGTGGCATTCGACCACGAAGTGGGTCTCTCAGGCCTCAGTGTCCCTCATAAGGGAGTAAATGAGATGCATGCCAAAAACCGGAGCAGTCGGAGATGGTTAGGCGGTCCCGAACCAAGGCACACGGCCTGACGGCTCCGAAAACCGGGAACCGGGCTCCAAAATGGGCAAAATAGCCTACGGCCACGAAATGTAGCCCACGGCCACTGAGAGATGGTCTACGGGACCTCTCCCTCCCCTCAGGAAAAGAAACAGAGAAAACCGAGTCTGGTTCGCAAACCGAAGCAAAGTACAAAAGAGGGTTCGGAAGTCCGGAGGCAGGGCTCACGGCCGCGACTCTGAGACTTCTGAACGAGCACAATATGCAACATCACCGAGCGCTCAACTGGTAACGTCTGAGTCTTAAGGTCGGTCAAAAATGGGGTGTCTACACTCACCCCTTTCTCTTCCCTCCATTCCCTCACCTTCTTCACTCGGTCTTCGGCCTCAACACCCAACTTAGGCTCGACTGATTTGGTAGGGACCTTCTACGTTGTGCGCACCCCAGCCCCACCGTTCTCCGTCACAAAGAACCATCTCGGTCTCCACCCCTTCACCGATTATGGAAGACCCGCCACCAGACCGCGCCTTGCCACTGCTTGCAACGTCACCCAGGTCTTCTACTGACCGGAGGCCTTGTAGCAGGAGAAGAACTCCTTTACTGTCATCGTCGTCCCTCCGGTCGCCTGCGGCCAGGCACTCGCGCACGCCATCACTATCTTCCAGGCGTTCAGCATTAGTTGCCCTGGCGCCGCTTCTAGCTTGTTTAGCACTTCCACCACTACTTGGGGGGAGATGTAGCCTCAAAACCCCTCGCAACGTCTCCTCGTACAGGCTAAATTCGCCCGGCTGCACGTCTGATGACCTCTCCTTGGCTGTGGGCAGTCTTAGCTCTATCTCCGAGGGAATTTGATACTTCTTCCTTATTCTCTCCACCTCCTCTGCTGTCAGCACGGATCTGTCCGGTTTGGTGTGCCAATGGTCTGGTTCTACCTGACTAATAGGTCTCGCAGCCGAAATTATGGTCCTGGGGCGAGCTCGCACAACCTGACTCACTCTCTTCCCCTCCCTACACTTCGTGCGATATTGTTCTGCCAAATCCACCGCATCGTCATCCCCCAGTGGATCAACCCTCGCGGTTGTTGCTTCCTCTTCGACCATCCCTCTTGTGTGTCTGCGAATAGCTTCAGATGCTGGTGCGAGGTAGTCCACAAAATGTTGCAAAGGGGTATCACTCGACATAAAGGAGTTTACATTTGGAATATTTTGGTTGTTTGCAAAGAGATATGTAAAACGGATAATACCAAAAGCCCAAGGCTTGCCTATATTCCAAGGGTCACAATTAATTTTTGCTAGTTTGAAAATTTTCAACAAATCCGCCAAAACTGTCTTTTCGACACTCTATAATGACCTATCGTTTCGCTTCTTGCCCAACGTCTAACCTTCCTCACTACAGGATTCTGCCACATATACGACCACGATTCACTGCCCCCTTCCCCTACCCTGTCTTTTCTACTTCAAATCACCACGTGCCCCGCCGTCCCTCGAGCCCCGCACACCGCCACCCATCCTTCGCAGCCGGCCCTCCTCACAGTCGGTGCCTCCGCTCGGCCACCCTTCGCGGTCGGCCCTCCTCACGGTCGGTCCCTCTGCTCGGCCACCCTTTGCGGTCAGCCCTCCTCACGGTCGGTCCCTCCGCTCAGCCACCCTTCGCGGTCGGCCCTCCTCATGGTCGGTCCCTCCGCTCGACCACCCTTCGCGGTTGGCCCTCCTTATGGTCGGTCCCTTCACTCGGCCACCCTTCACAGTCGGCCCTCCTTATGGTCGGTTCCTTCACTCGGCCACCCTTCACGGTCAGCCCTCCTTATGGTCGGTCACTCCTCTCGGTCGGCCATCACCTTGCCGGTCTCTCACAACCCTCGTTTTCTTCATTATTCCCTTCGTTGGACTAAAGCTGCACTTGAGAATGGGGGACTACTGACATAGGTAAACCCATAAAGATTATAGCCCACAATTTAGGGCCCAATACATAACTCAAATACTAAAGTCCAGCATGGCTGAAGCTCCACGTATCAACGAGAACCAATGACATCAAGACACATGGCAAGAGAAGGGCAAGCCACATAAGCAGACCAAGATCTGCAAAGTTATTGCCACGTCACATAGCCATTAATGAAGCCCCTTACAGCATTTATTGCGATAACCCCTCTCCGTCGGGACAGAACGGCTTCACCATGAACAAGGTAAGCTAGAGCATAGACTTTCGGCCAAGGTGACAGGTCGGAAGGGAGAACGAAATGATTACCAAAGGATATAAGCAGACGTTGAAGACGGGAAGAAGGTTAAGCTTTCTAACTCTAATCTATCTCTACATTCCACCTCTCTCTCTAACTTGCTCGTCGGAGGGTTCACTGGGGGACTCCCCGTTCCTCGTTGAACTCTTGTGCAGGTTCCTCTGTGGGCTCGTTCACTCGGACACCGGTTTGGGAAGCGTGGATCAGTCCGACCCGTTCCGTCTGGAACTCGCAGTAACATCACTTTACAACAAAAATATTTAGATTGTTCCTAAGAAAATTAAAAAATGAAACTTAAAAAAATAATTGAAGTTAAATAAAAATTTTATTTTTATTTTTGTTATGGCTGATAAGGTTCAATTTATTTGTTTATTTTTTATATTTATTGATTAGTAGTTTATTATTTGTAGATAATAATAAGATTCTAAAAATATTAAATTAAAAAAAAAAGAGATATGATACCTTAAAAAATTATGTATGAATATAATTTTAAATTTGGTTAAGCAAATAAAATAAAAAATTTATAAATAAAAAAGAGGACACCAAAAGATATTAAAATTAAAAATAAATTTTTCGAGTTACATACGCATTGTGTGCCCATCGCTAATCTATGTTAATGTATGTATATCCATCCATACAACAAACCCAATGTGTCGGTTTCGAGTGCCTCTATTTACACACCATATTTGGTCTCAAGGCACACCATTAATTAGTTATTTTTCATTACAATAATGGCTTTACCTAAAATGACCAAAATGACCACAACTGAATACACACTTTAGTGGAATACGCATCCAAACCCTAATCCTAGCCACCATTGCTGCAGCCGCCGCCATTGCACTGCCGCTGCCCTCGTCGCCCCTCTCCTGCTCTGGTGAATCCGCATCACCATAAACCCTCGCCGTCGTCAACCCTTCCTCCTCCCTCCTGTCACAATCATCAACTCAGAAACCCACCACCTCGTAAATTGTGAGAGTACAGATCGCAATCGCAATTGTCTTTCTCTCTCTCTCTCTCTCTCAGTCAGAGGTGTGCCACTGGGGTCACGAGAGATGAGTAGCACACGATCGCAATCGCGACAGTGGGGGCTAGAAATTGCGACAGTGAGAAACGGGGATGAAGTATGAGGGCTTGGCGAGTCTCGCCAGAGGGGGATGAGGGCTAGGGATGGTTCACCGGAGGGGGAAATGGTTGCTGAAGGTTTGCCAAAGGGCCTAGGGAGGGCAATGGGGTGGCGGCGATCAGCGAGGTGGTGGGTCTCTGCGAAGATGGAAGAAAGGGTTGACGGCGGTGGCCATCGTTAGCGTTGATGGTGGTTACCACTGTTAGTGGTAAGTGTCTAACAGTTAGGTTTTTCTCTTTTTTTTTTTTTTTTTTTTTTTTTTTTTTTTTTTTTGGGGGGGGGAGGGGTTGAATTTGAGGTGTGTACTAAGTTATGTGGACTAAGGGAAAAAACGGAACGTTGTGGTGTGTGTTGAGAAAAATTATATTTTTTCAAATTATTAAAGGTGTGAATAGAGTAATGGTGTGCTTTGAGACCAAATGTAGTGTGTAAATAGAGGCACCTGTCGGTTTCATTTGTTTGGCATTATTATCTAGCATTTAGTTCCAAACTACCCCAGCAATATTTATATTTGGGTACATCTATTAACATGTACTCTCCTCGCTTTTTTTTTTAATTATTATTTAAAGGGTGAAACACAAATAAATTTTAAAATATGATCTTGTGAATTGCTTAATCATCTCTTTTTTCTTATGAATCCAAAGGTCCCATTAAAGTGGAAATTACATAAAAGGATAGACACTTTCATTTTTGAATTTAATTTTTTAGGGATAAAAGTGGGTTTCTCAAAATGTAAATTATACATTTGGGCAATTTGCACTATAGAAGTTTTGGATATTCCCTCATTCTAGAACAAATCTCACGTTATGAACAAAAACCTAACACTTTAATGGAACACTCCAATAAAATAACACTTCAATGTAACACACTAAAAAACTCTTTGGTGTACTTTTCGCAAATGTAACAACGTAACATTCAAAAAAACTCTTTAGTGTACTTTTTCCAAATGTAACGCTCCAATGCAATACCAAAAAAATAAAATAAAATAAAATAAAAATTTCTAGTGTACTTTTCCTAAACGTAACATTCCAATCAGTGTAATCCCAAATGTAACACTCCAATATAACACACAAAAACACTAAAAAAACTCCTTTGTGTACTTTTTTCAAACGTAACACTCACAGTTTGAAATTATACATTTGCCCAAAACTTACTAAGGAATATTTTTACTCCTTTTAGAATGTTACATTAGAGTGTCACAATAAGGAGTTTTTTTAGAGTATTATATTAGAGTGTTACATTTGGGAAAAAACACACTAAGAAGTTTTTTTTGTGTGTTACATTAGAGTGTTACACCAAGATGTTTTTGTGCGTTACATAAGAGTGCTACACTAAGGAGTTTTTTGGAGTGTTATATTAAATTGTTACGTTTGGAAAAAATACACTAAGGAGTGTTTTTTTTGTGTTACATTAGAGTGTTACAATAAGGAATTTTTTTATGTGCTACATTAGAGCGTTATACTAAGGAGTTTTTTTGAAGTGTTATATTGGAGTGTTACGTTTGGCAAAAATACAGTAAAAAGTGTTTTTTATGCGTTACATTAGGGTATTGCACTAAGATTTTTTTTTTTTTTAGTGTTACATTAGAGTGTTACGTTTGAGTGTTATATTGGAGTATTATAGTTTGAAATTATACGTTTGGCCAAAACTTACCAAGTAGTTTTTGTACTTCTTTTGAAATATTTGAAAAATCCCACATTTTTGGAATGTTTAAATAATCTCATATTTTAAGTCATTTTTGTATTTCTTTTGAAATGTTTTCCAAAGAAAAAAGATTTTATATAAAAATTCATCCCAAGTTTGATTCTCATATATTGTATACCTACCTTTCTAGCACAAAAGAAAAAAGAGAAGGAACATAATTGAAATAAAGGTATTGTCGTAAATCTAATTTTTAAATAATATATTAAATCTACATTTTCAAAATTAATGAGACTAATTGGTTTATAAAAAAATCCTTAGGACTAAATGGATCACCATTCCTTAAGATGGGATTTATAGGTAAATTTTTCTTTTTTTAATACATATTATAATTTATTTTCTTATTACAATTTTATTCTAGTGTAAAATTTTTAATTTTATTGTCACTCTTAATCTTTCAAACACTAACCTTAATCTACTTTAATCTTAAACTACTCTAGCCACCACCTCCTACACCTCCAGTGGCCAGTACCACCCTAAATTACCTAGATTGCAAATCGTAGTGGTACGCGGAATGGAAACGGAAACGTAGTACGCCATGTCATGCGGAACATGGTACGGTAGGGGTAGGGTTCTTCGGATTGCTTAGTCGGAACGAAATACGTTTGTTCGGAACGTGAAATGTTTTTTTGGATTGTTTAGTAATATTTATAGAAATGTATGATTGTGTACATGTAAGACTTTTTATATATATTTTTAATCAAATGAGATTTTCATCACAATGAAATTATATAAATTAAATTACTTGAACTAATTTCCATACTTGCAAAAAGTCTATTCCAAAAACAAGAATAACAAAACGATCCAAAGTTTGTAAGTACTGCAATAAAAAATAACTAACACAAAAATAAAAATAAAAATGAAAAGCTCATCATAAAAGGTAAGTATTTCTTAAATTGAAAAAGAACAAAAAAGAAAAAGAAAAAGAGGAGAAGTTATGCCAGCATTTTCCCTTTATCCTTTATGGATGATGATGCTCCATCTTGTAGGATTAGAAGTTCTAACTAATGTGCTTGAACTTTGTCTAGGAAATCTCGAACCAGACACAGTATATTGCCCTTGGGTCCTTTCATCTAAATGTGAGTGCTCTTGTTGAGTATCATCTTTATCATCCTTCAAAGATTGCCACCGCAT
Source organism: Camellia granthamiana (assembly GCA_036172215.1). Taxonomy (NCBI): domain Eukaryota; kingdom Viridiplantae; phylum Streptophyta; class Magnoliopsida; order Ericales; family Theaceae; genus Camellia; species Camellia granthamiana. Next base: position 32,036,255 of record CM069914.1, read on the forward strand.
TTCTTCTAATTGCACTTAGGAATCATCAATCATTGTATCTTCTGGATTGACGTCCCAGTTTTTGAATGGCACTTCTTTGAAGTTTTCTTGAAATTGTGATAATAGTCGAATGTTGGAATGAATAAACACTAGCTTGTCTGCTCGTGATGCATTTAGCCTATTTCATTGCCAAAAATAAATAAATAAATTAAATTATAAATAATATAAAAAAATAATATGCAAAACAATAAATAAAATAAGATCCAAACTATAAAATAAAAATAAAAATAAAAAGCCAAAGCAAAAAACCTGAATATGTGCTCTAATTTCTTTCTGCAGATGATGTAATGATTGGTTGGGATAAGACCTTTCGTCCAACTTCTGCTAGCTCTAGTGTTTCTGATCCATATGTTGCCCACCATTCTATAGCACCCATAGTAGAAGCATCAACAAAAGCAGCAGCTGTAGAAAAAACGCCTTTTCGCATATGAAAATCCACAAATTGTTTGCGTAACATTCTTGCTTCCTCAGGATGCGATGCAATCTTTTCAAATGCTTTTAAGACACCAACAACCACTTCTTTATCTTCATTAGGTCTCTTTCTCATGGTTCCACCAGGGGCAAGAGTACTTACATAGGTATAATCATAAAATCGAGGTGACAAAGAAAATCCAAGGCAATGTATAGAGACATTCATTTTTTCCCATCTACGAAGCATTATAACTTCAATTTGTGTGTATGTATCACTGTGTTTGTTGTTTTTCAAAACATCTTTGATCTCCCTAAGCATATTATCCATCCTCTCATATATTTCACCCATAAGTGGACCATCTTTATCACAAAACTTATTGATTTATAAATTGGTTTTATGATTGCCACTATGTTGTACACCTCATCCCAAAAATAATCACTCCCAATATATCTAGTAATCAGAGCACCCATATCTCTTGTATATTCATCAATTCCTTCCAAGAATTTAAAACAACTGTTGTTGCCAAGGCCTCTCTTACATCATGTCTTTTTAACATTATAAAATGTGAAGCAAATCTTGTTTTAGCTACATTCAAAAGTTCTAGCCTTGAGTGCAATCTAAAAATTGTCAATGCAGTGAATGATTTACGAAATAATTGACAATTTTTTTCTCTTTATGATATGTATCTGTGAACCAATCAAAGGTTTGGGCCAAATCTTTGAAAATCAAAATCAATGTGTGAACTACACAAGGCGACCAAAAAATATGAGGATGTACCTTGCACTTGTTTATTTCATCAATAAAGTTTCTTTTTTTGCCGATCAAAAAAAAAAACTTGCAATTTGCGGCATTGTCAGTCACAACTTGGATGACGTTAGAAGGACCCACCTCATCAATTGTTTCTAGTAGCAATTCAGCAATATTGACTCTTGAGTTCTCAACTCTAGAATAGTCTTCAGCATATAAGAACATGGCACCATGACTATTTACTGCTAAAATATTTATCAGTGTATTCTTCCTCACATTCGACCACCTATCAGAAACAATTGACACTCCATCAGTGTACCACGCATCTTTTACAAGAATCAATTCTTTCTCAACACTTGTTTGTACTTCATCTAGCAAAGTAGTTCTTGCCTTTTCAAAGGATGGGGCTTTGTAGCCCTTTGGTGCATTATTGATGGCTGTTACTATTGCGACAAAAGTGAGGATTCCTAAGAACATTAAAAGGAATTCCATTCGTACATAATGCTCTTACAATAGTGGCATCCATTGCATGTTTATCCATCAAGGTGAATGAATCTTCTAGTGGACCTTTGCTTCTTGGCACATGGCAATGAGTGAGTTTTGTATTTTTAAGTGAAGAAGAAACACCACCTTCTTTCTTAATGTTTTCAACTGTTTTACGTATCCTTTCCAATTATGTGCGATTTTTCAACAAAGCAAGGCACCTTTTAACTTCAGCGCATTTTCCAACAGAAGTACCAAAAAAGTGTGTATGAATACGAGTATACATACTCACAAAACTAGCATTACAATGCTTACACTCCCAATGTTTGGCACCCCCGGGATTTTTTCCGCTTGCAGCACCTTTCATAATAACTTCATCCAACAAAGGCTTAGACCTCATATCAACTTGTTTTTCTCTTGACTGTGTGAAATTTCTTGCTTGAGCACCAATAATACCACCATCTTTATCATTCTGAATTGCATCAATTTCTTCAACATTCTTATCATCACTAGTTGGAATATCTTCATACATCATTATGTTCTCCTTGTCTTCAAAATTTTTAGGAGCATCATCCACATGCTTTATTTTTCCAAAAACCATGGCTCACAAATTTTTCTTTTTTTTTTTTTTTTTCGTTCTGATGGGAATCAACCTTTTTTTTCTTATGAAAACAGCTAGAGAACCAATCTTATTTAAAGACAATTCAATTATGTGAAAATATTTATTTTCTGTTTTTATGTTATTTAGTTTCTACTTTGAGAGAAAACAAACATTTAAAATTGTGTATTTTCAAAAAATTGTTATATTCATATTTATCTGTCCTATTTTTTTGGCCATTGTATTTATCTTTTCCATTAATATGTATAATAGAATATATAATTATTTAGGAAACCGTATAATATAATTTTAAAATTGTGTATTTTCAAAAAATTGTTATTCATATTTATCTTTCTTTCCTTGTTTTTTTGGTTGTTGTATTTATATTTCCTGTTATTATATATAATAGAACATATAATTGTTTTGGAATAATAAAATACTAGCCTCTCACCCGTGCTATGTACGGGATAATTATAGATATTTATATTTGTTTTAGATTTTTTTTAATATATAAATTATGTTTTTTAAGATTTTTTTCTTATCACTAACCATAGTGTATGGGGGAAGTTGAAAAGGGCACTGCGATAACTATACACGAATTGTATCTATAATTATTTGTATGAGGGGATTTTAAATGCTGATCAGGGGATTTTGACCAAATCAATAATTGCAGGCATGTGGAAAGATATGTGGATTGAAAAAAGTTAATAAAAGCTGATCAGGGAATTTTGACCAAATCAATAAATGCTGAGTTTTTTTTTTTAAAATAAAAAATTAAAAAAATTCAGATTGGGATATTGAAGCTCCCATAGACCTTGGGGGTTAAAAATCCCTTTTTGCTTAATATATAGTATAGATATAAATAGATAGATAGATATATCTTTATCTTTTTATTTTTATTTTTGTGTGGTTTCTATTCGGGTATTTTTTTTTTCAATTTATTTAAGATGGAGTTGCGGGTATCTTTTTTTTTTAAATTTAATTTATCTGTGGTTTCCATTTGTTTTTAATTATTATTATTTAGATAAGTTATGATATGAGTTAGATATGTGATAGACATGTGAGTTTTATTAATTTAAAGTTTATTTAGATAAACTTTAAAGATTTTTTTTTTTTAGTTTTTTAGTTTTTTTTGTTATGTTATAATATAATATATAAAATATAGGTAGATATCTACAACTTTAATAGAAAATATTATCTGATTTTTTGGGGAATAGAAAATTTGTGAGAGAGATTATGAAATATTTTTGTTATTAAATAAATAAATCAGTCAATAGTTTTTTTTAATCTATTTTGTAAATTAAAAATCAATAATTTTGAAAAATTGATTAATTTGTCCCATTAAGTGATTTAAAATTTTGATAGATATACATAAAAAAAAATACATAATTATATTATTAAATCATAATTCAAATTTAGATGTTATATCTTTTTGAGGTCTATAGCTAAATTCTTATCTTTTTATTTTTTATTTTTGTGTGTAACCATAGTGTATGGGAGAAATTGAAAAGGGTGTTGCAATAATTATGAGAGAAATCAAAAGGGATTGTGAGTTGGGAGAAGTCAATAATGCTGAGGTTGGGTTGAGAGAAGTCAATAAATGCTGAGGTTTTTTTTTTTTTTTTAAATCAAAAAATTAGAAAATTAGGATTAGGAGATTGGAACTCCCACAGGCCTTAGGGTTAAAAATCCCCTTTTACTTAATATATAGTATAGATTTTACCCAATTATTTAGGAAACTTTAAATTTAATTGGTTAGAAATCCTAAAATATAATTATATAAATAAAATATTTAAGGTAATTGTAAAGAAGACAAAGAGACCTTTTGAATTAAGACTTTTCAATTTTTAAAAGAGATGTGCGTGACAGACCATGCCTGTTATAAATTATAACTTGTTGCCAAATCTGCCTGTGTGTACAATCACTCATTTTGTTGGACTACAACTTCTCAAATCTGTTTCCAATTATTTGACCATAGACGTGGAAGAAGGGAGACCAAAAATCTTTTCCAAAATAAATCTGTTCCCAAATTCGCTTGTAGCTCGACTTTTCGTGCTTCTTTCGGATACGATAGTCTTATAATTCGAACTCACTACAACAAAAGCACTTTCGGCGACCAAAAAATTGTTTTTCGTCGCTAAAAGTAGGAGAATTGGCGACTAAAAAAATTGAGCACTTTTGCCGACTAAAATAGTTTAGTCGCCAAATATAATGCTTTTAGCGACTAAAAGGCAATTTAGTCGCCACATGTAGGGCTTTTAGCGACTAATAGTTGTTTAGTAGCCAAAAGTCACGGTTTTTGGCGACTAAAATGATTTAGTAGCCAAAAGTCACGGTTTTGGCGACTAAACTTCAGTTTTGTCGCCGATTATAGCTGTTTTGGCGACTAAAAACTGTTTAGTCGCTGAAAGTGAAGCTTTTTGGCTACAAAAAAAAAAATTAGTAGCTAAAAACAGGGTTTTGGCAACAAAACTTCAGTTTAGTAGCCAAAAGGGTACGTTTTTGGCGACTAAAAACAGGTTTAGTCGCCAAAACACGGTCCGTTTAGGCCTAAGTCACGGTTTTTAGCGACGAAATAAGAATTAGTAGCTGAAAATGATATAATTGGTGACTAAAAATTTAATTTAGTCGCCAAAAGTGGCCTAAATTTTTTTTTAGTAAATAATTTATTTTTTACATAAATTATATTGAATTAAAATAATTATATTTATATATATTGTTTTGTATTAATACCGCCAATATATTATATAAATAATATATATTGCAAATATATTCACGTGATGTTGTAGTGGCATAGTGGAGGGAGTGTGTTGCAAAAAAGGTTCGAATGTGGGATGGTTGGGCGCGGTTCGAAACTCAGAAAAACCAAAAAAAGTGGTTTTTTTTTTTTTGGCGGAACACCTTTGGCGACTAAAATATTAGTCGCCAAAAGTCTTGATTTTGGCGACTAAGCCGTTTAGTCGGCGATTGATCGAGGATTGGCGACTAAATTATTAGTCGGTAAATGTATGATTTCCAAAAGTCTAAAACACTATTGGCGACTAACATTTTGGTCGCGAAAGACCTATCTTTTGGCGACTAAAAAAATATTAGTCGCCAATACCTCTGGCGACCACATATTCGTGACAAATGTGGCGACTAAATAATTTTGTCGGGGAAAGTCAAATTTTGACTTTCGGCGACTAAAAACAGACTTTTGGCGACTAAAAATTTAGTCGCCAAAAGTGATTTTTCTTGTATTGACTCTCGTGGTTCTGAATCTGATTCTACAAGTGCAATGGGAAATAGATAAACACAAATGAGTCCAAATTTGACAATTCTTTTAGAAAATCAATTTTGAATCAAAATACCAAAAATTGACTGCTTTGCTAGATGCAGAGTCGCCACCTAAATATTTTTGAAAAATTCAGGAAACCCATGACTTGTGCCAAAAGCTATGTGTTCCTCATCACCAAGATTGTCTCGGCTTGGGAATTTAGATACGAGAGGGGAAGGTCATGAATTGAGCACCTCAGTCGCCTGATCAAAGATCGGCCTCTACTAATTATGATGTGATTCTTATTTACAATATATGCTCTTGTTCCAGTTATTAGGCTATTGTCACTATGTGATGCGCGCATAAGTATAGACTAATTTATGAAAATTAGAACATTTTGATTCATGTTTGTTTTGAAAAGTGTTTGAATATGTACCACTTGAAAAGTGATCTCATATATACATTACTCAAATTATTTCAATTTAAGCAATTAGCCTTCATCCACAGGCATTCAAACAAGTATATCAATTAAGCACTTAGCCTCATGGTATCATGCTTGGTTATGGCAACAATCACACGCATGCGATATGCTAAAGCAATAAAAGCTTACCTAATACTCCAAGCCAAGCCAAAAGAAAGGAGTTAGAAAAATGCATGCTCTAACTATAATGACTAATGCAACACATGTAATATGCAATCAATAGGTTTGGCTACTAATATGGCATGTGAATTAATTTGATAGCATGCGGCTTAAGCATGTTTTGAAAGAAGTATTTAAACGACAATGCTTGTTAGCATGATGAATCGAGCCTAATGCATGCAAGACAAATGAATGCTTTATACATGGAAAATGCTAAACAAAATATGATGTGCTACACTATCCATCGTAAGCGGATAAATAAAAGGGAGAAATATGTGGGGTCGGAAGACATACATGCATTATTACATATTTGCCCTCACGCATGAGGGTCTGAATGAATGAATTAGATAAGCTACTTCACTAATTATTACAACCCAAATGAAATAAATTAACTATACTAGCTAATTATTACAACACCGTAAATTAACTAACTACTTTAGCCAATTAATTAAGTACAACACAAAACTAACTAGCTATTCTAACTAAACTAACTAATTAGTTACAAGCTCGTTTCCACCCAAAATTGCTCTCCGTTTTGCTATTGGAATGCTTCTGTTGCACAGTTAGGAGATTGCACTGATTTTTTTCACCTCAGTTTTTGCTTTATTTTGCAGGAAACAGTACACTGCCTTGTTAGAAAAAGTGGCTGGCAACCCAGAAGTAGTGGCCTGCCACCCAGTAAATGTGGCCAATCGGCAACTAATGGTGGGTTTCTCCTGCTGCAACAGAGCACAAACAGAGCATTCTTTGGGGATGTTTGTCTACCCTGCATCTCCTTATCATCAAATAGCTCAAAGGAGAGGTAGGCTTGATTCGCAAGTCATCAATCAGTGCAATTTCATTGCGTGATGACTTATGAACCAATGGATACAATTTAGATAAATGCACAATAAAAGACTCTCAAAACCTCCTCCCTATCATGGATTGATCAAGAAAAAGGGTTGACATTGATTCTTGAGCCGTTTTCATCACTAACAAGTATGAAACGACTCAAGACTTAATGGGTTCAATTAATGTCTAATTAAATCCAAACCATTTTATTACCTTATTCCATTTTTAAACCATTGATTGCCCCTTTTTAAATTACTTCCATTCATTAGTCAATGAGATCCAATAATGAGCTTTAAGTCCACTGAAGAAGGGAAGTACTAAACCAAATGTTGTTTTAGGCATGAGAGGAGATCATGCCATTGGTAATGAACCCCCAAAGGGATTAAACCATTAAGCACAATATCACCCTTCAAGCTTAAACAACACTCCTTTTGGAGCAACTTTCAAAACAAAGAGAACAAACCAAGAAATGAGGGAGGTTGTAGAGATTCTTAGAAGTGAACACAAGTATGGAAAGTAAGAAATAAATGCTTTCAACTCAAATATGTTGGTGGCTAAGGCCTAAACCACCAAACCTATAAGGACCATTACACTATAAGCATGCAATACAAAGCATAAATGAAACTAACTCTTAAAAATAGTCCTAATTTACATTAAAATAATGCTGGAATTAAAGGAAAAATAGCCAAAAGAGTAAGCTAAAAACATGGAGCAATTAAGCTAGGAAACAAGCATAAGAAGGAGAGGCTACCCCCTCAATTTTTGGGACTTCAAAACATGATTTTTAGCCTCTGAAAATCTCTGAAAATCAGTGGTCAAAAGCTCAACAAAAGTTGATAAAAAGGTGGGAAACACAAGGGTAAAAGCCTATGAAACAATGTTCAAAGAAGGGTGATCCATCCCTCTACTTTTAATGGCTTTAAACCACAAGTTTCAACCTAAAAATACAGGTGAGAAACAACTCAAAAATAGCAATAAAAGATGAGAAAGAGATGGTACAAAAGAACTAGAATGTATACCTTTTGAAGATGAATGATTCCTTGAATTCCCAAACCACTAACTTCACACTCTCAAGTGCTAAAATGCAAGCTTAAGCACCTCAGTAAAGATCCCTCAAGGTTTTGTTTAGAGTGTCTAGGCAAAGGTTGTGTAGGTTGCAAGAGAGAGAGAAAGAGAAATGTAGAGAGAGAAATATTTTCCAAAACTTTTTGCTCTCCAAAATTTTCTAACCTCAAAAACATGAGAGGGGGTCATCTATATATAAAAATATATGAGATCACCTTAGAAATATCTATATAGACACAGCTGGTATCATGCATACACCTGTGGAGACAGCTGGCACAGTTGACAAAAAGATCTGAAAATTTACACAAGTGGCCGGCAGGAACCACAAGTGGGTTTGCAGGCATAAGTGGCTAGCAGGCCACTAAAAGGGGGTGGTCGGCCACTAATAGTGGGCGGTTAGAGTCACTAGTGGGTCTGCAGGCACCTAGATAGTTAGGCTTTAAAAACTGCTGTTTTGGTCCAAAAACAAGACGGAAAGCCTGTAGGCTCAAAACTGAGGTTTCCTACTGAGGAAATCAAGCATTTGACAAGCGTACACATTCATCATTGAGTGATCAATCAGTGGCGTCCAAGTCTTAACGGCCGTAAAAAATGGGGTATCTACATCGCTTCTTTATCTTTTCTATTTGTTTTTTTTCAATCGTTCAATCATCTCTAAAATGTCGAACCCTTCATCTTTGACAATCGTGAACTCTAGGGTTTCCATTGGAAATGAAGAAGCACCAACCTGTTTCGATCTGGTGGTTGACGATGACACGAAATAGGCAAATGATGACAGCGAAGCATAGGGAAAACACTGTAAGTTTATATTTCTTTCTTATGCTTTGCATTAATTTTTTATTGGAATGCCCAAATCTGCGATCTAGTTCGCAAACGATCCGCGATTGGGATCGTATGATCCAAATCGCAAATCGTCACCTCCTTAGCGATTTCTGGTAACTTTGGTACCACCACCTTTTCCATCTCCCCATCATTGTGTCTTCCTTCTTCTATAGCCCTCTCTTACCATTGGGATCAAATTTTCCATTGCCACATATTCCCTTGCCCTCCTTCTGCTTGTGATTTCTCTCTCTCTCTCTCTCTCTCTCTCTCTCTCTCTCTCTCTGTGTCATGATTTTTTTCAGTCTTTACATCGTGAGGGAACTGCTTAGAAAGAGATAGGTGCAGGAGAGGTGAGGCAATGGGTTGGTAGGGCAGCTTTGGCCTAAAGCCGACAACCCCCAAAAAATAAGCCAAAAAAAAAAAGCCCCAAATTTTTTTTAGCTATCATATTAGTTCAAAAAAAAAAAAAAAACCATCTGAATTTGAAAAATCCCAACAAAGTTTGGTGAAAGTTCAAAATTAATAGTTGGTTGATGTGGTGAATTATTTAAAACAAATGGATGATTGTTTTTATTGACAAAGTTTGGATGATTGTTTTTATATGAGAAGGGTGATATTTAGGTATAGAGTTTGTTCACTTTTTATTTAGTACTCCAACTTGAATTATTTTAGTTTATTTATTTATTTATTGTATATTTATTTATATATTTAAATAAATTTAAATAATTATATATATGATCAAAATTTAAATACTTAAACTTTTGATCACCAAAATGTTAGAGTTGGCCTTGTGGGTTGGCTTGTCTAGTAAACGAATCAAGTTCGAACTTAAATAAGCTCAGTTTGTTTATTTTTATTTAAATTATATAATAAACATATATAAATAATAGCATAAATATATTATTAATGTATTAAATAATATAAATAATGGTTTTTTTAAAATTATATTGTATCTTTCTTTTTAATTGTACTTGATTGATGCACAAATTTATTTTTTCATTTTCTTTTCTTCTTCTTAAAATTATATTGTATCTTTCTTTTTTTCACTTTTTTTAGTAGATACATACTACGTACATCAGCATACATATACATACATATACAAAATATATACATATATACTATATATATATACATATACATATCCGGATACATACACATACAAGTATATACAAACAGACATATAGATACACATATACATACAGACACATATATATATACATATATGTGGTATACATATATATATCCAGATACATATATATACAAACATACATATAAATAAACATATACATACAAACAGATATACAGATACACATACATATATATATTTATACATATACATATAAATAAGGTATACACACATACATACACATACCTCTCCCCTATTCTTGTCTTTCTTTCTCTCTCTCTCTCTCTCTCTCTCTCCCTCCCTCCCTCATTCGTCTTCTTCGAATTTCGCATCTGGCCTGCCATTTCAACAAGCACGGTGCTTGATTGACATAGCCAAACAATCCCGATTCTTCAACGATTGCCTCGACCTTCCTCCTTCTTTGGCTTCTTCTTCTCCTTCATTCTCTTTTTAATCTGAGGCTTGCGAGAGAGACAGAGCAGAAAGCTACAAAACAAATCCCTCTCTGCTATTACTCTGCAACCTCCCTCTTTGGAATTACTCTCCTCTAACATGGCCTCTTCTCGTTGTACTCTTGCCCTTTTTTCAGACCTTAATGACATATCCATGCCGACAAAGATTTCTGACACTAGCTCATCTGTGTGACACCTAAATATTTGATTAATTTCATCACCATGTTAGCATTTAATAAAATTGTGAATGATAGAATATAAATTAAAATTAAACTAGAATAGGACTTAGTTATTAACAAGAAAATTAATCTATGGGCCAAGGGTAAATAAAAGAAATTTGGGGCAAAAGAAATAATAATAATAAAAAAGGGTCCTTACACGTTCTCCAGCCTAACATATAGAGTGATGAATATGCAAGTATAGTTTTATAGACTTGGTGAGTTACCTAATCTAAAGGGACAGGTGGAAAGTTAACAAATTTGTCACCTGTTGGATAGGTGGCCAGGTTTTAGACTTGTCGCGCGTTAAATTTTGATTAGATGGGTTATTGGGTTGCTGAGCCGGAGAGAAAAAGATATAACTAAGGGCAGCATACAAAGAGGCAAGGAGTCGATATTAGGAAAGTAAAGGTTAAAGGTCAATATTTCAGTGAGTTTATTATACCTTGAGTCACCATAACATATTTTATGTATGTTTCGAGTTACCATAATTTATTTTATGCACTTTATGTTCTATAAATTATATTAATATTTCAATTACGTTAATTATTTTCTGAACCCTATTTGCTTAAATTGAAATCCATGGATATGATTGTTTAAATTTTAGAAATTATTTGATAATGATTATATAAATATTTATTTTTGTGAATACCACCACGGGAGTCCATACTTTGGGGGACTTAAATAACCATTAGCCTTTGATTGGTCACTTTGTGGCTTTCTGTTTGTTATGGATCTATTGACCCCTGTTCTGATTGTCACTCCAGTGACCTCTGTTTTGTTCTGTTCTATACCATGGTTATAGTTATTTGTTTACATAACTTCAGGATTTCAATTTCTGCCACTTAAATAATTTATTACTCAAATTAAGTTTGTATAATGTTTTAGCTTAAATAACTATCCATGGTTATTTTGAGCCCAATGCTCTTGGCATAATATCTCTCACTCTACTGTGTGCTTATAGTTGTTACCCCTTTCAGGTGATGAAATATAGAGAAGGATTGTAACCTCGTGTAGTGGGACCAACATGGAATTCGATGCGAATCTTCTTCTTCTCTCTCTCTCTTATAATTGTCTACCACCAAATGATAAAATAATAAAAGCCCAATGGATGTATTTCCATTTATTAAAGTAGTAAATTTAATTATTTTCTTACTTTCATTCCGCCTTCGCCTGCGCCACTTAATTTGTTAAAATTAGAATTACTTAGCAAGTTACAATTCTAGCCCTAAGCAATCAAGGTTGGGTTGTGACAAAGGTGGTATCAGAGCAATGGCTTAACCAATTTTTTTTCCCATTGTCACGTTAATCTTACACTTGTACCATGACTAATTTTGGTGATATAGGGATGTCTGAATTTACTCTTGGTGCGTCATATTGGAACGAGCTTGAAAGTTTGAGTCTGAAAAGAATCTTTGGAGAACATCATGCCCTCGCCCCGCCAGAAAGATGGGGAGATTCCGAGGACATAGTCAGACAGCTACACTCGAGCCTTGACCAACTAATGGGTCGACCGCTATATCTACAGGGCGATTCTGATAATTTGGCATATTTATCATGGAGACAGAGCTATGCCTATACTCGAGGACGGTATCTAAGACCTACCTACATGATCGACATTACCTCAGGACTAGACTACCCTTACTACATAGTTGGCCTTTTGACCCCAAATTATGCTGAAAGGAGGGTAAATGTTTTTCTGGACACTCACCAACGTCCCAACCTCTTGGACATTATTAATGTCCAAAATGTCGATTTCAGTAATGAATTAACATATGTCGAGACGCTTGGATAGATCGTCGACCGAGTGTTTTGGGGATACCTACAGTCCGTCTCCATTTATACAGTTCAGGAAACATAGGTCTGTTTCGGAGTGGTGCAGTTAGGATGGCAATTCGAGCTTCTCATGCAGCATTATTTTCCATGGCTGTTTGACTTGCCAATCTAGACGCTGGAGAGGAGGATCACTTTTGTGAGCTAACCGCAATTAGTTCTAATCCTTATTTTTGGTACTAAAAGGATTAAACACTGACTTAATTTTTAATTTTTAATAAAGATATAGTACTAACACCATATTTGTATAAATAGTAAAGTTGGTATTTTATATATATATATGTAGACACCCCATTTTTGACCGTCCTCAAGGCTTGGACGTCACCGTTGGAACACTCGGTGATTATCCATGTTTGTGTTCGTTTGGAGTTCCCGGAGTTCTCGGCTCGCGCGCCTTGCCTCAGGACCTCCGAACTCGACCGTTAGTGTTTGGTTTTGCACCAAACACTTGTGTTTTGCCTTGGAAGGGCAGAGAATGCTTTGTGAGGCATTCCCATACACCACCGGCTGTGGCTAGAGGCCACCGGCTGGCTGTAGTGGCCACCGGCACTATCACTACAAGAATTTACACATTTTGCGACCACTTTTGCCGACCAAAAAAATTTTGGTCGCAAAAAAATGACATTTGGCGACCAAATATTAATTAGTCGCGAATAATCATTATTTTTGGCGACCAAATATGATTGGTTGCAGAAGATTATATTTTGGCGACCAAAAAATATGTTGGTCGCAGAAAGTGGTATACTTTTGCCGACCAACTACAAATTTGGTCGCGGAAGGTCACATATTGTTTGGCGACCAAAAATTTGGTCGCGAAAAACTTATTTTCAGCAACAAAAAACAATTAGTCGCCAAATTAGTACTTTTAGTGACTAATATTTTAGTCGCCGTTGATTGAGTTTGGCGACCAAAAATTTTTGTCGGCGAAAGAACCTATTTTTGCGACTAATTTAATCTTTGGTCGCTAAAAGTTTGGGGGAAATTTGAAACGTGGGGCGGGAATTGTGAATTTCAGACCAAAAATTTGATGCATCAATCGAACCCAGATTGGGGTAATTTGGTTTAACTCGTCTCCTCCCATTCCCTCTGTCTCTCTCTCCCTCTCTGTTCTTCTTTCCTACCCTCTCTCTTGCGCTCGCTCCCGACGTTGGCCTCGATTTCTGCCTCTCCCCCCTTCTCTCTCAGTGTCTTCAAGTCGCAATCCTCCCACTCGCAAGGTAGGGTTTCCGATTGTGAATCGCGACACTGTGCTTCGATTGGGTCACCGAAGGCTAGGGTTTCCACCACCACAGCCACCGTCATCATCATCAACTTCCTCAAATTCTACATTGACGCCGCTGTCTTCTCTTTCTCTCTCTGCTTCGAACCCCCATGGGAGCTCGCTGGTCTGTCTTCTCTTTCTCTCTCTGCTTCGAACTCCCATGGGAGCTCTCCGGTACCTCTCAAGGTTCTTACCAGTTCTATACTGTCAGGTCACATCTTATGCTCATGGATCGTCTGAGTTGCTGGGTATTCAAATTGATGCTGCAATAAATCCTGGTTAGTGGATGTCTAACAACTAATTTTCCACTCGTGAATGAAACTAGCAACAGTTATGTTTCATTTTTTTGGATCATAATTTAATGACCTGTGTTCGCCATATTTTCATTCTTGCTTGTACAAGGATTACTGATGAGTACTCTGTTTTTATGAAACAATTCCTTCAGGTTTACAGATCTGAAGAGGCTGAGAATATTCCTTCATGTTTACGAAACTCATCTGTAGTTGTAATTGTCTGTTCATTTTTTCATTCATTCATTCATTCATTCATTGTTGTTTCATCAGCTTCTGGAGGGTCTCAAGGTTACCTTCTTGTTCATACAAATGGTGGATTAAATCAGATGCGAGCTGGGGTCTGCATCCTCTCTCTCTCTCTCTCTCTATATATATATATATATATAAGCTTTATTAAGTCAGTCTTAGTTTACCCTTTGTTAAGACCCCTATCATCCTGATCATTGCTTCTGCAATTATAGATTTTTTTTTAATTTTTTTAATTTTCTTTTATTCTGTGCTGGATTGTTGATAAGTTGGGTGATAATTGGTAAACCTGAAACAGCATAATAGCCACTCCAGCCATAACCTGTTATGAGATTTTAAGGTTTGAAAGTCATTATGCTTTGCCAATACCTGCCAGTCTCCAGATTATGATCATGGTGAAAAAGCTTTTATGTAGTTCATATTCAAAAGCGTTATTCCTGGTTTTTCTTTTAAATGGAAGAATTTTTAAAATTTGGTGACACAAAATAATTACATAATGGAACAATTTCCTTCTCAACTATTAAATGGAGGAATAAAAAATAATTCATGAGTTACTGCTTAAATTTTTAATTGTATTCAAGATACAAAAATATACCTTTATGCATGACTTCCTTGTGGAAAAGATTGGAAGTAAGTAATTGAGGGTGCTCTGTACTAAACTCCAATAAAATAATGTTGTAACGGTTCTATGATAGTTGGTTTGTGAATTGGGTGTAATCCAGATTTAGAATCTTTTGTAACATATTGTAACATATGTTTCTATAATGGGTTTCTTTGTAGGAAAATTACATATCAGAATTCAGAATTTAGAATCTTTTCTGTTTTCAGCGTGAATCAGGAATGAAGAACGCCATTCTACAATCAGTTTCTTCCCAGCTTTGCAGCTATGGTAAGAGCTGATTTCTTGCTTCTGATCATTAGAACAGATTAATTTGCCTTAAAGAACTGATTAAGAAATTTACATCACACTAATCAAACACTGTCTCCTCAATTTTTTTTTTTTTTTTTGCACGCTGTAGGAAACAGTGAGCCTGTATGGGACATCCCCATGCAAGTGAACTCAATGCTTGGTGGACCATTAAGTCAAACTTTATCAATTTAGAAGAAAACTAGATAAATAGTGTCTTAGTACAAAATTTTTAATGTTCAACTACTGTTGAGTCATCTTTTATTTTATGCTAGGCCACAATGGGAAGGTGGTCAGTATGGGGGTGATGAAAACATGCGGTTGGATACACTTCGTTTAGCTAAAGAACTGGGAGCAGATTATATTGATTTGGAGCTCAAGGTATTTGTATTTGACATCAATTCATCTGCAGGAAAATGGATTGAATTCTGGTAGATGATGTCAAGTTATTTGGAATTTTACATGCTTTCTCCAACAAAATTTGAACTAATTCCAAGCAAAAAAGTCTAATCATATTCAAAGCAACTTAAACAAACTGCAATCTGATGTCATTTTCCCTGAACTCATGGGCTATAGTATGTTTGGACATGGTTTTGTCTTATTTGACTGAATCCTCTTCCTGTCTGATTGGGCACCACTCGTTTCCTAGAGTGAAAAAATGGAAGAACCCCTGCAGTGTTGCACTATCAAGTGTGGAATCAGAAATTAGCATTTATTTGTTGAACATTATAAAATATTCTTGAATTCTTTGCCATATGCTCCTCTAGTGTTATTTTTGCAATCATAGATTGATAATTGATGCATGGAAATCAGTTGACAGTATGAAGGATGGAAAGTTTACAACATCAACTAGGATTTGGGAACATGCCCAGTGCTTGTCATTAAGGGTTAAATTTTTGTCCCCCTTAAGGGTTAAATCATTGGAATGAAGATGGATTGAAATGGAATGGTCATTCCTTAGTCTGCTTATTGAATGAACATTGCCTTACAATGACAAATGATGATTCCACTTGCAATATATATTTTTTATAATTTATTTAGTGAATCAAATGTGAATATGCTGATGAATGATCATTCCATTCCAACTTATTCCAATAAACCAAACACAACATAAGAGTTATCATGATTCATGGCATAATGCCAGTTCATCATGTCTGTGAAGCTTATTATTGAACATCTCAATTTTGAAGCAAACTTTTACATCTGATTCATGAAAAGATAAAATTGATAGAGTTGATGGGGAATGGTGACCATAAAACAATTTTGTGTGCCCTCGTCGTAGTTGAATTTATGAAAATTAAATGATAATATTTGTTAACTCTGTATTGTGTTCTATTCATTGTTATGTAGAATATGCAATACTGTTAACTGGCTTTGTTTTTAGCTGCTAAAAAGGTCAAAAAAAAAACAAAAAAAAAATTTGTCGACAGTTCTCATTTTCCAATAAGAATTCATTAAATTTTGTCTTCTTACGACTTTTATTATACTGTGATCATTCAGGTAGCTTCTGATCTAATGGAGGAACACAATCCGAATAAGCACAGAAGTAGCAAAATAATTGTATCATGTTATATAGATGGCACAACTCCTTGAGAAGAAGATCTCAGTCAACTTGTAGCCCACATGCAATCAACTGGAGCAGATATCAGCAAACTTGTCTCCAAATCAAGTAGCATTACAGAGCTACCAAGATTTTTTCATTTGCTTTCACATTGTCAGGTATATGAGGTTTGATGAAACTATGATGTTTTTGCCACTTCTGTGAAAAATGTTATATTTGACTGTGATAAAAGAAAAATAATACACTCAGAGAAGGTGAGCACTACTAATGATTCTTATAAATCATAACTCAAATGCATGAGTTGGCCATAAGATATGTGTGTCAATGACTGACTAGATTAAAAGTTGATTATCAAATATTGGAGATAACAATCCCTCTCTTTGTAATAAAAGAAATCAGGCAAGAGAACGCAAACACATCTTTAGTGAATTTTAGTTTATTTGTGGGTGCAAATTTTATAAAAAATGAATGCCCAAAGCAACGATGAAAAAGCAAAAGAGACTGGACTCGAGTGAAGAACAAATTCTGTGACTATATGTAATTTTCATTGTTCCTCTTATCGAAATATAGCTAATGTGGTAACTGAATGTAGACAAGGGATGACATATGTCTGGGCTTGGGGTTCACCTAATTCACAAGTTGACGAACAGAGAATCTACTTGCATTTTGGGCTTCTTCATAGTTTGTTTTATGTGAGATTGTTTCCTTTTGGATTTTCATTCTTGGAATTACACAACTGTTTAAATGCCTTTATTAGCTTTTTTATTTTCATGTTAACATTGTGTTTTCTTTTTTTAAATTACACAATTTTTACTGTCTGGTATTTTTAATTAATTTTTTTGTCAAATGCCTGAATATGTAGTTTTATTTGCACACCATTGTTCCACAGTTTCCTCTTACAAATTTTCATGACCAACTTGCCTGAAGTCATTACGTCCTTCTGGTTTCTAATTCTGCAGCCCACTTTTTCATCGATGCATGGTGAAATTTGTTTTCCTTTCGTAGTTTTGACTTGAGGAGATACGCTTCTTAAGCCTCCTAGGAATAGCTCTATTTGAGTTGCAGTTGTGTTAGGCATTCCACTGTGCTTTTTACTGCAACCCGTTCCATACAGATACATGTATTTTCTCAAATCAATCTATGGTAGAGGTTGAATATGTTTAAAAGTCGTAGTTAGTTTAGAGAAAAACTGAAACAATGAGTTGCTTATATCTATCTGACTGTGTAGCCTCTGGAAGTAGCCTGCTATTCTGTAAGTATCTCAAATAACTTTTCTCTGTGATATGTTTAAACAGGGTTGGTGGAGAGAAAATCATATGTATATAAGTGTTAGAGCTCTATTAGTGGTATTTTTAAAAAAATACTATGGTATCTAATTATTGGTGATTGATTGTCAGTTTGTTTTAAGGCACTGGATAAATGTTTAAAGGAAAGAAAATTACCCAGGTCTCTTTGCCAGTGGTTCAATTATCATAAATTACATTCTTGATATGAACTATGTCCAATCTTTCCTCAATTATGGCACCCAACAAGTCTTTTACCTTCATATCAAGTACTTGAGAACTATGGTGTGTGGTTGGAATCAAGTTTCACCAATTATTTGGTCTAGTGGCTATCAATGCTTCTTGACGGACCTTCTCCTTTTCAGTTACTTTCTTTTGTCCGTCAGTGCCATTAGTAATAGAAAGAAAAATATATAGTGAGACAAGAATATTCAACCATGTGAAGAATTTTATAGGAGAGAAGAAAAGATGCATACAATTTACAAATACTGAAACAAATATATGCTCAAGTACTTTTTCTTTTTAACTTCTATCTTTTTTTATCTGCAATCTCTGTTAACTGCCAATTACAAGATACTGTAGGGAAATCACAACAAAGTATAAGGAGTAATAAGCATTGACTATTGTGTCCAGAACGGGTTAAGAATTGCTCTCAGCAGCTGAGTTTGTTTATGGGACCAGTGAACAACTTAGTCCTCTTGTTGTTACAAGTGAGTTGGTTTCCACTATGGGTCTTGAGATGGAAGTTCACAGTTACTATGTAAGCATTGAGAAGAGAATCACTTGAAATTGTTCCAGTGCTCATATTACTGCTTCCCCAGGCAATAGTGACTAAGCTTCAATTTCTGCCTATCAAACTTTGAAACGGCTGGGTCGCTTGTCTAGCTAGGTAGCAAGAGGCAAGATGGACAGCTCCCTCATGAAGTTGACAAGTAGAATACCTTTGAGCTAAGA
The DNA here is from genome assembly GCA_036172215.1 of Camellia granthamiana. Taxonomy (NCBI): domain Eukaryota; kingdom Viridiplantae; phylum Streptophyta; class Magnoliopsida; order Ericales; family Theaceae; genus Camellia; species Camellia granthamiana. Next base: position 32,055,282 of record CM069914.1, read on the forward strand.
AGTAATGCATACAAAGAGAGTGGAACTTCATTATATAGAAGATGGCCTTAAGGATGCGCCACTTGATAAATGTCCTATTTGTTTCTTCATAGATATTAAAATAGTTGCCAAACTCATCTTTAGCATTGCCCCAAGGAACATTAACAGTTGGCAGCTCCGTATCTTTTAAGTTACTCTATACCAACAACAATTAGCCTAATGGATGAGAGGAATGAAAAGTTAAAACAATGCAATGGAAGGATAGATGAATTTGCCAGTCACCCTTCAGTAGAAGTAGATGTACAAGGAGGTGATCTAAGGAGAGCACATCAGAACTGGTGTAATTTTTGTTCTGGCCTACTTTCTCAACAAGAGTATGGCGTAAGTAGTCCAACTACAGAGGTGTTGAAGAAGGGCTATTTGAATGACAGCAAATACGGATTTTAAAAAAGTTGTCATTATGGCCTTTTTATTCAGATGTTATTTATTTATCTATCTACTTATATTTTGTGTTCCTTGGGTTTGTTGTTTATATATGTATGTATGTATGTATATATGTTAAAATGCTACTGGTAATGCTTATAAAACAAATCTTGATTCTCCAGATTTTCTAATTTTTTATTGAGAGTTAACCATGGCTTGGGTTTTCAGCTCTTTTCTGATGGTTTTCTATATTGTAAAAATTGACTTGGAGAATGCATTATATTGAAAGTGGCACAACTTTTGTGCTCTTGCCATTTTCTTATTAATTTCAAGTGGGATAGCTTGAATTGTTATGTGATACCTGAGATCATTTAACTTTTGTGCTTTGCCATTTTGTGCTCTTGCCATTTTCTTATTCATCATGCTTCTCTGAAATTTTTTCCAATTCTGTTTCTTTATTAGGTGCCTTACATCACTACTGCTTTGATGGATGCGAAGCTTGGCACGGAAGGGCACAAGGATCTTTTTGATTGGCTATCAAGGCAACTTAGTGGATTAAGCAATTTTCCTGATGCTGTAAATCTGAATTATGTATTGTTTCAAATTGTTATGCTAGATGGATGTGACTTGTGAATGAAAACTTAGAATAGTTGTATTGTGTCGAATGTTAATGAATTATGTATTGTGTCGAATGTTAATGATTCAGTTAATTTGAATGATACTTTAAAATTATAGGTTTGTTATGGATTGAATGAATTATTAGGAATTACAGGTGTATTGTTTTCCTGCTTTGGCGACCAATATTTAGTCGCGATAAATAAATAATTTTTTTTCTCAAAAAATGACAATTGCCGACCAAGAGTTTTGGTCGCAAAAAATACATCTATTGCCGACCAAAATAGCTCTTGGTCGTGGAAACTCACTTTTGCCGGCCAAAAATTTGGGTCGCGAAAAGTAACAAATGGCGACCAAAATTTTTGGTCGCGAAATGTGATAATTGGCGACCAAAAAATTTGGTCGTGAAATGTGACAAATGGCGACCAAACTAATTTTGGTCGCGAAATGTGATAATTGGCAACCAAACTAATTTTGGTCGTGGAATGTGACAATTGGCGACTAAGAAATTTGGTCGGCAAAAGGTGACTTTTCGCGACCAAAGTGTTTTAGCGACAAAATGGATTAGTCGCAGTAAATAAATATTTAGCGACCAAAAATTTAGTCGGCAAATGCAATTTTTCCCGACCAACGATAATTTTGGTCGCGAATTACTTTCCGCGACCCTCAATTGGCGACCAAACTAGCGACCAAAAAAATTGGTCGCGGATAACTTTTGCCGACCAAAAATAGACTTTTAGCGACCAATTTTTTTGTTGCTAAAAATGTTAATTCTTGTAGTGTATATTGTGCCGGTCGGCACTATTTTGTGCCGGTCGGCACTAAATTTTGGCAAAATGACCATTTTGCCCTGCCGACCACTGTGCACTTGCTTTCTGAGATATTTTCAGACAGCTGTGTGCCATTAGCTTCCCCTCCATACACGTGTATGGAGGGATGAGCCCTTGTTTGCTTAGCTTGTAAGTCTTACAAGTTCTATAAGAGGAAGGCTCTTCTTCTTGGCTTAAGGTTGGGAATTCTTGAGAGGTTTCAACCATCTTAGAGAGAGACCAAGCTCTGGTTTTAGGTTAGATCATATATCTATCTTATCTCTCTCCTTTCTTGCTTACTTAGTACACTAGGTGCTTTAGTTCATACTTTTGCACACAAGCACCTAGTGCTCCACCTTCCTTTGGTTCTTGAGGGTCCAGAGGTTTGTTTTGAAGCTTTGGAGCTGGTTTGGTACTCAAGGAGGCCAACACATCATCTTTGTTGAAGAGGCTTCAAGGGTAAGACACTAACTCTCTTTTTACCCCATTCTTGTACCTTCCTTTTGCTTGCTTTATAACAGTTTTTGGGCTTAGTGTTTGGCACATAAAAGTTCTATTTTTTGACCCTCTTTATTGTATATTAAGAGTGCTTAGTGGTTTGGGGAGGTTTGACCCCCTTTAGACCTTGAAAAGGGTCCCTTTTTGTGCTATTTTGGAGAGATCCGGGACTAGAGTTTTTGGGCCTCTCCACCACTGAAATCTTGAGGGATTTCAGTGGTGGGGATGGTGCCATAAAGTCCTAGGAAGGAGAGGGCCACCCCCTCTCCTTGTTGTCCTTGAAAAGGGCATGTTTTTGGCCTCCAAAGGAGCACCATGTTTGAGTGTGTGTTGAGCATGTTTAGGTTGTTTTCCATGCTTATATTGCCATGATATAACATGTTTCTAAGTTGGTTTTGGTCTCCTATGCATGCTTAGCATAGATCCCATGTAATGCCTCTTTGTTGCTTTAACATGCCTAGGTTGTGTGCCTCCATTTCTAGTATGTTTTAGACTTGTGTTTGTGAAAATTTTGTGCTCATATTACCATGTTTTAGGTCCGTCCATAAGCATTTTGGTCAATCTTGGCATGTTTAATATAGCTCCTTTGCATTTGGCTTGTTGGCCTTGAGAGCATGTGAGTGTAGCATGACTTGCTTACTTCATTTTCAATGATTTGAAACCACCTAGCATGCTATTTCAGACCTTATGATGTGCTTGTATGCTTGTCTTAGTGGCTTCTTTGATGCTTTAAAAGCATATGTTAAATGCTCCATGTTTTGGTCATGATTGCGTGCCTTTGTGCTTGAGCCTCTTAGACGCCATCTAGGTGCTCCTTAGGCTTTGTTTAGGTCTGCTTGTGACCTGTTTTGAGTCCCCTTGGCCTTGTGAGGCTTGGTGGACTTGACCTTAGTATAGGCCTCCATGGCTTGCTTCAAGTATTTGGACCTATTGTTGCATACTTCGCTTGCTTCATTGCATGATTTGGCATCATGTTTAATATGAATTTCAGAGCTTTTAATGCATGCTATTAGTCCACGTTTGGCCTCTTTAAGTGTGCTTGAATATTGCTTGTTTATGCCTTGGGGTTCGGTACCTTAACATGTGCATGTGTGTGTGTGTGTTTAGTCCCCAATTTTAGGCATTTTGGCTACTGAGTTTAGGCCTTTTTGAGTCGCCTAATTCATGTCTAAGTTCATCATTTTATTGGTTTGCATGCTTATCTTGTATGCTTGCTTGAATGCCTTGCATAAGTATCATGCCATGATCATATTGCATATTAGATGACATGTCTAGGATTGCCTCTCATTGGCATGCATGCTAAGCCTCTTGAAGTGAGTTTGATAGAGGTTTGGTACACCTTTTGTGCCTATGTGATTTGCATGCATTTGAAAGTGAAGTTGCATTCTTGGTCCTTAGGGCCATCATGCATGAAAATGCGCGATTGGTGGTCCGGGAATCGAGACACATGCCTCTTTGAGTCAATAACATGATAAGGGGTGTGTGTAGTGCATAAATACCTTGAATCACATTGCCATGCATTTTGTTGTCCTCTGCTGCTGTGGTCTGCAGGTTCTACAGGAATTTTGTGCCGACCGGCACTTTTTAGTGCCGACCGGCAGTAATTTGGCAGCCGATAGCTTTATTGAGTGCCGGTGACCACATACTTCAGCCGGTGATGCTATGCCTCAGCCGGTGGAACTCCCCAATGCCCTGAGAGGCACTCCTGGGACTTTGGCAATTTTCAGAGGAGGATAGCAGGGGAAACAGAGGCACACTTGCATGACAGTGCGATTCCGAGCGAATCCCGGGCGCGCGACGCATTTGGACCCTCCTCCCGAAGCATTTGTTGTTTTAAATAGATTAATTATTTGTCTAATTAATTTAGTCAATTTGTAATAATTAATTAGCTTGCGTAGTTAATTAATCTGTATTATTCTTTTAGTCCCCCCGAGCGAGGGCAAAATTGTAATAAGTGTGTGTGAGTGGGTATATGTCTTCCAATCCCCATTTCTTTCTCCCTTTTATTTACCCGCTTATGTTGGTAGATTAGGGCATTTCTATCTTAGCATACCTTATGCTATGCATGCGTGCATCCATGCATTTGTTGACATGCATCGGGCTCGGCACATCATACAAACTGCATCGTATTTTCAATTCCAAATTGAATATGTGATAGTTGTTACATCTCATGTGCCATGTTTAGGGTTAGCCGAGCCTACTCTAGATTGCATCTATGCCTGTGTTGCATTAGCCACTTAACATGAACTAGGTCATGCATGTTTGCTAACCAGTTTACTGTTTTTGGCACGGAGTACGATGTAAGTATTTTACGCTTTAGCATACCACCTGCGTGTGAATGTTGCCATGACAGTATGCTTACCATGCGGCTAAGTGCTTACATGAGATAAACTGTTTAAATGCCTGTGGGTGGAGGTTGGATTGCCTGAGTTGGAACAACTTATTGAAATCCGTATTTTAGCCTACTTGCGAGTAACAAAATTTAACACGCTTTTCGAGACAAAATAGATATGCAATGTTTATTTCCAAGTTAGGCGATCTAGTCTATACTTTTGTGTTGCGCGCATCACGTAGTAATACTAGGTTAATAACCGGAATAAGAGCATGTAATGTTTTCAAAAACGGATATCACGGTTAGTAGAGGCCGGTCTTCGGACCGGGCGAAAGGGGGTGCTCATAGCTGACCTTCCCCGATCGTACCCAAGCTCCCGAGCCAAGACCACTTTGGTGATGACGGACATGTGGCCTTCGGCACCGAGTCAGGGTTTCCTAAATTTCCCATTTTAAAATATTTAGGTGGCGACTCTGTAATCTGGCAAAGCAGTCCATGTTTGGCACTACTTTTCAAAAAATCTGTTTTTCTTCAAAACGATTTGCCGGATTTGGACTCTTTGGTTCAGATTTAGAACCGACACAAATCGAGTCCGAACTGTAGTAAACCCAATACGAACGGAACGGGACCTAACCCTCCCGGAGGCGTTCGGGGGACGTCTACAGTTTCTGGCGACTCTGCTGGGGATGTTTAGAGAGCTTGACTCGAATTCGTGATATTCTGTTTTGATCTCACTTATGTGTTTCTTTGCATTGCATGTGCATTGGTGCGCCTAGGACACCGTGTTGGCCATCTGCTATTCCTGAGCGGTTTGCTGGAGGCTTGTCAAGGCATGTCCATAAGGCTGACCGGTTGCGGGCTCTGCCAGTATGGGAACACAAACCCCGGTTTTACCGGGGCACCCTCTTTTGACCATTCGACCTAGTGCATATTCGGAATTCATAGTGACCATTCCAAACTAGGACAGGTTGCTTACCCGATGCTAAGTTGTTTGAAACCGCTGCGTGCGTAGTGAAACCCTAGCTCCTGACAAAATAGGACAGGGAAACCCTACCCCAACATAGGGGTGTATTGGCTCTCATCTACTTGCTATGTGCTGTTAGAGTGTATCTCTACAGGGAATGCATATACCAGTTTGCGAGTCTGGGCATCAGGCCTGAGGGCACCAGTATCAGTATTGTTGTGAATCAGTTACATCTGCGGTTGTCAGATTCAGATTTGGGACAGTAACTTCGAGGAACAGTGTTCAGTAGTAGAATGCAGTCGTTCGACTACACCCGTGTTTGATCTGTTTGGGGCTGAAATGCTGCTTGTTTTCCGTTTCAGTTCAGAGATTCAGAGAGTTGAGTCAGGATAGCTAGTGTCTTCTCCTTGCTGAGGCAAGACCGAACATGACGCAGAACTTAGAAGAAATTGTGGTCATGACGGCCGCAATGAGTCAAGGAACCACCCCACAAGATGAGGCTACTGTTGACATGCCGCATCCGCCCAGGTCGCCTGCCGCACACCCAATTTGGACCCCTCACCTATATCAGGCTCGTGAGCCTACTGCTTTTGAAATAATGGGAATGATAGGTGATCTTCAAAGATCCGTAGCGGATCTCGCCTATGGGATGTCTGTTTCGCCACCAGCTGCACCGTATGCCGGAGGCTTTATACCCCAGGAGCCCCCGCTACTGGGACGAATTGTGATTGAGCTCAGCCAACCGGAGATGGTCTCCAACTGTGGCAACGACGCAGCAAACCAAGTTCTAGACCAGGCTGAGGCCGGAAACAAAGGTAAGACGAAGGCAGATGCCGACCCTATCGAACAACTGCTGTGGGCAGTAGAGGCTTTGAAAGCCGGGGGAATGAACAAGCAACAGGTATCTGCAGTTGTGATAAAAGCTGTGGGAGACGCTTTCCCCACCCCGCCTGAGGGCAGTTCCAGTCAGTCGGAGAACCGGGATAGGCCCCGTCAAGCCAAAACAGTTCTTTCCGCTCCCAGCCTTGCATCCGGAAAGAATCAGAAATCCAAAGCCGCACCCGCTGACCCGTTCGCTAGTTCATCTAGCAAAAGTGCTCAGGCTTCGAAGTACCTGCCTCGGGGGCGCCGGGTCTTCCACCCTCTCTACATGCCTTTGTCTAGGGCACTCCTGATCTTGGCCAAAAAGGGGCATCTTACACCCCTCGACCCTAGGCCGCTCCCCAAACCCCTTCCAGCAGGCCATGACGCCACTCAGTATTGTGCGTACCATCAGCAGACTGGCCATGCCACTGATAATTGCTTCCGCCTCCGTCATGAGGTGCAGGATTTGATCGATAACAAGGTTATCCTCCCGCCTACCTCGGCCAAATCAGTCACTACAGAGTTCTTAGATTGTGAGGACACAGATACCGAGAACACTGATACTGCGAGTATGTAATTGGGATTCAACCGCCTGCGGGCAATATCTGGTACATTTTTGGATATGGCGTTTGGCACGCATTTTTGAGCACCTGCCAATGCTAGTTTTGTAAATCCTGACTTGGGTGTCGAGTCAGTCTTTTGTTTTGTTTTTGAGTCTGTCTCCCTGTATCGAGTCAGTCTTTGCTTACAGGGTCTGTCTTGTTGTAACGAGTCAGTCCCTCTTGTATAGTATACCAGGTGATTTCGGGGTTGTTGCCTCAAACACCGCTTTGTCTTCCAATTAGTTGCTTTTGAGTTTGTTTCTGCTGAGGAGCCAGTAGTACCAACAGATTTGAATGGAACAGCAATGATTTTCACACTCTTGTGTTTGCTTTGGCCGTGTGCCAGTTGTGCCAGAAAATTTTGGATTGAACCGGCAGTACTTTTCACCTGCTCTTCTGTGCCTTTTAAGTCATTATAATGACCTAAGCTTTTCAGAAAAACCCCTTTGAACACTGCGGTGATAAAAACGAAGAGGAAGTAATTCCTCGGGTTTTGTAAAATTTTGATCATCCTGAGAGAAAGAGAGGCGTGCTAAGCCCTCAATGAATGAAATCATGCCTGTCAACGTGGGTACTGAGAAGGACCCTGGCTTGATCCAGACTGGTTCCACACTATCTTTAGCGCAGGCGACGTGTCGCTTTCTTAAAAACTTTCAAAAACAAAATATTTTGCGCAGTTCTGTAAAGACCTGTGTGGAATCGCCTTTGAGATTGTGCAGCCTAGGATCGCTCTCAGCCTCAAGGTTCCATCTATCTGTTCCGAACCAGGAATCCGTTCAGAATGTCCAAGCAGTCAAATGCCCGTGTGGCCCAGTTTGAAGCAGCCCTCGAGTAAAAGGCACCAAAGTCAGATCAAAAAGGTCAGATTCCACCAGACAAGGCTCGTGAAGCAACCGTGATGGACCTTTCTGCGAATCAATACAACAGCCACTCTCCTGGGTACAGAGGGCTTCAATCTCAAAACCATTTGGCGTGGACTTGCTGCACTTTTACCCTTTGAGAGGCTCGCTGGGTCGAAAACCCGGAAGGGCGACCCAGGCAAAAGTTAGAGCAAGAGAAAAAAATACAAAATGCACAAAAGAGAAAAAAAAGAAAATTCAAAAAAAAAAAAACAAAACAAAACAAAAAATGCAAAAGAAAAGAAAAAAGAAGAAAAAGAAAAAATACAAAAGAAAGAAAAGAAAGAAAAAATGCAAAAAGAAAAAAAGAAGAAAAACAAAGCTCGCAAGGTCGAAAACCTGCAACAGGCGCCTTGGCAAAAATTAGAGCCTAAACAGTGAAGGTTAAAATACCCGAGTGTACCTAACCGGAACTACGTAAGGCTTGATTCCCATGTTTGGGATACGTAGGCAACTTCATTCTGAAGTCCAGCCCCCAACGCTTCCATAGCGTCTCAGTCCATGTCATGGTTTTGATTACTTTTGCCTCCTCCGAATCCGATGTCTCGGTTGCAACAACTGGAGCTACGTAATCAACTTCCTCCTGAAGTCCAACCACCAATGCTGTCAAGGTGATTGTGTCCATATATTGTTTGTGGCCGCCTTCGTCCTCTCCGTGCATGAGAATTCGGTTGCGATCAATCATCGATGAGCATGCCGCGGCATCATCCAAGCAAGGGGCAACTTTCCGTTGCCTCATATCGCCATAAAGCTGCCCTGAGTTGTCGCCCAAACTAGGGGCAACTCTCCGTTGCCCTTTTCCCCCCTTTCAAGCAAGGGGCAATCTTCCCAAATTGCCTCCGATCCGAGGTTGCGTATCTCGAGGGTAGGTTCCGCGCCATGTCGAGCATTGTCTGTTCGCGAAAATAGTTTTTGAAAATTTTTACTAAGGTTGACTATTTTCTCGAAAATTATTTCATTTTCCAAAATCGGACCATGTTTGGACCCAAAAGGAAAACTTTCAGTGCTTACGGCCTGACTTGCATGATTTTCAAATCAAAAATCGAACAAGCGCGCTAATCTGACGTTCATTTTGATCAAAACTGTTTTAGAAAGAAAACAAAAAATGGTCAAAGTAATGAACCAGGGGCACAGTTTGAGCCAGGTGTTCTGTTTCTCCCTTGTCATCAACGCGCTTGCCAGGAAGGCACCCTATCTATCAGAAGAAATAGCCGTGAGCTAGCTGTATTCGGCATGAATCCGCCGCTTCCTATTCATCCATCAATCACCCTGGGGAGGGATGAAAAATGAGAGAATAAAGAATAGAGAGGTGTAAGTCGAGAGAAAAGTGAGCGAGAGGGTTTTGAGAGAAAAACCGAGCTCGAGGGCCGAGTGGCGTGAGAATCACACAAATCAGAGAGGGTGGGAAACCTGCCCGGAAGGATTGGCTCCTCAAGATCTTTTGTTTTCAAACACGTCCATGTCGTGTCTTCTGGTTTGTTAGTCTCAACTTGGTTTTGAGTCTTTTCGAGTGTGTCTCGTTGTGCTTAGGTCGTGTGCCTTTTACTTTCTGTACTCGAGTTCTCCGGCGGTGTCCGGTTGTAGGCTCGATACCCAAGTCAAAAAAAAAAAAAAACCTCTCTTTACCTCAAAATCGTCTGTGCTCAGAATGCCGTGCCATTCTCTACATCCATGCAAAGCAAGAGAAGGAAAGGGAAAATTTGGGACATCCGAGTGTGTTTCAACTGCAACCGTGTCGGCTTTGTGATCTGTCTCATCAGATTGGGGCTATCTGTTCAGAGCTTGCTGTGTGCAGAATGAATCGAATGCTGTGTTATGGGTTATATGCAGATCAATCTCCAGCAGATTAGTCTTCAGCAGAGCGTGGGCTGTATGTTCGGATTGAGCAGTGGTTTGTATAAGCTGTTTTTGCTGTTTAGTTGGTTGGTTATCTGATTATTACAGTGCAAGTGTTCAATTGTCAGACAACAGATCAATGTCATTTACATTTGAGGTGTAATATGATGCAATGCAGTGCGAAGTATGAAATATGCATATATATACAAATGTAACATTCTTTTCAAACAAAAGTTCGTTTCATATCATCTTTTTCGAGTACACAAGTTTGAGAAAGACAAAAATCTGCCTGCGGCAGTACAAAGTACCCTATCTACCAAAAAGAGAAGAGTACAAGAAAAGAAAATGAAAGAAAAACAGCAGAAGTCTGTGATCATCATCAATGGCCTCGCGCCGCGGGATCCATCCTCGCCCTCTTCCTGGGCAGAAGCACAGGAGCATCATCAGAAGTGTCGCTGTCAGAGCCCGAGCCCGAGCTATCCCCGGCCTCCTCCGCAAATGACTCCGTCCCCGCCTCCGACTCACCATCCCCTGCGACTGGAGCCTGTGAGCTGCTCCCCACATGGCCACGCCCCCCTTTGGTGCGGGGGAACATCCTGCCATCCCGAGTAGAAAGGGGAGGTCCCGATGGAGCGCCGCCACCTACTGCAGGAATCGGGAAGGGAGGCTGAAAAGTACAAAAGGCAGAAGCATCAGTATACACGATACAGTTTATCATATCAGAATGCAGTGTATGAGTACAGTGTGTGAATGCCGTGAGCAGTTTATCAGATCAGAATGCAGTGTATGAGTACAGTGTGTGAATGCCGTGAGCAGTTTATCAGATCAGAATGCAGTGTATGAGTATAGTGCGTGAATGCCGCGAGCAGTTTGTCGGATTAGAATACAGTGTATGAATACAGTGTGTAAATGCCGTGAGCAGTTTATCAGTGCAGAATGCAGTGGATAAATACAGTGTGCCAAGTGCTGTGAACAGTTTATCAGATGTGTTGTGCATCAGATTATGCAAAGCAGTTTGTATATAGTTTGGAACTATGTCGGAGAAAACATACCGGAAGGCCATAGAAGGCTAGGAACTCGAAGGTCCGCTGCAGCATCCCCGCCATGGAGGCATTCAGCTCCAATGACTGCCGGGTATACTCAGAAGAAGCCTGCAAAAGTATTAGATGCATCAATATTCTGTGGAATATCAAATGAACTGAAATGAAATAACAATGCAAGATGCAGAAATAAAGTAATACATACCGGAGGCAAGTCAGGAATACCAGCCAACTCATGACCAGCCGGGGGAGGAGCAAAAGGGATCTGGTAGGTCTCCCCACTCTGCCCCCTGTAAGTCAACATGGTAGGCAGAGCGGGCCAGCCCGTCCCTCGTCCCCTCTGCACTCCCCTCCTCCCACGAGCTCGAGATCTCTGAGACGATCCCGCTCCTGCTCCCACCTCCGCTCTAGCCGCCGGCGCCGCGGGTCTCTCTGGCTCAGCTCGGCGACCCCCACTCAGCGGCCGCATGATGAAGGTCCGGACGTACTCTGAGTAATCGCCCTCGCCTCTGAAGCCGGCTGCCTCCCAGCCAATGGTGTAGTCTGCCATCTGCTCGGCGATGAACCCCTCGGTGTCCCTCATATGCTCGGGAGGATGCATCGGAACTATCTGCTCAGGTAACCCTGAGGTCTGACGCAAGAAGCGCTCACCCAGGTACCAAGCCCGACAGACCGAGCCCTCTAGCAAAATCCGGTAACGCGAGGTCTCGATCGCGCCGGCAAACCGACTCCGAACTATCGCTGGCAGGGGAGCCCATGGCTGCCAGGTGATCTGAAATTGAAATACAGTTTACTACCTACTGATATTGCAAATATACAGTGGAAAAGTAAAGCTTAAATAAACTGTAAGTAAAACATACCTCGGCGGAGGTGATGGTGTCAAAATAGCGGCGGAAGAAGCTGAAAGTCTCCCGCGGCCTCCGGGTACACCTCCCGTCGTAGCGACGTGAAAAGGGGACGACCAGAGGAGTCTCCGTCTCCGGTACTGGCTCTAGCCTGGGAAAGTAGGCATAGACCCACAACTGCAAGACAGATGTCAGAACGTTTATCAGAAAAAAGCAGAATACAGAGTAAAGCAGAAATAGCGGAGCCGTGTGTTGTGCAGTGTATTGAGCAGAGTGTACAGTGTGAACAGTGTACAGTCAGTATAAAGCGGGAGTATGTGTGTGCCGTGTGTACAGTATACATCAAGTGTAAAGCTGACTACAGCGTGTGCAGTGTGCAGAGTACAGAAAGTGCAGAACAGAAATGTAAAGCGGAAAAGAAGACGTACCTCCCAAGCTCGCCAGTAGCCTTCGAGCAACTGCCCGCTGCCACGAGAGACCGAGCTCATGTAGCCGTAAAGAGTGGCCAGAGCTGCGCCACCCCAGTCATAGCGCAAGATGTCCCGGACGTCCACCAGTGCACTGAGTAGGCAGAGAGGCACGGTGTTCGCCCGGTCGGCGAATAGTGTGGTCCCCAACAAGAACATCAAGAAGCCGCGTGCATACTGCTCTGCGGCGACCGCGGTCATCGGAGCTGCGTCAACGAGGAGAGGCTGCACCCGGAACTGCACCTCGAACCAAGAATAGCGGACAAAACCGGGGCGTGCCAAAGGCGGAGCCGCGCCAAGTAAATGAATCTGAGCGGCAGTCCACTCGTCCATATCAATGTCGAAGGGGATCGGATCACCCCCAACCCCGATGCCGGTAAGCACCGAGAAGTCATAAGGGGTCATCGTCATGTCCCCAGTCGCCGATAGGTGGAATGAATCGGTGGTGTCCCACCATCTCTCTGCCAGGGCCGCGAGAAGAGGCCTGCAGGCAGTAAGTCGAGTCAGACCCCTGCAGAAAGAGCCGAAGCCTGCCTCGTCCACGATGTGTCGGACTGCCTCAGGAAGCTCCAAGTACCAATCTCGAGCCGTAACATTCCCATACCCGCGGATGGTATGGGAATCTCCCTGTTTACAAACAAATGGTTGCAAAGCAATATGAAATGCACAGTTCTGAGGGAACATGTTAAAGTCAATACAAATCTAGCATACGTGCACGTTTTTTCAGATTCAAACAGAAATCGGGTACCGTTGCACTTACAGTAAACTACAATATGTGATGCAGCAGTGTGTTTTTGAGTAAATGCAATGCAAATAGGGTGCACGTGTGCACATTTTTTTTCCAGATTCAAGCAGATAACGGGTCATGGTAAGCCTATAGTGAACTACAGCATATAATACGTCAGCGTATTCGAGTGGTTCGATTCAGTATAAATCTAGCATGTGTGCAGGTTTTCAGATTCAAATAAATACCGGGTATCGGTGAGTTTGCAGTGAAATACGGTGTGCCGTGTTTGGGTGATTGAGACTAATGCAGTGTGTGTGCATGTGTGTCGGTCCTAAGCAGATATCAGTTGTGAAGTTGTCTACGATCAACCACAGTATAGTATATCAGAGTTAAGCAAGTAAAGGTTGTAATCAGCTATGGCAGTTGACAGTTTACAGTTCTACATTGCAGAAAGTAAAGTAGAGAAAAGAATGTTACCTCGGAAGTGCCGAATGAGAGGTGCGAGGTCGGCTCGCGCAGCAGAAGCTCCGGGTCCAGAGCCCTGTCAAAACCACGAAAATGGCGGAGTCCATCTGGCGAAAGTACGTGAATGGCCGGGCGGTAGGTCGCCGGGTCGAATGGTCGCTCGCTCAATGGAAGGAGCTCGACCCCGGCATCCATCTCGTGATCCGGGGGAGTCCCGACATGAGGAACGTCGTCTGCCATAGTAGTGGTAGCGAGAAAATAGCCGGAAAAGGAAAAACGGGTCGGAATATGAAAGGTCAACCGAAAAAGTCAACCCCGAGAGGGCTGGAAATGGCCGGGAAGGTCGGAAGACGAGAATATACGGAAATGTGGAGAAGATCGAGGGGAACAAGTCCCGAAAAGGGGGAAATAGCAAAGGGAACACCGAAATGAGATTTCAATCGGATGGAAATGTCCGAAACACGAAGAAAATCGCGAATCGAACGACGAAATCAAGCCTAAAACTCAAAAAAATGAGCGAAAGATGAAAGAACAAAGCTCTAGAGAGGTAGAGAGAGTAATTTCGGCGGTGGGAAAGTGAAAAGAATAGGGTTTAGAACCCTATTTTAAAACACCCGTGGCGAAAAGTCAGAACTGCCCCCGATCAGCAACTTTTGGCCGGTCGGCACTATTTTGTGCCGGTCGGCACATTATTGTGCCGGTGAATGAGTTTATGCAGCCGGTGGCAGCCGGTGGCCTTCCCACCCAGCCGGTGGTGTTTCCAAGGATGTTTTTAGGCAAGATGAGGGGTCTTGGGTCTCCATAGATCAATAAAGTGCAAGAAGGTGCATCTCCGATGCTCAACCGGCCTCCGTTTTGACTTCGGACTGTGTCTACCGTGAGTGGCACTCAAATTCAAGCAAAGATCGTATCCTTTTGTATCCTTTTGTTGTTTACAGAGATTCAGAAGTTGCCCCATGTGCGTTGCATGCATCCATCACATTGTCCGGCGCATTGTAACGTGCCATCTTGCACGTCCCTTGCGACTTGCACCGCTTTGCATTGTCGTGTGGCATGTGTGTCATACTCTCTCATCTTGCATTTCATTACATTTCGAGGTACGCGTGCCTCGTTTTGCATTCCATTTTCCATCCGATGAGGTATGCGTGCCTCATCTTGCATTTCACTACATTTCGAGGTACGTGTGCCTCATTTTGCATTTCATCTGTGATTCGCGTGAGGTGTGCTACCTCACGTGTTTCATTTTGCATTTCATCTGTGATTCGCGTGAGGTGTGTTACCTCACGTGTTTCATTTTGCATTTCATCTGTGATTCGCGTGAGGTGTGCTACCTCATGTGTTTCACTTTGCATTTCATCTGTGATCCGCGTGAGGTGTACTACCTCACGTGTTTCACTTTGCATTTCATCTGTGATCCGCGTGAGGTGTGCTACCTCACGTGTTTCATTTTGCATTTCATCTTTGATTCGCGTGAGGTGTGCTACCTCACGTGTTTCATTTTGCATTTCATCTGTGATTCGCGTGAGGTGTGCTACCTCACGTGTTTCATTTTGCATTTCATCTGTGATTCGCGTGAGGTGTGCTACCTCATGTGTTTCACTTTGCATTTCATCTGTGATCGGCGTGAGGTGTACTACCTCACGTGTTTCACTTTGCATTTCATCTGTGATCCGCGTGAGGTGTGCTACCTCACGTGTTTCACTTTGCATTTCATCTGTGATCCGCGTGAGGTGTGCTACCTCACGTGTTTCATTTTGCATTTCATCTTTGATTCGCGTGAGGTGTGCTACCTCACGTGTTTCATTTTGCATTTCATCTTTGATTCGCGTGAGGTGTGCTACCTCACGTGTTTCATTTTTGCATTTCATCTGTGATTCGCGTGAGGTGTGCTACCTCACGTGTTTCATTTTGCATTTCATCTTTGATTCGCGTGAGGTGTGCTACCTCACGTGTTGCATTTTGCATTTCATCTTTGATTCGCGTGAGGTGTGCTACCTCACGTGTTTCATTTTGCATTTCATTGCATCTCAAGGCACGTATGCCTCGTTTTGCACTTCATTTTCCATCAGATGAGGTATGCGTGCCTCATTTCGCATTTCATTGCATCTCGAGGCACGCATGCCTCGTCTTGCACTCCATTTTCCCACCAATGAGGTACGCGTGCCTCGTTTTGCATCCCTTGTGGCATGCGTGTTACATTCGCACAGTTGCCCCACGCGAGGTCCGGCGGGACCAAAAACACGCAAGGTCCGGCGGGACCAAAAACACGCGAGGTCCGGCGGGACCAAAAACACGCGCGGTCTGGCGAGACCTTAAACCCGCTTCATTGCATTGTCACGTGCTTTATTACGAGCACCATCATGCATGTATGCTTTGTATCGTTGCCCCGTCCGGTCTGGCGAGACCTTAAAACACGTACGGTCTAGGAGACCTTAAAACCTTTGGCGCATGCATTGTCAGGTATCATCATTTCAATAGCTGCGTATTTTGAAACCACGCCCCGGGGTCTAGGAGACCTTAAATCTTCGGGAGGTGCGAGACCTTCGGTGCGTTAAGTCGCCCCTCATTGCATTTGACATGCATTTCATCGCGCCGTTTAGCGCACCCTCATTGCACTCCATTTTCCATCTTTTGAGACACGCACGTCTCATTCGCCCCATTTGCATCCGTGTGCATGTCTCATTTGCATCGTACGCACTTAAAGTGTTGTGTAGCAGTTGCCCCCCCCCCGGTCTGGCGAGACCTTAAACACGCACGGTCTAGGAGACCTTAAATCCTCGGGAGGTGCAAAACCTACGGTGCGTTAAGATATGCACTTCATCGCATTCGGCATGCATTATGTCACACTGACTTGTGCACCGCATCTCAATTCTTGCGTTGTCATGCATTCATAAAGCCGCGTGTTGCCGCACATTTCAAAAAAAAAAAACATGCATTGTCATGCATTGCACACGGTCTAGGAGACCTTAAATCCTCTGAAGGTGCAATTCCTTCGGTGTTTGTCGTGCCCGAACGACTTTCGGCGGTCTGGTAAAGCCACATGTCTGTGTTTGCAGTGAGTTCCTAGGAGACCAATGGGGACGGTGAAAACTAGAGTTTGAACGGCTTATGCCTAGAACGCAAAGGTTCGGAATTTCCGAGACTAAAGTCTGGTTTAAATACCCAGGGGGTGTACCCTCGGCTTGAAATCTGTATGGAAGCCCCATAGGTTGAGGCGGCGTGTCTACGCCTCAATTCTGGATACTGAACCAACCTAGTATATCGCCCTGTCGGGAGAATAGGGAAAGCTGCAGTCATAGCCATTGCATCACATGCATATCATGCATCATTAATACTGCATATGTCATGCATTTTCAAAAATCCAAAACCATGCATTTGTCATGCATCATCATTGTAGTATAGTGCATATGTCATGCATTTTCTATAAGTATCCATATCCATTGCATTGTAGTTGCATGCATCCACTGCATCACCTTCCATCCATGGCTTGCGCCTTTCCAGGTTGAGCTTGGTCTGGTATGTGCTCATACTTTTCACGTCTATACACTCATAGTTCTGCGTGCGCTCGCGCCTTGAGGGCTTCGACACCTTTTCTATGTTAGACATGGCTTGTACGTGTACATGCCTTTCCTAGGCGAGATTTGGTTTGGCCCGCGTGCCATATCCATTGTATCATCTATCCATCATATTACATTGTAGTGTAATTGTTGCATCCGGCATTAGGATCATTATTCTTTCCTCGGCGGGTCGTTGCCCCACTTATGTCATTCCACCCAATACTTGTTCTTGTGTCTGTCTACATTACTCATAGTTCTGCGTGCGCTTGCGCCTTGAGGGCTTCGACACCTTTTCTATGGTAGACATACTTGCTACTTCCATCAATCTATTTGACATATGTGTGGTTTTGAACCGCTTACGAGTGAATCATGATTCAATTGCCCTGCATGTAGTTTGCATTTGCATTAGTTTCAATTGCACTACATATTAGTTGCATTATTCATACATAGTTTTGTATATATTGCATAGCATCCATCAGTCGCATTGCATGTGTCATGCATGTTGCTAATCATATTGTACCTGTTAAGTTTGCTTTCTTTTCAGGCACGATATTGTATGTACGGTTCATTTACCACTGGTGAAACCAGGCGAGCCGCACAGGTATTGTATCCTCCGCGTGAGACGTTTTGAGAATTGCATAATTCTCTTACATCCTTTCTGCCTCGTAGGGTAGATTGGCATATTCTGGTTTACAACTGTCGCATGTGTGCTTCGTTACAGCTTTCTTTGCATGGTCATGAGTTATGCCCGGCTTCTTGCATTTTCAGTTGCATTTTGCCCCTGCCTTCGGGCGCATACCTTGCTTTGTCTTGCATGTTTGTCCAAGTCTTTGGCCTTGTCAAAAATGGGTCGTCTCTGGACTTTGACATTCACTCCCGTCATTGTTATGACTTTCGAGTTCTGTCAAAGAGGGGCAACTGTAGACACCCCATTTTTGACCGTCCTCAAGGCTTGGACGTCACCGTTGGAACACTCGGTGATTATCCATGTTTGTGTTCGTTTGGAGTTCCCGGAGTTCTCGGCTCGCGCGCCTTGCCTCAGGACCTCCGAACTCGACCGTTAGTGTTTGGTTTTGCACCAAACACTTGTGTTTTGCCTTGGAAGGGCAGGGAATGCTTTGTGAGGCATTCCCATACACCACCGGCTGTGGCTAGAGGCCACCGGCTGGCTGTAGTGGCCACCGGCACTATATTGTGCCGGTCGGCACTAAATTTTGGCAAAATGACCATTTTGCCCTGCCGACCACTGTGCACTTGCTTTCTGAGATATTTTTAGACAGCTGTGTGCCATTAGCTTCCCCTCCATACACGTGTATGGAGGGATGAGCCCTTGTTTGCTTAGCTTGTAAGTCTTACAAGTTCTATAAGAGGAAGGCTCTTCTTCTTGGCTTAAGGTTGGGAATTCTTGAGAGGTTTCAACCATCTTAGAGAGAGACCAAGCTCTGGTTTTAGGTTAGATCATATATCTATCTTATCTCTCTCCTTTCTTGCTTACTTAGTACACTAGGTGCTTTAGTTCATACTTTTGCACACAAGCACCTAGTGCTCCACCTTCCTTTGGTTCTTGAGGGTCCAGAGGTTTGTTTTGAAGCTTTGGAGCTGGTTTGGTACTCAAGGAGGCCAACACATCATCTTTGTTGAAGAGGCTTCAAGGGTAAGACACTAACTCTCTTTTTACCCCATTCTTGTACCTTCCTTTTGCTTGCTTTATAACAGTTTTTGGGCTTAGTGTTTGGCACATAAAAGTTCTGTTTTTTGACCCTCTTTATTGTATATCAAGAGTGCTTAGTGGTTTGGGGAGGTTTGACCCCCTTTAGACCTTGAAAAGGGTCCCTTTTTGTGCTATTTTGGAGAGATCCGGGACTAGAGTTTTTGGGCCTCTCCACCACTGAAATCTTGAGGGATTTCAGTGGTGGGGATGGTGCCATAAAGTCCTAGGAAGGAGAGGGCCACCCCCTCTCCTTGTTGTCCTTGAAAAGGGCATGTTTTTGGCCTCCAAAGGAGCACCATGTTTGAGTGTGTGTTGAGCATGTTTAGGTTGTTTTCCATGCTTATATTGCCATGATATAACATGTTTCTAAGTTGGTTTTGGTCTCCTATGCATGCTTAGCATAGATCCCATGTAATGCCTCTTTGTTGCTTTAACATGCCTAGGTTGTGTGCCTCCATTTCTAGTATGTTTTAGACTTGTGTTTGTGAAAATTTTGTGCTCATATTACCATGTTTTAGGTCTGTCCATAAGCATTTTGGTCAATCTTGGCATGTTTAATATAGCTCCTTTGCATTTGGCTTGTTGGCCTTGAGAGCATGTGAGTGTAGCATGACTTGCTTACTTCATTTTCAATGATTTGAAACCACCTAGCATGCTATTTCAGACCTTATGATGTGCTTGTATGCTTGTCTTAGTGGCTTCTTTGATGCTTTAAAAGCATATGTTAAATGCTCCATGTTTTGGTCATGATTGCGTGCCTTTGTGCTTGAGCCTCTTAGACGCCATCTAGGTGCTCCTTAGGCTTTGTTTAGGTCTGCTTGTGACCTGTTTTGAGTCCCCTTGGCCTTGTGAGGCTTGGTGGACTTGACCTTAGTATAGGCCTCCATGGCTTGCTTCAAGTATTTGGACCTATTGTTGCATACTTCGCTTGCTTCATTGCATGATTTGGCATCATGTTTAATATGAATTTCAGAGCTTTTAATGCATGCTATTAGTCCACGTTTGGCCTCTTTAAGTGTGCTTGAATATTGCTTGTTTATGCCTTGGGGTTCGGTACCTTAACATGTGCATGTGTGTGTGTGTGTTTAGTCCCCAATTTTAGGCATTTTGGCTACTGAGTTTAGGCCTTTTTGAGTCGCCTAATTCATGTCTAAGTTCATCATTTTATTGGTTTGCATGCTTATCTTGTATGCTTGCTTGAATGCCTTGCATAAGTATCATGCCATGATCATATTGCATATTAGATGACATGTCTAGGATTGCCTCTCATTGGCATGCATGCTAAGCCTCTTGAAGTGAGTTTGATAGAGGTTTGGTACACCTTTTGTGCCTATGTGATTTGCATGCATTTGAAAGTGAAGTTGCATTCTTGGTCCTTAGGGCCATCATGCATGAAAATGCGCGATTGGTGGTCCGGGAATCGAGACACATGCCTCTTTGAGTCAATAACATGATAAGGGGTGTGTGTAGTGCATAAATACCTTGAATCACATTGCCATGCATTTTGTTGTCCTCTGCTGCTGTGGTCTGCAGGTTCTACAGGAATTTTGTGCCGACCGGCACTTTTTAGTGCCGACCGGCAGTAATTTGGCAGCCGATAGCTTTATTGAGTGCCGGTGACCACATACTTCAGCCGGTGATGCTATGCCTCAGCCGGTGGAACTCCCCAATGCCCTGAGAGGCACTCCTGGGACTTTGGCAATTTTCAGAGGAGGATAGCAGGGGAAACAGAGGCACACTTGCATGACAGTGCGATTCCGAGCGAATCCCGGGCGCGCGACGCATTTGGACCCTCCTCCCGAAGCATTTGTTGTTTTAAATAGATTAATTATTTGTCTAATTAATTTAGTCAATTTGTAATAATTAATTAGCTTGCGTAGTTAATTAATCTGTATTATTCTTTTAGTCCCCCCGAGCGAGGGCAAAATTGTAATAAGTGTGTGTGAGTGGGTATATGTCTTCCAATCCCCATTTCTTTCTCCCTTTTATTTACCCGCTTATGTTGGTAGATTAGGGCATTTCTATCTTAGCATACCTTATGCTATGCATGCGTGCATCCATGCATTTGTTGACATGCATCGGGCTCGGCACATCATACAAACTGCATCGTATTTTCAATTCCAAATTGAATACGTGATAGTTGTTACATCTCATGTGCCATGTTTAGGGTTAGCCGAGCCTACTCTAGATTGCATCTATGCCTGTGTTGCATTAGCCACTTAACATGAACTAGGTCATGCATGTTTGCTAACCAGTTTACTGTTTTTGGTACGGAGTACGATGTAAGTATTTTACGCTTTAGCATACCACCTGCGTGTGAATGTTGCCATGACAGTATGCTTACCATGCGGCTAAGTGCTTACATGAGATAAACTGTTTAAATGCCTGTGGGTGGAGGTTGGATTGCCTGAGTTGGAACAACTTATTGAAATCCGTATTTTAGCCTACTTGCGAGTAGCAAAATTTAACACGCTTTTCGAGACAAAATGGATATGCAATGTTTATTTCCAAGTTAGGCGATCTAGTCTATACTTTTGTGTTGCGCGCATCACGTAGTAATACTAGGTTAATAACCGGAATAAGAGCATGTAATGTTTTCAAAAACGGATATCACGGTTAGTAGAGGCCGGTCTTCGGACCGGGCGAAAGGGGGTGCTCATAGCTGACCTTCCCCGATCGTACCCAAGCTCCCGAGCCAAGACCACTTTGGTGATGACGGACATGTGGCCTTCGGCACCGAGTCAGGGTTTCCTAAATTTCCCATTTTAAAATATTTAGGTGGCGACTCTGTAATCTGGCAAAGCAGTCCATGTTTGGCACTACTTTTCAAAAAATCTGTTTTTCTTCAAAACGATTTGCCGGATTTGGACTCTTTGGTTCAGATTTAGAACCGACACAAATCGAGTCCGAACTGTAGTAAACCCAATACGAACGGAACGGGACCTAACCCTCCCGGAGGCGTTCGGGGGACGTCTACAATATATATATGATTCTTTATAAATGTGATATAATGCTTATTAAGGCCTGGTTTGGCGTGTCCTATATAAGTCAAAAAGCCAAAAAGTTACTCCAAAATCCAAAAAGGTATTACTATTCACCAAAAAAAAAAAAAAAAAACAATTTTTTAAAGCAAAAGTACACACCGA
The DNA here is from genome assembly GCA_036172215.1 of Camellia granthamiana. NCBI lineage: Eukaryota > Viridiplantae > Streptophyta > Magnoliopsida > Ericales > Theaceae > Camellia > Camellia granthamiana. The sequence goes on from CM069914.1 coordinate 32,077,061, forward strand.
ATGACCACTGCTCAGAATGGGTCTGCTGCGGCAGTGGACAGAATTAATTGATTGGGTGTGATTTGCACACAAACCGCTGTTCGTCTGATGGGGCCATCACGGGTCCCATTTTGATAATCTGAACCGTCAATGTGTAGAAATCGTCGAGTACTATATGTCTGCAAAAAATCACATTGATTGGATATCGATAACTATATGATCAAATTAGTTATGTACAACAAATGGATGGTGTTATAATTAATGATTGAAAAATAAATAAATCTGATCAGATAGCTATCGATATCCGATTAACGTGATTTTTTATAGGTACATAGTGTTCGACGAGTTGTACATATTGAACGGTTCAGATTATTAAAATGGGACCCGTGATGACCCCCACGGGCCAAACAAAACCATCCAATGCTTTGTACAAAAATTACCCAATAATTTCCAACCCCAATACACGGCTGCATTGTGTACGGCTGGGGCCCACAACTCTCTAATCATCTCTTACCCACTTTTTTTATACAATTTTTTATTACACATTTTTTCATAAAAATCCAAAAAGTTAACCCAAACCTCCATATTTTTTTCTCAACTTTTTTAGTCTAAAAAGACAAAAAGTGCACTTTTTTAGGACACCCCAAACCAACCCTAAATTAATTCTACTAAAACCTTACTTTGTAGTAATGGCCAATGATCGTAACAGAACTGGGTCGTCAGTCAGGGGAACAAAGTCAATGGAAAGAATCATGAAAAGAACAGTTACCAGCTTTTTGCAGACCTTGTAAACCAACATAAACAATGGAATGCTAGAACGGTGAGAAGAGCCAGTTACGATAAAATAGTTCCAGAATTTGAAGCCTACCACATTCACCGGTAATTCAAACCCATTGATAGCTGAAGCTTGGGTTAGGGACACAGAGAAGATTTTTTGCTCGTTGCCTTGCACAGAAAGACAAAAGGTAACTTTTGCCACTTTCGCTTTCAAAGATGATGCGTAGGAATGGTGGCTTCTCACCCTAGAAAAAGAAAAAATATGACTTGGGCATGATTCTTAGAAATATTTTATGAAAAATATTTTCCAGATTCACTACAAGAACAAAAGGCATCAGAATTCATACATCTTAAGCAAGGATCAATGATGGTGGCCGAATACGAGAGCAAATTCACGCAACTAGATTGATTTGCGACATATGCCATTCCCACCGAAGCCTAGAGAGCTAGGAAGTTCGAAACCAGCTTAGATAATGACATCATAAACAAGATTGAAGTTCTGAAGTTGCCAACATATACAGGAGTGGTGGATCGAGTATACATCACCAAAAAAAGGTATTAAAGTCTCGCATTCCAGGAAAACGAGCTAAAAGAAGTGATTTTGGAAAAAAGACAACAGAAGATCTGGTGCTGCAGCCCCAAAGAAGGTAAATACAGGCTCAACTAGTCCAGGCAATCAAGGTCCTACTAACCCCAAAAGTGGCACCATTCCAAATTGCCCTACTTGTGGGAAGGCTTATTGAGAACGATGCCATCGAGATACAAGAGCATGCTTTAAATGCGGGCAAATTGGTTACTTGTTGAGAGATTGTCCAAGGTTTAAGAATCCTATAGTAGGCCCCTTTGAACCATCCCCAAAACCTGTAGTACCTAAAGGAGTGAGGAATGACCAAAAATGCTAAGGAAGAGCATTTGCCATGGTGCTTGGAAACCCAGAAGTTACTAAAAACGTTGTGTCAGGTACACTTTCTGTCTGTTGTCATTTAGCTCATGTTCTCATTGATTCTGATTCAACTCATTCTTTTGTTGCACCACACTTTGCTTCCAAGTTAGCATCAACATTTGAACCCTTAGGATATATACTGTCTATGTCCTTTTCTTCTAGTAATTCTGCCCTTGGTACTGATGTGTACAAATCTTGTGCTATATCCTTAAAATGCAACCTTATACGTGGACTTGATTCCCTTACGTATTGGGAACTTTAATGTGATCTTAGGAATGGATTAGCTAGCTGCCAACCTGTAGACACCCCATTTTTGACCGACCTTAAAACTCAGACGTCACTGATTGAGCGCTTGGTGATATTGCATATCGTGCTCGTTCAGAGGTTCCAGAGTCTCGGCTGCGAGCCTTGCCCTCAGACTTCCGGACTCTTTTGTGCCTTGCCTCGGTTTGCGAACCAGGTTCTGTTTTCTTCGTTTTCTCTTCCCAAAGGGAGGGAGAGGTCTCGTAGACCATCTCTCAGTGGCCGTAGGCTACGTTTCGTGGTCATAGGCCATTTTTCCCGTTTGGAGCCCGGTTCCCGATTTTTCGGAGCTGTCGGCCGTGTGCCTCGGTTCGGGACCGCTTAACCACCTCCATTTGCTCCAGTTTTTGGTACATACCTTATTTCCTCCCTTTTGAGCGACACTGTGGTCCGAGAGACCGACTTCATGGTCGAACACCACTTCCGGTGCCTAACAGTCAGTTTTCGGGGCCCCGGGCTGCGCGTTTTGGCCCCCGATCCTTGCTTGCAAGCATTTTTGGGCTCCGACCCAAACTAGAAATAGTCATATTTTGAGCTCCTTTTCATGTTTGATTAAGAACCTTTTGCTGTTTGAGGTCTCCTACTATCACTTGCTTCTTTAACTCTCTTTTAGGCCTATTTTTGCATGGTATTTTAGGCTTACTTGTGACCTGTTTCGGACTTGGTCATAAACTACAAAGTGTCTTTTTTTGAGCCTCTCTTCAACTTTGTTGAAGGGCTCTCTTCGTTTTGAGGCCAGCAACTACCACTTGCCTCTTTATCTCACTTTTTGGCCTTCTTGGGGGGAAATTTGAATTTCAATTTCCCCCCCTTTTCCCCCACTCTTTTGCCTATATAAACACCCCCCCAGCTCTGGTTTTAGGGGTTAGAAATTTTTCTTTGAGCCTCCTACATTCAATCTCTCTCTCTATATTTCAACCATCAAAACCCCAAGTTCCTTACACCCTTTCTACACCACCACATAGCACCACCTCTCCACCATCCTTTCCAACACTTGGAGCTGGTTTTCCAGAGGCAAGAAGCACCTTTTCTCAAGCCAAGAGGCTGTTGAAGTTTGGTCTACAAGGGTGAGCCACATTTTCCCTCTTTTTGAGCTTTTTTTGCATGCTTTCTAAGCTATACTTGCTTGCATATTTGGGCTCCGACCCTAACTGAAAATAGCATTATTTTGAGCTCTTTTTCATATTTGTTTAAGGGTATTTCCCTGTTTGAGGCTTCATACTACCACTTGCTTCTTTACCTCTCTTGTATGCCTCTTTCTTGCATAGTATTTTAGGCTCATTTGTAAACTGTTTTGAGCTTGGTTATAAACTGCAAAGTGGTTTGTTTTGAGCCCTTCTTCAACATTTTTGTAGGGCTCTTCACTGTTTGGGGCTTCCTTTTGTCACTTGCCTTTGTATCCCTCTTTTGGCCCCATTTTTGCATGATTTGTTAGCCCCTTGTGCTTGTATTTTTGGGCTCTGGTCCGAACAGTAAATAGCCTTATTTTGACCCCTTCTTCATGTTTTATCAAGGGTCTTTTGTTTTTTGAGGCTTCCTTTTTGCTCTTTGTGTTTAAACCTCTTTTTAGGCCTTATTTTGCATAGTATTTTAAGCTTGCTTGTGCACTGTTTTGGGTCTGATCATAAACTGTAAAATACCATATTTTGGGCCCCAATTCAACTTTGTTGAAGGGCTCATTGCCATTTAGGGCCAGCAGCTGCTACTTGTTTCATTATCTCCCTTTCGGGGCCATTTTTGCATGCTAGCTTAGCCCCATTTGTGTTCATTGTTTGGCCTTGCTTAAAACTGTAAATATGCTTGTTTTGGGACTTCCTTACTTCTGTCTTCAAGCTTCATGATCAAATAATGCATGCGTTGCATAGCCATAGGTCATTCCATGTACCTAATTTCATGTTTCGGGATTCATTTCATGCATCGGGTGCCATGTTTTTATGATTCGGGGCTGTTTTGCATCACATTTTGGTACTGAAATTTTCATGCTAATATTCCATACTCCATGCCTTGTCATGTCTTGTTAGAGTGGCATTCCATGCCTTAGGGTCGGTCCTCGGTTTGCGTGCACGTGTGCACGCATTTCGAGTGTCTCATTTTCATCTAATGGCCTCTTATGTGAGTGTGGCTGAGGTCCACTTGTGTTGGTGTAAGTCCATTATGCATTGTGTATGCCATTTCATTTCATAGCATTGCGTATGCTAGGGTGTATATTAGTGCATCGTGTATGCCATGTTACCTCGCGCATCGTGTATGCCATTTCATAGCATTGCGCATGTTAGGTTGTATCTTAGTTGCATTCATGCATGTCATGCATATTGCATTGTGTTCGGGATAGGAGTTAGCCCGAGCAGGGGAAATGAGGGACGTTTCGTACTCCGAGTGACGGAACGTGTCTCAATTCCCAGTCACCGACACTCCGGATTATCCATGATGGAGTTAGGTCTTGTTGTGTTTTCATGTGCATTCATCTCATATCGAGTCATGCAATTCGACTCCTCGGCCATCATGCATTGAGATGCGTGATTGGTGACACGAGGATCGAGGCATGCATACATATGTGAAAATACATTGCCATGCCCCTTTCCTGCTCTCTGTTGCAGCAAATCAAGAATCAGTAACCTTCCGGAGCTTGGCACGCATTTCAAGAACAATTGCAAACAGAGGCTAATCGAGGCATCGCAAGGGATTTTCCAACCAAGGCAACCCGAGCATGCATCATCCATCATCCGGAGAAGAGTCAAGGCAGTCCCTGGCTTGCACGCCAATTTAATGTTTTCCTAGTTAATTCTGTTAAATAATTAGGAATTTGTACATATTTTGGACTGTATTATTTATTTGGACTGTACTATTCGGGACTGTATATTATTTATTCGGAGCCTCTGAGCGAGGGCAATGTTGTAATAAGTGTGCGTGTGTGTGATGTATGTCTTCCAACCCCACGTCTTTCTCCCTTTTATTTACCAGCTTATGATGGTTAGATTAGGGCATGTTTCAATTAGCATACAGTATGATAGCATGTTTGCATTCATTCATCTGTCTTGCATGCACCTGGCTCGGTGCATCATACTAACTGCATTTGTATTTCAATTCCAAATTGAATACTTGTTAGTTGTAGCATTTCATATGCCATGTTTAGAATAGCCGAGCCAGCTATAGTTGCATTTTGCATGTGTTGCATTAGGCATTTCTGTATAATTAGGAACATGCATAGATTTCTAATTAGCTTCTGTTTTGGCTTGGAGTACTCGGTAAGTGGTTATGCTTTAGCATCCTTGCATGTGTGTGAGTGACTGCCATGATAGCATGCTTACCATGAAGCTATGTGCTTATGTGATATAACTGCTTGAATGCTTGTGGATGGAGGTTGAGTTATTTGGATTGGAACAAAATCATTGACTGTGAGTTTTAAGCCCACTAGATAGTGGCAAAACCATGTTTTCTAAGCCCACCTGAGGGTGGCAAAATCTGCATTTTAAGCCTATTCGCGAGTAGCAAACCATCTTTCAAAAACAAACATGAAATGTTTTGTTCCAATTCAGGTGACCCAGTCTATACTTGTATGTTGTGCGCATCACATAGTAAATCTAGGCTAATAACCAGAATAAGAACACATAATGTTTTCAAAACTTGATATCATGGTTAGTAGAGGCCGATCTTTGATCGGGCGAGCGGGGGTGCTCACGAAGTGACCTTCCCCAATCGTACCCAAGTTCCCGAGCCGAGGCAACTTTGGTGATGACGGACACGTGGCCTTTGGCACCGAGTCAGGGTTTCCTAAATTTCCCAAAAATAAAATATTTAGGTGGCGACTCTGTATCTGGCAAAGCAGTCCATGTTTGGCACTTCTTTCAAAAATCTGTTTTCTCAAAACGATTTGCCGGATTTGGACTCTTTGGTTCAAGATTAAGAACCGTGACAACAAATCGAGTCTGAGTTGTAGCGAGGTCCCCCGCGGGCTTGTCTACACAACCATGCCTTTATCGATAATAAAGCCAAAAAGGTCTCCCTTCAGTTACCAAACCAACTCGAGCTTGTCTTTGATGGAACTGGAGCTTCCTCCCCTCCATGTGTTATATCCTCCATGACAACCCAAAGACTTTTAAGATAAGGTTGTTGTAGTTATATCTGCTATGTGATCGATACTCAGCAAAATGCCCCCACACTTGATGCAATCCTTGTGGTTAGAAAATTTTTAGATGTCTTTCCAGAAGACCTACCTAGTACCCTAGTTGATCGAGAAATCGAATTCACCGTTGAAACTCAACCTGGTACACAACCAGTATCTAAAGCTCCTTACTGCATGTCAATGACGGAATTGAAAAAACTAAAGACCCAACTCCAGGAACTACTAGACAAAGACTTTATTCAACCTAGTACCTCGCCCTAGGGAGCTCCAGTACTGTTCGTAAAGAAAAAAGATGGTACAATGAGATTGTGTATTGATTATCGGGAATTGATCAAAGTCACCATCAAGAATCTGTATCCTCTGCCCCAAATCGATGACTTGTTTGATCAACTTCGAGGCACCCAAGTATTCTAAAAAATCAATTTGCTTTATGACTATCATCAACTAAAAGTCAAAACAGAAAGCATCGAAAGGACTGCCTTCAGAATACGTTACGGGCACTACGAGTTTCTCATTATGTCATTTGGTGTCACAAATGCTCCAGCAGCTTTTATGGACCTCATGAACAGAGTGTTCTAAACATATCTTGATGAGTTCGTCACCAAGTCACTGGAGGACCATGAGCAACACTTGCGAACGGTCCTACAAACACCACGTGATCACAAACTTTATGCCAATTTTAAGAAATGCGAATTCTAGATTACTAGGGTACACTTCTTCAGTCACGTCATTAACAAGGATGGCATCTCAGTTGACCCCCAAAAAGTTGCAGCAATCGTGAATTGGCCACAACCTACTAACGTGTCTGAAGTTCAAAGCTTACTGGGTCTAGCTGGCTATTACCAATGCTTCGTTCGAGATTTCTCGAAGATGGCATCACCCTTGACCTAGCTGACTTAGAAAAACACACCCTTTGAATAGATTGACAAACAGGAACATTGCTTCCAAGAGTTAAAAAACAGACTTGTATCAGCTCCTATACTAACACTCCCTACTGGAATGGATGGGTTCGTAATTGATAGCGATGCCTCAAACAATGGTTTGGGTTGCGCTCTTATGCAAAATGAAAAAGTCGTTGCATATGCCTCACATCAACTAAAGACTCACGGGAAGAACTACCTAACCCATGACCTAGAATTAGCTGCGGTGATCTTTGCCCACAAGATCTGGCGTCATTATCTCTATGGTGTAACCTGTGAGATTTACACTGATCACAAGACTCTTAAATATCTGTTTATATAGAAGGAACTGAATATGAGACAATGACAATGGCTGGAATTTATGAAAGTCTACGATGTGGAGATTCACCACCACCCAGGCAAACCTAACATAGTAGCTGACACATTGAGTCGAAAGACTACTAAAAGTTTGGCATGTACCCTCGTTTCTCGTAAGATCAATGGATTACTCGCCAATATAATCGTAGAATCCATGTTGATAGAAGAAATTAGAGCATGCCAATGTGAAGATAAACTTCTAAAGAAAAAATACGATGAGCAGATAAATACGCCCGACCCCGATTTCACTATAAGCAATGGGGTGCTAAAATTTTGAAATTGAATTTGCATACCCGACATTCCAGAGCTCAAAAAGAAGATACTGGCGAAAGCCCATAGCTCGAGGTTTGTAGTCCACCCTGGCAATACAAAGATGCATCACAATCTGAAGAAACACTACTGGTGGATAGGAATGGAAAGAGACATAGCAAGCCACATCTTCAAATGCCTGTATTGTCAATGTGTTAAAGTAGAACATTAGAGACCTGCAGGAATGCTGCAACCACTCCCTATTCCTGAATGGAAATGAGAACACATTACTATGGACTTCATGATCAAGGTACCACAGTCAATCTTGAAGAATGATGCAATATGGGTTATGGTAGACCGATTAACAAAGTCGGCGCATTTTTTACTAATCAGAGTATCTTATACTCTCAATAGGTTTGCCACTTTATACATCAAGGAAATCATTCGATTGCATGGCACCCCAGTTTTAATCATATCTGACCGAGACCCTCGCTTTGTATCTCACTTATGGAACAAATTACAAGAGGCTTTGGGAACCACACTGAAGTTTAGTACCACCTATCACCCGTAAATTGATGGACAATCCGAAAGGACAATCCAGACCTTGGGAGACATGTTGCGTGTGTGTGTGCTGGACCTCAAAGGGAATTCGGATAAGCACCTACCTTTAGTGGAATTCACCTATAACAACAATTACCAAGCAAGCATTGGAATGACATCGTACGAAGCACTATATGAAAAGGGGTGTTGATCACCCCTGTGTTGGGTCCTAAAATCGTACAAATAACGAGTGATAAAATTTAACTTATCCGACAGCGAATTCGCACTGCTCAAAGCCGCCAGAAAATCTATACAGATACATGAAGACGGGAATTGGAATTCCAACTAAGAGATCATGTTTTCCTAAAGATCACACCAACAAGAGGAGTTATCTGATTTGGAAAGCAAAGAAAGTTGAACCCACATTGCATCAAGCCATTAGAAATACTAGAAAGGATTGGCCCTGTGGCATATCGCCTTGCACTGCCACCTAAACTGTCCAATCCACAATGTGTTTCATGTTTCGATGCTTCGACGGTATCTTTAAGATTCAGAGCATGTTGTCGATTATGAGAACTTGGAAGTTCAAGAAGATCTCTCTTATAAAGAACAACCAGTGTAGATTCTCGATCATCGTGATCAGGTTTTCCAAAACAAGACTATACCTCTTGTGAAAGTCTTGTGGAGAAATTATCGTGTCGAAGAAGCAACATGGGAAACTGAAAATCAAATGCGGGCCAAATACCCACACCTCTTCGAAAACCAAGCTATGAAAAGTTTGGGGACAAACTTCCTCTTAGGATGGGAGAAATGTGACACCTAAATATTTGATTAATTTCATCACCATGTTAACATTTGATAAAATTGTGAATGGTAGAATATAAATTAAAACTAAACTAGAATAGGACTTAGTTATTAATAAGAAAATTAATCTATGAGCCAAGGGTAAATAAAAGAAATTTGGGGCGAAAGAAATAGTAATAATAATAATAATAAAAGGTCCCTACACATTCTCTAACCTAGCATATACAGCGATGAATATGCACGTATAGTTTTATAGACTTGGTGAGTTACCTAATCTAGAGGGACAGGTGGAAAGTAAACAAATTTGTCACATGTTGGATAGGTGGCCAGGTTTTAGACTTGCCACGCGTTAAATTTTGATTAGGGGCTAAGGGTTTTCACCAACTATAAATATATGCGTTACTAGGTTGCTGAGCCGGAGGGAAAAACATATAACTAAGGGCAGCATACAAAGAGGTAAGGAGTCGATATTAGGAAAGTAAAGGTTAAGAGTCAATATTTCGGTGAGTTATATTATATCTTGATTCACCATAACATATTTTACGTATGTATCGAGTTACCATAATTTATTTTATAAACTTCATGTTCTATAAATTATATTAATATTTGAATTACGTTAATTATTTTTTGAACCTTATTTGCTTAAATTGAAATCTATAGATATGACTGTTTAAATTTTAGAAATTATTTGACAATGATTACATAAATATTTACTTTTGTGAGTAACACTACGAGAATCCTATCCTTTAGGGGACTTAAATAACCATTAGCTTCTAATTGGTTACTTTGTGGCATTCTGTTTGTCATTAATCCATTGACCCATGTTCTAATTGTCACTCCAGTGACTTCTATTCTGTTCTGTTCTATTCTATACCGTGGTTATGATTATTTGTTTATATAACTTCTGGATTTCAATTTCTGCCACTTAAATAATTTATTTACTCAAATTAAGTTTGTACAATGTTTTAGCTTAAATAACTATCCATGGTTACTTTGAGCCCTACGTTCTTGGCATAATATCTCTCACTTTGCTGTGTGCTTATAATTGTTAAGCCTTTTAGGTGATGAAATATAGAGAAGGATTGTAACCTCATGTAGTGGTACCATCATGGAATTTGATGCGAATCTTCTTCTTCTTTTCTCTCTCTCATTTTTATAATTGTCTACCACCAAATGATAAGATAATAAATGCCCAATGGATGTATTTATTTTTATTAAAGTAGTTGGATAATTAATAAAGTTAATTATCTATTTAATTATTTTCTTATTTTCATTCCGCCTCCGCCTACACCACTTAATTTGTTAAAATTAGAATTAATTAGCAAGTTACGGTTCCAGCCCTAAGTAACTAGGGTTGGGTCGTGACACTCTGAGCCTCTACGGGGTGCCCCTTCTCTTGTTTTTCATCTCCCTACAGCGCCAATAGAACAAATGCTGGCATCAAAATTTGACATTGATGCCAGCTCTTACACTCTAAACTCATGTATGGAGACCGCAGCTGTAGTATCGAATGTGCCCCGTCGACTGCAAAACAGAGCAAACGAAGTACAGTGCTTGAATGCATAACTCTCCCTATACCAGCATATGTACAAGGATGCTCGAGAAGAGATTAGCAAATTGAAAAAACAAAACAAAGAGCTGAAACGACATGCAACCTCCGTGGCCTGATTCGGAGCTCCTTGGTGCTCTTCATTTGACGGCCGGCGAGGAGTAATCTCTTTTGGCAGTTCTGCAAATGCTAAGATAGAGTCCTCAAGAGCTTTCCAAAAGTAATGATGAAGCGAGACAACTGACAATGGAAGCAGGTGATGACACTTTCGTCAAAAGATGTTGGCCTTTACCTTTTGCCACCAAAATCTAGAAGAATGCCTGCACTTTTTTTTTTTTTTTTTTTTTTTTTCCTTTTGTATTTTTAGTTTTGCTTAGGAAGGGGCACCAATGCTTCAAATTTCTCTTTTGTTGATTTTAAAATTTTCTTGTTTTGAAAGTTGTAATCGGGGGCTTCTCCCTAAAATTCAATAAAGAAGTTTTTGTTTTTGTTTTTTTTTTTTTTTTTTTTTTTTTTTTGCACATCATGACGTGAATGGCACAACACTTGAGCATGAAAATATTTTTCTTGAACTTGAATCTAAGAATGATTGAATTTCAGTGAGTTCTAAATTGGACATTAAGCCCTCAACTGACTAGAAATCAAAAAATGACTTAATGAAAGAAAAACCAAACAAAGACAACGTATATAGACCTATTGACATTTGCCGGAATAGAAAGAACACAAAACTTCAACACGGGTGTGATTATAAACATCGCGGGAGTGACCAAGTAGAACAATCGCGGGTGCGGTTTAGAATATCACGGGCGCTATGTCGTTAAACAAAATTCAAAACAAAAAACCATCGTCGATCAATCACTCGAATGACTGCTTGACTGAAGGGTTCTGTTACATTATCGGAGATAACGATTACGCACTTTCAAGCGAGTGATTGACAATGTAAATGGAGACTTTTGCGAATAAGGGGGAAAGACAGAAAAGCTGACTTGACTGTCGCCCTAGTTCATCGTTTTGACTATTTTTTTGGTTTTCTTGTAAAAAGGTTTTGATCAACATGAGAGTTAGATTAGTATGCTTGTTCTACTCTCTGTTTTGAAATCATGTAAGCCAAGCTGTGAGCACTGAAAATTTTCTCTTTTTGGTCCAAAGAATGATCTGGTTTTGCAAAAATAGAATAATTTTTGAAAAGATCAGTAAACTTCATTAAAAATAATCAAAACCTATTTTCGCAAATGGTCACTACCCAACCAACATGAAATCAACCCTTGAGATGTACAACATCAAAATTAGATAACTCGAGCATGACGCACCACTTGATCTATCTTGCAACCAGGCCTTCCATGAAGAAAAGATAGGACAATCAAATTAAATGAAGATAACCCAATTGAACATGGATAGGATAACCGAGTTGGATAAGGATAAACCAATCATACATGAATAAGACAAGCAAGTTGAAAATGGTTGGGGCTGAACTTCAGGATGAAGCTACTTACGTATCCCAAAGATAGGAATCAGGCCTTACGTAGTTCATAGGGGTAAGGTTCATTCGGGTATTAACCTTCTCCTTTTGTGCTCTAATTTTTGCCAAAGCCACGCTTCCAGGTTTTCGACCATGTGAGCTTTTCTTTAGTTTTTTTCATTTTCATTTTCTTTTTCATTTTCTATTTTTATTTTTATTTTTATTTTTTGTTTTTCTGCTCTAACTTTTGCCTAGGTTGCCTTTCCTGGTTTTCGGCCAAGTTAGCCTCTCAAGGGTAGTACCTTTGTAGCTTGTCCATGTTGATTGGTTGTGAGATCTCTAGGCCATCTAAATCCACAAGAATAACTACTATTTCTGACTAGATAGACTTGATGATGTAGGAACCTATCTAATTGGGTGTGAACTTGCCCCTAGGGTCATGGATAGGAACTTGATTGTCCTTCATCATTAAATCTTCCTCTCTCAGATTCCAAGATATGATAATCCTACGTTAATACCTTATCCTCGGATTTGCCCCTTGTGGTATAGTTCATTTTCCAAAATATCATGATACCAAGGATTTTCATCTTGAACATGCTCTGTTAGGATCAGATGCATCTTGACCCTAATCGGTATACCTACCATTGAAGCTAGGGTTGCTAAAGCATCGTTGAGCTGGTTATTCTTTTTGAGTAGGTAGGTGAATGTCAAGTTCTCGAATTTCAGAATCAGAATGTCCAAAGTTTGAGAAACGACCAAGTTTAAATCTTCGATCACATCCAACCTTATTGCCCTTAGTTCTAGGGTTGCTTCTAATCCGGTTATGCAAGCCTTATACTCTGGTTGATTACTGAACACTTTGAATCAAGGTTTGAAAGCTAAGGGGTCAGGCCTCAGGTCAAGAGGGATCCTATATTGTACAATCTCAAGATCAGTTCCAGTCATGTCTTCAAAGGACTACGCAAAATATTTTTTTGAAATCCTTTAATAAAGTGATTAATTGTTCATATTCTTCTGAAGACAATGTAGAACCAATCTAGGCCAAACGATGATCCTTCTTAGTACCCACATTAACTGAAACAATCTCATCTGTTAAGGGCTTAACACGCCTATCTTCCTCTCAGTCAATCAAATTTTGCAAAGTCCAAGGAATTTCTTCCTCCTTGTTTTTATCAAAGTTTTGGAAAAAAGTTTTGAAAATTTTGGTCAATGCAATGATTTAAAGGCACAGAGAAATAGGCAAAATTTACAACACTTTTGTTCAAAAGAAACTCTAACTTAGTGATGACAACAGACTTAGAAGAAAACGATAAAGAAGACCTAGACAAGATAGAGATGTCTAGGTTAACTCGAGTCTGACTCTGATTCCACAGACTCGATGGAATCAGACTCAGACTCAACATCTGATTCAGAACTTGAAATCAAACCTTTCTCGAATTGCTAGTTTAAGTGCGGGCCATCCACCGCGTTCAAAATAAAGCTCGTGTAATTAATAAGTGGTCATTCCCTGATCACAAAAATAGTCTCATATCCTGCAAGTTCTATGGATTCATACTGGTAGACTTTGTAGGATATTAGACTTTTCTGAAGCTATGGTGCTACAATGACTTAGCAAAAAGAAAACCAAAAACAAAACCCCCAATCATAATTTCAGCTGCACTTTAGCTCAATTCGCACAACTAAACATTTTATGCCCCATCGAAAAACTGAACTAAACCTTACAAACTGATATGCTTGAACCACTGATCTGAATTTGAGAACCTCTATATAGATCTCTATTCATAGCGCATAGCAAGAAAGATAACAAACACCTCTATGGGGGGTAGGGTTACCCTTTGAAATGATCTAGAGCTTCACTATTCAAACAAGTGATATCATACATCCTAGAAATGGGAGAGCATCCTGTCCTAATTTTTAAACGTACTTTAGCTCACTATATGTACAAGGTCAGCTCTACTCTAAGGGTTGAAGTCAAGGTGATGTCAGGAAAGAGCCCTTTGGTCAGTGACGAGTTAAGATCCCAGGAAGTCGGAAGAGTCAATACAGCCTCTCTTCAAAGTCTGATAACCTTAGATAGCAGAGTCACCTTTTGACAAATCTTAAAAAGTATTAACACAAGGTCTCAAAAATAACGCGGAGATAGGTATAATGTCAGAAAAAGCTTGCCTGTGCTCCCACCAGTATCTGGGCAACATAAGGACTTTAAGTGCATCAATGCATGCAATGCAATGAACATATAATTAAAAATAAAAGTCATATCACGGAGTTTGAGTCAATGTTTCATGGAATCCCCAGCGGAGTCGCCAGAAACTATCGTATCGCCCGGGGGTTACCCAAGTACACTAAACAGTTCAGACCCTCGATTTCTTTGATCTAGTCTCATGAGTGCAATGTGAAACATAGATCAAAGTCCAAATCTGGCAATTTTATAGAAAATCTATTTTATTGCAAAACCTTTGCCAAAAATGGACTACATCACCAGATCTCAGAATCGCCACATAATATTTGAAAAATTAGGAAACCTGTGACTCGTGTCAAGGCCACTATTTGTCGTAACCGGAGATGTCTTAGTTCGGAACCTTAAGTATGAGGGAGAAAGGTCATTAATTGAGCACCCCCGCTCACTCGATCAAAAGATCGGCCTCTACTAAATTATGATATGAATTTTATTGGCTTTATATGTTCATATTCCGATTATTAAATAAATCTTAAAATTTACTATGCGAAGAAAACAAGTATAGACTATATCATTCATTTTGGAATAACTTGATTTTCATGCATTTTGAAAGAGTTTTGAAGATGTACAACTTAAAGAAATTGAGTTTACAAATATAAAAATCAACATCATTCCAAATTAAACGACACAACTTTCATCCACCGGCATTTATAGAGTTATATCAAATAAACAAATAGTCTCATGGTAGAATGCTAAACATAGCAAGGAAAACTACACAAGCGGGATGCTAAAACATAAAAACTTACATATTTATCGACGTCCCGCGAACAGCTACAAAACAAAATTAGGAAAGCAGGCGCGATCCTAGATTTTAGATTCTGATGAAATGCATACACAAAAATGCAACTAAAAATTTGGCTACTAATACATGACATGTGAATCATCTCATGACGAGGAATAGCACAGAAAATCACATAAAAATTGATTAAACCCACATATGCAAATGAGCCAAATTTGAATGCATAAAATGTGAATGCAAAGCATAAATATGATGAAGAATAAACTATGATGCTTATTTACAGATATATCAAAAAATAAAAAATAAAAAAAAAACAAATAAATGAAAAGGGATAGAAAGAAGCGAGATAGGAAATTATTACAACACTGAATATTTATAACACTAAATAAAAGACGTGAGGTAGGAATTATTACAACAACAACTATATAACTTAAATATAAGCTCAATCTAACAAATCAAACAACAACAACAACAACAACATAATAATAATAATAATAATAATAATAATAATAATACATATATTTGAGAGAAGTGTGCGTGGTGGTTTCACCCACCACTGCACAAAAAATATATATTATTATTATGGTATAATAATAATAATAATATACAACAAAATATAATTAATATATTATTATATTATTTATATTAAAAATAAAGAAACTACATATTTAAAACATCAAAGAAAATACAAGAAAATTGTAAAATCTTACCTTTGGAGAAAATGATGAATTTCTTAATTTATCAAACTTTTTCTTTACACACTCACGGTTATGGAGTATGCTTTGAGATATCAGTAAGAAGTTGCAAGTTTAAGCTTTGATGGAATTTTTAGGTGGTATATATTAGTGGATAGAAAGGTGATAGAGGTTTAAGATTTGTTGAAGAAAAAAAAAATTTTAATTTTTCTCTTCTCAAGACTCGGGAAAATTTCTTTTTCCAAAATTTTCTCTCTTTTTGAAATAAAATTTTCTTTTTTAAAATTTTCTATCTTTTTTTTCTCTCTTTTCCCAAACAACAAAATGAGGTGGTATTTATAGGAATTTTGGATCACCAAAACACATGGCTAGCCATGTGATATTTCCAAAAACACATGACTTGCCATGTGGTATCTCAAAACCATGTGGCTTGCTTTCAAAACTACTAAATTTTTCAGAAAAGAAAAAATTTAGAAAAATATTTTTGAATAAGTCTAAAATAATTTGGCCAAAATAGGTGTAAGGTTGGAATTAAAGCTTAAACATGACTTTTCTGTTACGGAATTCATAAAATAGAACATTCTAATTTTCATCATCGGGTGTTCAGAAGAAAGCACCCAAGTCGTAAGGCCGATCAAAATGGGGTGTCTACAATGTTGTAACCATATGATTTTTTATTCTACTATTTTTTCTTCCATGTCTTCCTCTCTTCATATTCCTTTCATACATGCTATTGATGGTTCTCTCATGTCTGTGAGTCATTTTTTGTTTCTACATCCCACTTATCATTGTCACGTGTTTATTTTATTCCTACTCTTACCTTAAACCTTATTTCCATTAGTCAACTATGTGAAAATGGTGTAACTGTCACCTTATTTTCTGCTAATAGTTGTTTGGTGTAGGACTCTCGGACAAGACAGACCTTTGGGATTGGCTGTAAGCATAGATGTCTCTATGACCTCATTTATCTTCATGTTCCGACCTCCACTCCATTGGATGCCCCTACATCTACCTCCACCTTATCACCTTTTCATCTTTGGCATTGTCGTTTAGGTCATATTTCTGTTAGTCAGTTGAAATCTTTAATTTCTAGTAGTCAGTTAGGCCCTGTCTTTTCAAACACTTTAAATTGTTTATCTTGTCAACTTACAAAACAATCGGCTTTATCTTTTAATAAAAGTAATTATGCTTCTTGTGCTCTTTTTGATCTTATACATTCCGATATTTTGGCCCATTTTCTACACCTACGATAGGGGGATCACGTTATTTTATTGTTTTTGTTGACGATTTTTCATGTTATACTTGGATATTTCTCATGAAAAATTATTCTGAACTTAAATTTATTACAATTTTGTCAAAATGGTTCAAACCTAGCTTTCCCATACTATAAATTTTTTTTTGTTCTGATAATGTCATGGAATACATGGGTTTTGATTTTTTTTTTATCTTTTACTCAAAGGCATGGTACTCAACCTCATCGTTCTTGTGTCGGCACATCCCAACAAAATCAACGTGCTGAACGGAAACATAGGCATATTCTCGATATGACTCGAGCTCTTCTTATTTCTTCATCTTGTCCTAAAAATTTTGGAGGATGGGGAAGCTGTACTTACTACTGTTTATACTATTACTTATGTCCATACCCGTCATTCATAATCAAATGCCCTATGGGCGCTTGTATGACACTTCTCTTCCTTACACCACACTTAGGGTTTTTGGATTTGTATGTGTTGTTCTGCTTCAGCCTCATGAACACACCAAGCTTGAACCTCATTATTGTCTTTGTTGTTTTTTCCAGTATGGCATTGAACATAAGAGTTATAGCTTTGGGATCCTATTTCCAAGCATCTTCATATCTCTCGTCATGTGGTTTTCTAGGAGTATAAAATGTTTTCATCTCTATCCTCATTTCATCTATCCTCACCTCCTACTTCTCTTATGTTTACTAATCCTTCCATAGATCTATTTTCTAATAAGTTTGATGTAGGTTGCCTTTCCTCATCTCTAGAGATGTCTTTGCCTGCATTTGATCTCATCGAGATTGCTCTCTCTAATGGTCTTGCAGTCCTCTCTCCGGGTCCCCTACCCCCTATTAAGTCTCCTCATTCATTACCGGATCCTCTCCCACAAATCTCCCCATAGATCGTCTACAACGGGCAGTTCAATCATTTGTTCGTCTTTGTGATTATATTCTTGGTTCTACTACTTTTTGTACTTATGAACCTACCTTATGTCGTAAGGCTCATTCTAATCCTCTTTGGCTACAAGCTATGGCTGATAAACTATAGGCTTTAGACAATACTCATACTTAGGATATTGTTGACCTTCCTTCTAGTAAGACTACAATTGGATGTAAATGGTTTTACAAAATCAAGACTCATTCTGATGGATCTATTGAGCAATACAAAGCTCGTCTAGTTGAGTGGGGCTTCACTTAGGAATATGATATTGATTATGAGGAGACATTTGCCCATGTTGCTCGCCTCACTTTTGTTCAGAGTCAGATTGTTGTTGTTGCTGCTCATCAAGGGCTTGGTTTGTCTCTAGTCCAAGATTGGACCGGAGCGTGCTGTTGGGCCTATGGAGGCCCACCATGGGTCCTATTTCGATAATCTAAACCGTTCAATATGTAAAGCTTGTCGAGTACTTTATATTTGTCAAAAATTACATTGATCAGATATCAATAGCTACTTGATTGAATCAAATTTCTATCAACGATAAATATAATTTTCAAAATAAATTGTTGATAAAAATCTGATCTAATCAAGCAGCTATCAATATCCGATCAACGTAATTTTTTACAAGAATAAAGTACTCAATGAGTTATACATATTTAACGGTTCGAATTATCGAAACAGAATCCGTTGTGGGCCTCACGAGCCTAACAACATTGTCCAGTCCACAGGCAAGTCAGGCCCTTTAGTCAAAAAGTTATAAAAGTCATTACAAATTATCAATTTATTCTTTCTACGTTTTTACATATTTTTTATAATAAAAAAATCAATAAAAAAACTAATTCACAAACGATCCCACTTTTAATTTTTAGATTGCATTTGTATAATAATATGGAGTTTTGTATTTTAGATTTGTATAAGAATATGGAGTGGGAAAAAAATAAAAGAAAAGAAAAGACAAAAGTGAATAACAAATAAATTAGTTCCTTTCCCTCTATGATTTTTTTATTATAATAAATCACAGTTTAAATACAGTATTATTGATAAAAAGAATGTAGAAAACGAAAAAAAGGAAAATTGTATGCCAGCAGCCAGATTCCTACATGTGTGAGACAAGTCATGTGGTGCAATCACCACTGAACCCAGGTCAATCAACTTGAATTACATTACACATGGGTGCTTGATGGGTGCTTGATGCAGTTTATTAATTCAGCTGCTTATTTTTTAAAAGCTCAGAGAAGAGTGATTTTGACATTTACTTTTTTAATTATTAATTTTTAATTTATAATAAATTATACTAAGGACTAGTTTGGGATACACTATATAATCCATCTTTTTATCTTTTTATCTTTTTTCCATCACATCACCTCTCTACTTTTCTGCACATTTTTTCGTAAAAAGACAAAAAGTACACTTTTTTAGGACACCCCAAACCAACCCTAAATATATAAAGAGATAATTTTGTTGGACATTTTCATTTTTGTAATTGACTGTAACTCTATTTGTATGGTGAATTTAAGAAAGAATTTGAAGAGGAAAAAAAAATATATATATATATTTTGCAATTTTTTTCATTAACCCCTCCCTAAAAAACTCAAGATATATAAATATAACATAAAGGTGGTTATTGCATGAAAGGTACATATATGCCACTAGCCTAAGGAATTTTTGTGCCAGAATACAATGCCAAACGTTGCTTTCTGCCACTACTCCACCACCCAAACTTGGCCCATCAAATCCCAAAGCCCAACTTCCAAAATCAGACAACTTGTGGGGAAATAAAAAAACTAAAGAAGAAAAAAAGAAAGAAGATGGAATGTAGAAATCTAAGATAGATGTGAATGGAAAGTCATTAGCTAGTCTGAAAATACCAATTTTTTAATATCAATCGATGGCAAAAATAATTATAAATATGATAAATATATATATATATGAAAATATCATTTGATATTGTTTATATGATTTTTTCACCAATGATAAATTCCTAAATATATTAAGAATGTATTTAGATCATGAAGTTGGAAACAGAAAAGACAAAGGAGAAAGAAATGGAGAAAAAAATTATTTATATTTTATTTATATTTTACTTACTTTTTTCTTATTCTTTTAAATCTCTATTTGTATTCATTATCTTAACGCATTCTAAGTAAATTATGTCTTCTCTCTTAACTACCTAATAAAGGTAAATTATGTAGAATTTTCTACTATATTATTAAGAATAATGTGCAGGACTCCCTTAATTGAGAGTATCATATCAAAATCCCACTCTATTTAATACTTAATGCGAATGCCCAAACAAAGATATGTAGATTCCATTCCAAGATATATATCTAATATAAAATATCTCTTGTTTAGAGTCTATCATGCTTAATAAGATTGACGAAATAAAAAATATAAAAACAAATAAATACATTATATGTGCACATAAAAAAAAAAAAAAAAAAGTAAATTATCAATAGGTCTTAATTGTTAGATTTAATTCTCATCAAGTCCTATTGAAAATAAGTCTTAATAAAATTAACAATTAATGACTTTTTTTTTGTCACGGTTTTTACAAATTGTCATTAAAACTTACAATTAATGACATTTTTCTGTGACGAATTTTTCAAACTTTCGCTAAAAGTTGAAAATTAGTGACTTTTTTGTGATAATTTTTTTAAACTGTTGCTAAAACTTATAATTGATGACATTTTTTGTGACAAAAATTTCAAACTGTCACTGAAAATTAATAATTAGTGACATTTTTTAATAGTGTTTGATGAAAAGTATCATTAATTATCTTAGGACCTATTAAACAATAAATTCTTTTATTAAAACCTACATGTAAGTCCCCTAAAAAAAACGAAATTTACGCAATTCATCTCAAAATTAAAGATACGTCCACAACTGTTACGACTGTTATGACGTCAAATAGTTACCGGCAACACTTTCAAGGGTTAAGAAGGATGCATTACTGAAACAATGTCTGCTGAAATTAATGAATGGTTTTCAAAGGATTAATATGGATAGAATTTCAGTATTAGTAGTAGTAGCAGTATTAATGATAATATTCATCATCATCATTATCGAATCTGATCAAACAAACCTCTACACTGTGGATAGGGAAATGAAATTACTTGATTTATTCCGTAGTTATGGAAAATATAAAAGAAAACAATAAGTAAATCAATGAGGAAACATGATATAAGATCAGGGAAATCAATTTTCTATTTAAAATATATGTAGTGCTCCTTAATTTTATTAGTGGAAAGACTCCTCCAGATCTACTTTCTAGGGAAAGACCCCCGCTTTCACCATCCTATCTCCTCTGTTTCTTCTTCGGTAGTGTTGTCATCGCTATTTTTTTTTTAATGTTGTGTTTGGTCAGGAGATTTGAGGAGGAATTTAGAAAGAAAAATAAAAAAAATAAGTAAAATGTGAATAAAATAAACTTACATTTCACCTAATTTCATACACATTTTTATTTTCACTTTCTAAATTCTTATCCAAATCGCTCAACCAAACACAACATAAATCTATTTTTGTTTTCTTCATATTCATCACTATCCTGCCCACTAATGCTCCTATCATATCTCCATCATCGGTCTGCTATTAAAAAAAATTTCAAATCTAGGCTCAGGAGCTTATCATTGAGATTTGGCGCTGCTAAATGTATTTTTATACGTTAAACAATTATTTCAAATCTAAAATAATTTATTTTATATCATACACATCACAAAAGTGTTTGGTGGTGATTATTTTTGTTCTATATTTTTTTTCATTGGTGTGTCTGTTTATATTGTAATAATGTCTCTTTATGTAGAGATTTCCTTCTTATGTGAATTTTTTTTTTTTTTTTTTTCAGATGAAGATTGTTATATATCCTCCTTGCATATGTAGAGATTCTGTTTATGTTTTTTAGAATCCATCTTGTATTTGATGTACTTTATTAGACAATTTATTATCTGTCTAATATATATCGTATTAAAGGTTGGTTTAGGATATTCTAAAAAAGTGCACTTTTTGACTTATTGGCTTATACGGGTTGGGTTTGATGTGATGTGTTAGAGAGGTGATGTGATTTAAATAAGATGATGTGACTTAAATAGGATAGTGACTTTTTAACTTTTTGTATTATTTAGTAGATGCCAAATTTAGCCTAAGTCTTGTGCTTTCGGATAAATAAATAAATAAATAAATAACTTAAGTATTACTCAAGTATAATCAAATAATTGCTTGTGGCATAAGACATTAGCTCGCCACCTTGAGCTTTTATCACACGCTATGCAATATATGTATATATATATATAGAGAGAGAGAGAGAGAAGCATCTCTGTCTTGAAGAAACCAAGTTGCAAATTGTGATAAAAGTGGAGGAGGAAGGAAAAGAAATAGCAAGAGGGGCAAGTTATCAAAAGCAGACAAATAAGTTCATCAACTTTTCTGATTCTTTTCATTTCATTTCATTTATTAAAAAATTTCTTCATATATTCCACCATCTTTCTCCAATGTTTTCTTATATCCAAGTCCAACTTCGAAAGAATTTGGCCTTCTCTAAAGCTTGCTATATAGTTAGCCGTCCGCAAAAAGTACTTCACCATCATCATCATCATGTTTGGTTGGTGTTTTGGGCGAACACAAATATCAAATGCCATGTCTGTGAGTACCATTCTCGTTCTTTCACCTACTTCCATATTCTGATCGCTTCTTTTGTTTAGGCAAAAAAAATAATTTTTAGAAAACGTTTTCTGTTTTTAATTGCAATAAAAAAAATTAATATGCTAGTAATCATAATAATAGTAGTGGCAATGATGATCGAGCAACAGTGATAGTTTTGGTGCAGTGGTGGTAGGGGTGGTGATAATAAGTGGTGATGGATAGTATGATAGCATTGCTAAGGTTTGGGGTGTCCTAAAAAAGTGCACTTTTTGTCTTTTTACGAAAAGATGTGCAGAAAAGTAGAGAGGTGATGTGATGGAAAAAAGATAAAAAGATGGATTATATAATTCATGCCAAACTAGCTTTTAGTTAAGAAAACGATTTCTACATTTTAAAAATGACAAAAATCATCTGCCCAAATATCTTATTTTTTATTAATTATAAAAAATATGTTTTTTTAAAAAAAATTTGATCTTTTTCTGTGCTTGTTGATTTTTACATTTCATTATACCAAATAGTCAAAATAAATTGACATCTAATATCTATCACATTTTTGGTTTAATAGATTGTGGAGCTTTTGGTACATATGGACTGTGACGGATGTGAAAAAAGAGTACGAAAGGCAATCTCTAAATTAGATGGCAAGAGGAGTACTTCACATTTATTTAATAATATTATATTATTATTTTCTATTGCTTCGATTGATTTCCTTATTTTATGATTTGGAGAATTCTATCATACATACCTTTTATCATATACTTCATTTTATAGGCTCTCAATGTATATTATCCATAGAAGAAAAAGAAAAAAAGATCAGAAATGATAGAGACAATTTTTTTTCTTGACCCCCACAACCCTCACAAACACATGTCATTGAGTGATGAGAGAGAAAAAAAAACAAAAAATAAAAAGTTGACCAATCTCAATACAGTGAGAGTGGCGGGGGTCAAGGAAAAAAGGGGTCTCAATCTTTTTCCAAAAAAAATTAGTCGATCCGATAATTATAACATTTTCATTTTATCATGTTTGCCTCAAAAAAAAAAAAAATTTTGTCAACAAGTATATTTTTGAAAATAAGCCATCTATTTTTTCGAAAACAAATATGATAAAATAGAAATGCTACGATTGTCAAATTTGCTTAATTTTTCAATGGATAATATATATAGAGAATCTTACAAAATGAGCATCTCAAATCATCAAAATCGGACCCGTAGTGGGTTCATGAGCCTTTCAAGTTTTGCCAAGTTGAGATATAAACTTCAAAGAAATCAAAACCTTCTAGTTCTTCTCACTAGGGTTGGTTCAATTTTAAAGTAGACCAAGACCAAATCACTATGTATGGTTCTATAAAATTTGGAACTAATCCGAACCATGAAAAATTTAAAATCAAACTAAACCAAACTATAAAACACAGTTCGGTTTGATTTGACATCATGATTTTCTTGAAGTTTGCCATTAGTCACAACATTATCTCAACTTGGTCAAAAATCAAATAACATATCATCATTTTACAAAAAAAAAAAAAGAAAAAGAAGAAGAAGTTTAAAACTCATTCTACTATTATACAGTAACACACTTCATTTTTTTGACCAGCGAAAGTTATAACTGTTAGTTATTAAATTAACGCTTATGGAAGCTATCCTCTACACCCTCACACAGTACCAAATATTTGTATCTTAATTCAACTCCTTTTTACGAAAAGTCGAACCCATGACCTTCTCCTTAGGACTAAGTCCTTAGGAGAGTCATAGTGACCAACTAAGCTAAACTTGGTTTACAAGAACACACTTATAAGTAAAGGGTTAATAATTTATGAATATATATAGGATATTAATAAGATACTTGAGTGTACACTAGATATATACCTAAATGGTTCGGTTCGGTTCCAAACTAGCATCATAATTATAAAACACGGATAGAATTGTAAGGTACAATTCATCTATTTTAAAAAATCAAAATCAAACCATGTATTGAGAAACACTTGCGATTTTTTCAATCTATTTGTTCGGCTCTAATTCTCACTTGATTATAGAATAAATTACACTCAGCATCTTTGTACTTACATTACTCCCACTTTGCCCCGAAGCTATACAAAGTCAACCCTTCAGATTTTCAGCCAAATTCTAATTCTACCCATTTGTTAACCTATGAATGAACTAGACGGAAAAATAGCCATGTGAGATTCACTTGGCCACTTTCAAAGGCAATACAATAGGTGACTTGGTTTGCTACCCAATTTCTGCCCCGTATTTTATTATGCTTCTATATATATATATATTAGGGTGTAAGTCCACTTGATGAGTGTGCTATTAAATATGTGAAATATAAATTTTAATTTTGAATTAGAAATATATATATTGTTTGTTGATCAAGTCCCAAGACCTTAGGTTCAAACTTTGTACAAGTCACTTTATAAATTTCTTTCCTTTTTGAAATGAAAAAATTCAATTGGAAAAAAGAGAGAGTAAACTTTAAGTGAATTATTCACATATATAATAATATAGATAATAGTATAGATATATCTTTTCATTTCTTCATCATTTAACATCTAATTAAAAAAGTCATATTTTTTTTAATTATATCTTTAGTGATACCAATTTGGGAACGAGTTGGTGGTTTACCACTATTTTGGTGTTGGGTTGAGAATTATCTAGTTAATTCTACAGTTATTCTACTATTAAGTTCTTAAGCTGTTGTATTAATTGCTCTAAAGCTTCTTGTTTTATTGCTAGTTGTCTATCAATTTGTGTGATTCTCAAACTATAGTGTGCTAGAGATCTTCCTGTAGTTAATGATAGCAGAAATTGATATCTTTGTTTTTGATCTTCGAATTCTTGTATATGTTCAGTACAAGATTTAATTTTAACTCTAAGTTCTTATTTTAAAAGCATAAAAATTTGGCTTTAAAAGATATTATATCGAAAATATTCATTTGGTATTTCTACTTGGATTACTCTCCTTTTATTCTAAAATTCTTTTATTTACTTTGAAAAACTACTTTTAAGTGACGTTTACTTTCATTACATGTACTCCCACTTTGAGATTAAGCCTCGTTTGACATAGTATATTTTTACTGTCCTATTCCTTACCGTTCCCTTTCTACCTACAATTTCCCTTTGATGCCTGCCTAATCACAACTCACACGAGTTCTTCAGCTAAGGTCACTTAGTAATGGAATAACAAAAACAATAGATACTATGAAGGTTCAAAGCATGTAATATTAATGAGCAAGCAAACATTTCATAAACTTAGTTTTTCCAAATGAAAATAAATTTTAGAACAGATGAGTTACCTTTTCCAAATACCCAAAGAAAAAGAAAAATTACTCACACTTCATATTAATATAACAAAATACTTACAAGGATTATGTTACAGACTTTGGGACACTTAGAAACTTGGAAGACAAAAGTTGAGACACTTAAAAGTTGGACAAAGACAAGGACTTGAGTATTTTTTTTCTTATTTTTCTTACTAAAGTGTGTTCTCTATTTATAGTGGTGAATACCCCTAAAGACTGACTACCAAAAGAATCAGTCAAGGAGTAAGATAATGATGTCGGGTACTAATTTGGGCCCCATCGCTCATCATTCAATCCTCTCTCTCTCTCTCTCTCTCGGTTCTTTGTTTACAAAATATTACAACAAAAAAAAAGAGAGAGAGAGAAAAAAAATAATAAAATTAAAAACACGTGTAAGGATTCTCACAGCTTTTCTTTAATGAAGCAGAGTAGGGGTCGTCTGCTCTATTAAACTAGTGAGTGAATGAGAAGCCTTACTACTGACAGACGTAAATAATTACAATAGATTTTGTCGTTTTTTGGCATGAATTCTGACACATAGTTTAGTTGTGAAGGAGAAGCCTTATCTCTGACAAACTCAAATAATCATGTTGGCCGTTGTCATTTTCGGGCTAAATCCTTCTTGGTGAAGCTCCTTGTAGATGCTTATTAATGTAGATGCTTGATGGTAATCTTGGATGCTCTAGGCACTTGCATTTTTTTTATTATTATTATTTTTTATTTTTATTTTTTTTTTTTTTTTTTTTGACCTTTAACCAAACATTCTATCCGAAAGGTCATCAAGGTTTGCTGCTGAAAGTTGATCATAAAAATCTACCTCATTATCTGGTTCATCCTCCCATTGATTATCATCTTGAAGTATTGGTGACTCATGGAAAACACTATGCTGATAGTTAGGATACTGACTTTCATTGACAAATGTCTCTTTGCTGATAGGAAAACTAGGAATAGCCAAATTATAATAGACCTTCTGGTTTCTTTCTTCACAGACAATGTGTCTATAGTTTCCATTATAAGCTAATAGATGGTAGTAGCAAATTTCCTCCATTTGTTAAGCTGATCTTTGAGTAAAAATTTCTTGCATGGCTAAGGTCTTCGGTTAAGAAGTCCTGGGTATCTTGGAAAAGTTGAGATTCCTTTGAGGTACATTTTATGTTTGATGGGAATACACCTTATTCCTTTCCATTCTGGTAGCTTGCTATCAATCAATACTTCAACATATGGATAATGTTCTTCCATTATGCAAAGTACTGAATGAGCAAGTTTATTTCCAAAATAATCAGTCTGATCTGGTTCTGAAAAAATCATTTTGGAAACAAAACTATAATTAATCCAACAATTGTGTGGCTATTAGACTACGAGTTTTGCCTTTTATTTCTATCTCTAGTGGCTCAAAAGTGGCTAAATTTATATGGCAAAGACAGATGCTGGAGTTGAGATTACACTGGCATCTTCGAAAACATTCTGGCATTTCTCTACATCATCTTTCTTGTGTGCATGGTTGTTCTTCATCATTATAGAGATAAGTCCATTAATAATCCATACCGGGGCACTGAACTCCTTCTATAGAAAGGTTTTAGACAAACTGTTGCATAGTAATTAGCTCATTATTTCCACTATCTTCGACTATTGTATATATAAAAGGCTTAGGGTGTGTTTGGTAACGTTTACGTTTTCAGTTTATATTTACAAAAATTTTACAAACTATTTTTTGTTTATTTTTAGAAAAACATAAACTACAAACGCGTTTGGTAATTGACAAAATGTTTAAAAAATTTTAAAAATATAAAAAAGAGTGAGAAATGGCAAGTGGCGGCGGAAGACGGTGGTGAAAAGTGGTGACGGTGGGTGGTGGGTAGCTGGTGGTGGGTAGTTGCTGCTGGTGGTGGTGAGTGGGTGGGTGACCGTGGCGGGTGGTGGGTGGTAGCGAGTGGGTGGTGGTAGCAGGTGGGTAGCGGATGGCGGGTGGTGGCGGGTGGTGGTGGTGGGTGGGTGGGTAATGGTGGTGGGTGGTAGCGAGTGGGTGGTGGTGGTGGTGGTGGTGGTGGTGGCAGGTGGGTGGCGGGTGGTGGTGGGTGGTGGGTGGTGATGATGGGTGGGTGGGTGACGGTGGCGGGTGATGGGTGGTAGCGAGTGTGTGCTGGTGGGTGGTGGTGGCAGGTGGGTGGCGGATGGCAGGTGGTGGTGGTGGTGGTGGCGGGGTGGGTGGGTGACAGTGGCGCGTGGTAGATAATAGCGAGTGGGTGGTGGTGGTGGCAGGTGGGTGGCGGGTGGGTGGTGGGTGATGGTGGTGGTGGTGGGTGGTGGGTGGTGGCGGCGGGTGGGTGGCTAGTGGTGGATGGTGGTGGCAGGTGGGTAGGTGGTGAGTGGTGGTGGCAAGTAGGTGGCAGGTGGTAGTGGCGGCGGGCGGTGGATAGTAGTGGCGGGTGGATGGCAAGTGGGTGGTTGGTGGTGGTGGTGGTGGTGGTGGCGAATGGGTGGCAGGTGGGTGGTGGGTGGTGAGTGGTGCTGGCAAGTGGTGGTAGGGGGTGGGTGGCGGGTGATGGTGGCGGGTGGTGGCTAGTGTTGGGTGGTAAAAAAAAAAAAACTTAAAACTCAAAACGGAAACACATTTTTTGTGTTTTCATTTTTTGACCAAATTTATAAACTGAGACCACTGATATATAAATCAAAAATTTTACCAAACAAGGTTTTATTTGAGTTTTTTAAATTTTTGTAAATATAAACAGAAAACTGAAAACGTAATGTTACCAAACGACACCTTAATATCCTTGAATTCATGGATTTTCTCACAAAAAGATTGAATGATAGAATGCCTGAATAAATACATTCTAGCACTCAATTGATCAAATTCCTCACTGGTGAGTTGCTTGATTTCTTGGATTTGAATGGTAGTGGGTGATTTATCTGGAGTTAATATTTTAAGCCGGCTGGTTAGGGTTTGAATGGTTGCCCTCAAATGTTTTTCTTCATCTCAGAGCTAGTTTGGCTCTTCACTGACTCTTTTGCCCTTATCTATAATTTTCTTGAAATTTCTAGTAAGGCCTTTGCAATGTTAGCATAATTGAAGAGAACTTTGTGATTTTGTATTAAGCTGCAAGTTAGCACTACAACTTCCTGTTATCTGATTAATTGGAACTCCACTGATAGCAAGAATAGATGACTGCATCTTGCCCAATATGTCCAAATAATCTTTGGCTGCCTGGCTAATTATATAACTAGTTCCTATTTGTCTGAGAGCATATGTACTGGCTGACTCAAAATCATAAAATCTTTTGAACTGGGGTGAATTTTTGACCAAAGAGGTTCAACTTCTATTCAATCATGGTAAATGTCAGGTTTAGCTCCTTTTGCTACTACATAGAAAGAGAAACTTTTAGAGAAGGGTTTATTCTGGATTTTTGAAAAGTATATACTGAGGGAATTTAAGACTGACAGACGTTTAGCTGGATGATTAAGGTTATTCCAAAGGATATCTGGACATATTAGGCAAGATACAGTCATCTATTCTTGCTACAAGTAGAATTCTAGTCAGTTAGATAACAGGAAGTTGTAGTACTAACTCGCAGCTTAATACAGAATCACAAAGTTCTCTTCAATTATACAGACATTGCAAAGGCCTTACTAGAAATTTCAAGAAAATTATGGATAAATGTAAAAGAGTTAGTGAAGAGCCAGACCAGCTCTGAGACGAAGAAAAACATTTGAGGTCAACCATTGGAACCCTAACCAGCCGGCTTAAAATATTAACTCCAGATAAATCACCCACTCTCATTCAAATCCAAGAAATCAAGCAACTCACCAGTGAGGAATTTGATAAATTGAGTGCTAGAATGTATTTATTCAGGCATTCTATCATTCAATCTTTTTGTGAGAAAATCCATGAATTCAAGGATTTTAAGCCTTTTATATATACAATAGTCGAACATAGTGGAAATAATGAGCTAATTACTATGCAACAGTTTCTGCAAAATCTTTCTAAGAAGGAGTTCAGTGCCCCGGTATGGATTATTAATGGACTTATCTCTACGATGATGAAGACCAACCATGCACACAAGAAAGACAATGTAGAGAAATGCTAGAATGTTTTCGAAGATGCCAGTGTAATCTCAACTCCAGCATCTGTCTTTGCCATATAAATTTAGCCATTTTTGAGCCACTAGAGATAAAAATAAAAGGCAAAACTCGTAGTCTAATAGCCACACAATTGTTGGATTAATTATAGTTTTGTTTCCAAAATATTTTTTCAAAACCAGACCAAACTAATTATTTTGGAAATAAACTTGCTCATTCAGTACTTTGCATAATGGAAGAACATTATCCATATGTTGAAGTATTGATTGATAGCAAGCTACCAGAATAAAAAGAAATAAGGTGTATTCCTATCAAGCATAAAATGTATCTCAGAGGAATCTCAACTTGTCCAAGATACCCAGCACTTCTCAACCGAAGACCTTAGCCATGCAAGAAATTTTCACTCAAAGATTAGCTTAACAAATGGAGGAAATTTGCTACTAACCATCTATTAGCTTATAATGGAAACTATAGACACATCGTCTGTGAAGAAAGAAACCAAAAGATCTATTATAACTTGGCTATTCCTGGTTTTCCTATCAGCAAAGAGACATTTGTCAATGAAAGTCAGTATCCTAACTATCAGCATAGTGTTTTCCATGAGTCACCAATACTTCAAGATGATAATCAATGGGAGGATGAACCAGATAATGAGGTAGATTTTTATGATCAACTTTCAGCAGCAAACCTTGATGACCTTTAGGACATAATGTTTGGTTGAAGGTTAAAAAAAACAAAAAAAAACAAGTGTCTAGAGTATCCAATATTATCATCAAGCATCTACATCAGTAAGCATCTACAGGGAGCTTTACTAAGAAGGACTTAGCTCGAAAACAACGACGACTAGCATATTTATTTGAGTTTGTTAGAGATAAGGTTTCTCCTTCACGCCTGAACTATGTGTCAGAATTCACGCTAAAAGACGACAAAAACTATTGTAATTATTTGTGTCTGTCAATAGTAAGGCTTCTCCTCCACTCACTACTTTAATAGAGCAAACGACCCCTACTTTGCTTCATTAAAGAAAAGCTGCGAGAATCCTTACACGTGTTTTCATTTTTATTTTTTTTTCTCTTTTTTTTTTTGTAATATGTTGTAAACAAAGAACCGAGAGAGAGAGAGCGGATTAAATGATGTGCAACGGGGCCCAAAGTAGTACCCGGCATCATTATCCTACTCATTGATTGATTCTTTTGGTAGTCAGTCTTTTGGGGTATTTACCACTATAACTAGAGAACACACTTTAGTGAGAAAAATAAGAAAAAATCACTCAAGTCCTTATCTTTGTCCAACTTTCAAGTGTCTCAACTTTTGTCTTCCAAGTTTCTAAGTGTTCCGAAGTCTGTAACATGATCCTTGTAAGTATTTTGTTATATTAATATGAAGTGTTAGTAATTTTTCTTTTTCCTTGGGTATTTGGAAAGGGTAACTCATCTGTTCTAAAATTTATTTTCATTTGGAAAAACTAAGGTTATGAAATGTTTCCTTGCTCATTAATATTACATGCTTTGAACCTTCATAGTATCTATTGTTTTTGTTATTCCATTACTGAGTGACTTTAGCTGAAGAACCCGTGTGAGCCGTGATCAGGCAGGCATTAGAGGGAAATTGTAGGCAGAAAGGGAAAGGTAAGGAATATGACAATAAAAATATACTATGTCAAACGAGACTTAGTCTCAAGGTGGTAGTACATGTAATGAAAGTAAACGTTACTTAAAAGTAGTTTTTCAAAGTAAATGAAAGAATTTTAGAACAAAATGAGAGTAACCCAAGAAAAAATACCAAATTAATATTTTCAATATAATATCTTTTAAAGCCAAATTTTCATGTTTTTTGAAGAAGAACTTAGAGTTAAAATTAAATCTTGTACTGAACATATACAAGAATTAGAAGATCAAAAACAACGATATCCGTTCCTGTTATCATTAGCTACAAGAAGATCTCTAGCACACTATAGTTTGAGAATCACACAAATTGACAGACAACTAGCAATAAAACAAGAAGCTTTAGAGCAATTAATACAACATCTTAAGAACTTAATAGTGGAATAACTGTAGAATTAACTAGATAATTCCAAAATAGTGGTAAACCACTAACTCGTTCCCAAATTGGTATCAGGGCAGTGTTTGGTTTTAGGATAGTTTAAGTTAGTTTATGCATTTTGCTTACTGAAATAGAGTAATTTTTATTTTTGGAAAATTTAGTTATAAGTTTCATGTTATAGTAGCTTTTAGTAATTTTAAATTAGGATTTAATTTTGTGTATGAAAAAAATAGAATACTTAGATTTAGACCTCAACAATTATAATAACCATCGCCTTAATATAGATAAAATTAGATTTCGTTGTAATTTTGAAGGTACTTTTACACATCAGCTTCATAGCGAACATATTTTTCAACTAAATAGTATTATAGACCATCAGATTAATTTTGTAGAAAATATTAAAAAATATGTAGATAAATTCAATAATCTCATTAACTTGTTTATAGACCATCTTCGGAATACTCAGAGTATAATTAGGGAGTAAAATAAAAAATTAGATTACATCCAAGATCAGTGTAGCTTGATTCTACAGAAAAAATTAGATTTAGAAAAAGATTCTACTAAGCTAGAAACAGAAAACTTAATTTCAGCCATAAATATAAGCCATCGTAAACAAATAGAATTAGAATCTAAGCAATTAATAGAAATATCCATAACCAGATAAATCAAATAGCTAGACAAATTGAACAAGTCAATCAAATTCAAGATAATTTAAAACAAAAGTTAGAAGAATTAGAGCAACTACTAAGATCGTAATTTATGAGTAGTGATAAGAAAGCTAACAGAGATTATTTGGCCATTTTAAAACAAGCAGAAGATTTTTATAATAACCCAAAAGAAATTAGTAGCTATCGAGGAATACATCAGTCAGATAAAATATTTGTAAGACAAAATAATATAGAAATTTTATTTCTTATTAGGTTGTGTGAAAAAATTGAGGCATTATCAGAACAACTACATAGTTTGGAAAATCGTATAGCTTCTTTAGAAAGATTAGGAAGAGAGGTTGAAGGACAAGCAAGTAAGGTTCATTCTTAGATAAACGAAAAAAATATTGCTAAATATTTTAAAAAGCTTAAATTACTACCAGGATTATCAATAAGAAAACTTGTTTGTAGAACTTCTAGAAAATAAAAATGTTCAAATAACTAGTAAAAGGAAGTAGCAGTAAAAAGTATAATGAAGATGAAGATGTTAAGTTAGAAGAGTTCATAGATGTCGAACACCAAATAGAGAAATTTAAAAAGGAAAAATTAGAGTTAATTCCAGCTAAGTATGAATATAAGCTAGAAAAAATTCATAAGAAACAATATTTATTTAAACACTATGGCGAACAAATGATTAGCGTAACCCAGGAAGATGAAAAAATAGAGATAAACTTAATAAATAGAGAAAGCTACAATTATGTTGTAAATGAACATCTCTAAATGACCCATTTAGGGCTAGTTATAATAGGAGTTAAGGCTTTAATTAGAGAAAATTTAGGAGCTAAAGTCTTTGTATGTCTTTACGATGATAGGTTTAATGATGTAGGACAAAGTATATTAGGAAGCTATGAATTCGACATGAATTCGAAAGGAGAAATAGTTTATTTCACACTAGATTTTCTTTTACCAACTTCAACCTTGCATAAGAAGATAAAAATAGGAATAAAAAGTAGAGGATATAAAATGAAAAGGGGATAAAAAAAATTATTAATTTGCACAGGGTTTTTAGGCCTAGCGGTCTCATAAAGTAATACCCATTATAGACTTACAAATGATCAGATAGTTAAATTATTAAGAGCAAAAGGAATAAGGATACTTCCAGCTAAAAAATATAGTTTAGAAGATAATGCAGCCCTAGATTGGAATTTAGGAGATTTCTTAGGACAAAAGAGGTTAGCCCCTCAAGATAACTTACTATATCAAAAAGCAGACGATAGCTATGCAATAAGATTTACTCAATATATATAGGTAGCCCTGCAAAGGTCCAAGGAGGATGAATTCAGTAACATAGAAAGAAGAAAATCAAGATAATCACAGTAGTATAAATCAGGTTTATGTAATGATAGTTTTACTCTAATGGATATGAATAAAATATTAGATACCAGATACTATGAATATATAGCTAAGGAAGATACCCATGATGAAGCAGTTTCATTTTTAGGCCAAGAATTTCATACCGAATATGTAGATGATATTTTAGAAGACAAGATACATCCTAGTAAGATATTTAAAACACCTAAACAATCTAAAATACAAGACACGTTTTATATGAATACTCAAACATTTCCTCAATTAACAGAAAGCACAAGAACTAGCAATTCATAGCCTACAGTAAAAGATCAGTAGAACCAATGCAATATGAAGTATGAGGAAGATGACCACTAACCAATGCATGATGTAGTAAAGAAGATCCCAGTAAACAGCATAGGTTTCATAGAAAATGTAGACAACCAGATATGAGCATACAATTACAACTAGTTACTAACCAAGGAATCATTTTAGACTTAGCTAAATTCGACCCAAAAATATGGCAAGAAGTGATAGAAAAATGGGAAAAAGATGCAATAAAAGCATGGATGAATAATCTCTTTGAAGGAAATGATATGTGGGAATACATCGAAACACTTTTAGGAGATTCAGCTTTTAATAGATATTTAACTTTTAAAGGAAAATATGAGGAGATCATTAGACAACTTAAAGGATTAGAAGATAACCCATGGAATTTTATTAGTTTTATAAAAGAAATGCTTATAGGATATAAATGATTATATGCAAAGCATAGTATTAACTAAATTAGATCAGATAACACTAGGGAGTTGGAAATATATTGTATCTTTTAATAAAGAATATCTACCCATAGCAGTTAGGACAGGAAAAAGTTTTGATGATAAAATAGGGAATACATATTTTAGAAAGTGACCTGGAGAATTAGGAAGAGAAATAAAGAATCAATGGTCAATCTATTATACAACCTTACCAGCAAGAATAGCCACAATAGAAGTAAATATAAGAGGAGATTTAGGAATAAGACCTAGAATAGTTTTTACGTTTCAGAGGCTTGGAGAAAAATGTATAAAAGTCAAAATACAAAAAAAAAATTGAAAAAACAAAACTATGGTTTTTGTAGCAGCATAGTATACACTCTGCTACAATATGAAGATAAATATAATAGAAGAAAATACAAAAGATACAGAAAATATATAATAATAAAAAAATAAAAAAAACAAAGAAAGAAAAGTACTGGAAGAATAAATATAGAAAACCTTAGAAAAAACAAAAATTCATTAGAAATAGTAGAACTTTTAACATAAATAATTATAAGCGTCTACTTAAGGAAGAGAAAGATAAAAGCAAACAAAGATATGTTAGAAAACCTAATAATAAAAAATGTAATTGTTTTATATGTGGAGAACCTAATCATTTTGTAAAAAATTACCCAAAAAGACATAAGCCTAATACTAATAAACAAATAGAAAGATTACATATTATAGAAAATTTAGAAGAAGATGTCGTAAGCATAAATAGTGA
Source organism: Camellia granthamiana (assembly GCA_036172215.1). Classification (NCBI taxonomy): domain Eukaryota; kingdom Viridiplantae; phylum Streptophyta; class Magnoliopsida; order Ericales; family Theaceae; genus Camellia; species Camellia granthamiana. The sequence goes on from CM069914.1 coordinate 32,112,476, forward strand.
TGACTCAAATGTATATAGCATAGTCAGTGATTATGAATAATAAATAGAGGCTATGAGTTGAGATAGTGATTCAGAAACTGATATTGATATAGATAATCTTTCAGGACAACTTAAACAAGAAATAGGAATACCCTCTTCCCATAATGGCTTCTTTATGATGACAGAAGAACGCTATCCAGATAATGAATGTTAGCATAACTTTATGATTGGACTAGGATTTGATGCCACTTGATGCAGTTATTATAATTGGTTTTCAGTTAAAAATAAGATAACTCAATGTATATTATGTAGTGTAACTTATTGTACAATTTGTTTAGAAAAATTGAATATGACATAAAGTAATACTAGAAAATAAAAAGGAGATACGAGAAGATTATAGTCTAGAAAATAAAGAATTACGACTAAGAATTAGAAATACAAATCAAAAGGCTTAAACTACAAATACATGAGGCAGAAAATAGAACTAACCTTGACATAGAAATTTTAACATTAGAAAATAAAAGCTTAAACAACAGTTAAAACAATTTCAAAATAAATACCCTTTAAAAGATAAACTTGTTAAGGAATATATGCACTCTTTAGAATTAGTTAACCTAGTTGATTCTCAACCCTTTAGTCAACATTTTCAAACACAATCTGACAAAGCATATTTACCATTTAATTATCTTGTCATACCCAAACTAAATTTAGTTGAAATATCTTGCGTAATCAAATTCGCAGAAACGACTCTTATGCTGTTTTTGATTGGGGGATTTGAGGATGGATTTGGAAAGGGAGAAGGAAAATGTTAGTAAAACATGAATAAAATATACCTATAGTTCATCTAATTTCACACACCTTTTCCTTTTTCTTTTCCAAATCCCTTTTCAAATTTCCCAACTAAACACAACATTTGTGTAAATGCCATGATAGATACAAGAGATAATAAATCATATATTGAACAACATATAGGTCTACTCAGATGGAATTCACCTTTAGTTAGCATAGCCGATGACACTAGATAAACATATACACATTGCATTAATGGAGCATAGATTAATTTTTATCATATAGGATCTCAAACTCAACATATCAAATGGTTCCCTTTATCCCAAGTTTGGATTTTGTTACTTTTTCAATTCATAAAAAAATTTGAAAGAATCCAAAAAAAAAAACCAATTGTTTTGTTTTTTAATTTTTTCAATTTATTCTACTTTTATGGTTCATCTAATTATATTCTTAAAATCTAATATTTTTTAAAATAATAATAATAACTAAAGACGAAAAATATCAACAGAAAAGTTAATCCCAAAAACCAAATGCACCCCAACACAAAAAAAAAACACACACACACACACAAAAAGCATTTCACTCATTCCGACCATTATTTTTCTTCTTTCTTCTTCATAGGAACTCCACTCCATTTTTCATGCAGGAAATGAAGATATATATATATATATATATAAAAGCATTACAAAGCGTAGGGGACAATTTAAGTGTATTTGTGTGGAACACCAAGCAATTTTGCAGTATTGTTCTTGAAAGTGACCATGTGAATCTCAGGAGTGATTTGAAAAGTTAATTAAAAGTTAATTTTTTATTTTTTATTTATTTTGAATCATATCAATTCTTAAATTTTTTTCACATAAAAAGACAAAAAAATTAATAAAAAAAAAAATCAAAAAATTAACTTTTAATCAATTTTCCAAATCACCACTCACGTGGCTACTTTTTTGTCTTATTCATTATTGTGGGTCAACAAATTAGATGAATGTAAACTTTATTAGAAGTTTGATAAGATTGAGTGTAAAATGCAAAGATACCAGGTGTAATTTTCTATTAATTGTACAATCACTTCAAATCATAACTAATCATTCTATTTGGTTTTAGTTTTTAAAAATATTTTTTGAATTTTCAATAAAAAAATTAAAAAAATATGAAATATACTAAATTTTTATATTCTCTAGTGTTTTTTAGTATTAAGTGAATTTTGCAAAGAATTTTTCATAAATTGTATATTTTAAGTGTATCTAGATTAAATAAATCTAAAAAAGTAAAAATAATTGTATAAAATATTAACAGGGAAAGTATAAAAAAAAAACAACAGGGCACTTTTGTAATAAAATAAACCTTAATTTTTTAATTTTATCAATTTATACTCTAATTTTTATTTGTTTTCAATTCAAACAATACTTCTATTTTCGTTAAATACACACATGAAAAAATGGAATTTTAGTTTAGTTAACAAAAATAGAGAAATGATTTAGATTGAAAATAAATCAAAATATAATGATTTAAATTGACAAAATTAAAAACTTAAAGCTTATTTTGTTATAACGGTTAAACCCTGATATATTTTTTTTTCATATTAAAATGTTCACTAAAAAAAATACGAATTGAAATTTTAAAAACTATTTTTGAAACTTCTAAAACAAAACAGAGTGAATATATACTTTGATTCATATTCAAGATCGTTCTAAATTATAACCATGACCACCTTAAACTATGAGCAATATATTGTACATATTAGCCTTGTCAATGGATCAGATTGAATTGGATCTGGCATAATTCAAATCCAATCTCCAATAGAAGATCATCTAAATTTGAATCCAGTTTTATCTAGATATTTGATTTGAAAATTCGATCTGACTGGATTTATTATAATAATTTATTTTTTAATTCAATTTTCACTTTTATTTTTTAAGGGGAAAGTACAAAAAAAATTCTCAGAATTTGAGCATTATAACAAAATAAATCTTGATTTTTTAATTTTATCAATTTAAATCCTAAACTTTTAATTTGTTTTCAATCTAAATCATTTTAAGTAAAATCAATGGAAAAATAAGTATTTTAGTCATTAAGATCAATAAAAAGAGTATTTTAGACATTTTATGTATATATCTACACGGAGTATCTAAATCATTTTAAGTAAAATCGATGGGAAAATAGATATATTTTAGTCATACTCAATAAAAAAAATATTTTAGGCATTTTATGTATATTTACATCGATTTTAGTAATTGAAATACTATTTTTTTGGTCGATTTAATTTAACAACAATAGACAAATGATTTAGGCTGAAAATCAATCAAAATATTAAAGTTTAAATTAACAAAATTAAAAAGTCAAGATTTATTTTGTTAGAAGGTTTCAACCCTAGCTTTTCTTTTTGGTACTAGTCCCTCTTTAAAAATTATCTATTTAGCTAAGGGATTTGAAAAGGAAAAAGAACAAAGTAGGTAAAATATAAATAAAATATACTTATATTTTACTTAGTTTCACACACATTTTTCTTTTTTTTTTTTCAAATCTCTTCTCAAATCTTCTAACCAAACACAGCATAAGAGTTGGGCTTTGAATTTGAGGACTCCATAAAACCCATTAGGATTTTATTTTAATAATTTTAATTATTCATTTTGTAGAGCGTTCCGTTCATTTTTATTTGTGTATGCACTTAATTTTTGTTAAAAAACAAAATGATGCAGGGGTTGATAGCTTGGACATAGACATGGACAAACAAAAGGTAACAGTGACTGGATATGTGGATCAGAGGAGGGTACTGAAAGTGGTGAGAAGAACAGGAAGGAAAGCTGAGTTTTGGCCATACCCTTATGATAACGACTACTATCCTTACGCTGCTCAGTATTTAGACGAGTCTACCTTCTCTTCTACTTATAACTACTACACCCACGGTTACAATGAGAATGTCCATGGATACTTACCCGACCCGCTTTATTCCACCGTCAATACTGAAATTTATGAGCTTTTTAGTGAGGATAATGTCCATCATGCTTGCACTATCATGTGATCTTTCGGTTTCACAACCCTATAATAAGACATATATATGTTCAATGGTGTAAATTACATTTGGGGATTTGGTCAAAGCCCTCTTATAATAAAATTTTAATGTATTAAAGATGAGTACAAAAAATTTTCTTGAAAAATCCAATAAATATCAGTATTGTCAAAATATTAAACTTTAAAATAATATAACTTTTGATGTAGATGTCGATTTTTTATAAAATTAATATTTTTAAATTTTTTTCATCAAGATCTATCAAAATCATGTTGACTATGAAATCCTTTTTTTAAAAAAAATTATTATCCTTGAAATTGATGTGAGCAGTAACAGTAACATGTTATTCTATTTGACAGTTATTCTATTTGACAGTAACATGTTACTCAGTCTCACAATAATATGTTACTCTGACAATATTGTTCAAGAAAGAAAAAAAATATATATATATATATACATATTATTTTGTCCTTACTCAATTATATGTTTTCTCCGTAAGGAGTTTATGAAGAAAAATAAATTGGGCTATCATTTTTACCAAATAAAGGTTCAATGAAAGGATTTTGACTAAATTTCCCAATTATGTTACAATTGTGATTTTTGTAATTTGGCTATAATATTAATTTTGTCTTTTATACTCTTTTCTTTTTCCTTTAAATTTCAAAAACAATTACACTTTTGAGTTTTCCCCGGCTAGACAGATTGGGAAAGTAAAACAATTTGAAAAAAAAAAGTTAAAAAAGAATAAAAAAAATAAAATAAGTTAATTTTATTTATTTTTAGATTCGTCTGGACAAGACAGACTAGAAAAATAAAAAAGAAATACATAATTTTGAGAAAAATATCATTAAAGATAAAAATATATATATATATTTAAAAAAAAATTAGTTGTATGCCAAATACTCCCTTAATTTTAAGAGTAATATTACAAGAGACTTGCCGATGATAGTAGGCAATGATAGGAATTCCAATAAAATTATCAAATATTTTACATAATACTCATATGGGTGTGAGACACATGTCTATGTAAGTATTGTGTTGAATATTTGGTAATCCATCTAGGGTCTTTAACATTTTTAAAGAATTGTAGATAAGAAACACTTATTTTGGTAAGATGGTTAAAAACTGACTTTTTAATTTTTTTTGATTTTTTTTTTAAAAATATGTAAAAAATCTGAGAAATGATGTGATTTAAAATGAATTAAAACTGACTTTTACTTTTTTTCAAAAGAGCCATAAATACCAAAAAATTTTAATCTCAATACACTCTTTATATATTCCAAAACACTTTCACATATTTCAATGCAATTTTATACACTTTTCTAACACTTGTTAGGGAAAATCGATGATTCCCCACAAGTAAATCAATCAATGGGAATAAAAACTAATGCGGAAAAATTAAATTAAAAGCAACACAAGAATTTTTACGTGGTTCCCTCAATGTGAGGTACGTCCACGGATCGAAATTCGATTCCACTATCAACCAAATAGTTTCCAAACGATTACAAACGAGATACGAATAGTCTCACAAAACCACCCTTAGGTGAATTCCAAATAATCACAAATAAACAAGAGGAAAAACCTCACCGAATAGATGAACCAAAATCTTCAGAACCAGAGTTGAAGAAGATCCAAAATAACAACCCAAATCAACACCACCAAAGCACCCAAACAAAGATGCACCAAACCTTATATCACCGAAATCAATTTGCTGCTGCTTTACTCCACTTCGGGGAAAAAACAAATTAATTAGGCCACTGCTACTTCTTCACCTGCGGCACACACAAAACAATATATTGTGAATCTAGGGTTTTTTTTTTTTTATCAAAACTTTAGTTGTTTCCAAATTAAATTAGGTCTCCACAAAATTAGATATAATATATAAAAATATATTATACCTAAACCAAACCAAACCAAATTAAAATTCTTTTTTCAAAACCAATTGGGTCCCACACTCCAATAAGGAGGTATACCCAATAATTCTCCCCCTACCGACTTAGGTGGAGATATCAACCATACCCGCCAAAGTTCAACACTTTAAATGTTTGTCCCTCGACAACGTCTTAGTCAACATATCCGAAATATTATTATTTGTGTGAACCTTTTCGAGTTGTAATAGTTTCGAATCTAACACATCACGAATCCAGTAGTATCTCACATCAATGTGTTTCGATCTCAAGAATTTTTATTCAAGTGAATAGCACTTTGACTATCACAATAAAACACATACTTTTCTTGCTTCAAACCCAACTCTTGCAAAAATTTCTTCAACCATAACTCTTCTTTGCAAGCTTCTGTAATGGCAATAAATTCAGCTTCGGTAGTCGAGAGAGCAACATATTTTTGTAATTTAGATTGCCATACCACAGCTCCCCCTGCAAAAGTCATCAAATACCCCGAAGTAAATTTCCTAGAATCAACATCACCAACCATGTCAGAATCTGTGAACCCATCAAGCATCGACTTACCATCCCCAAAACACAAAGACACCTTCGAAGTCCCTCGAAGATACCTTAGAATCCATTTTACCGCTGCCCAATATTCTTTACCCGGATTAGAGAGAAAACGACTCACCACACCAACGACGTGAGCAATATCCGGCCTTGTACAAACCATGGCGTACATCAAAGAACCAACTGCTGAAGCATAAGGAACTTTCAACATCTCTTCTTTGTCTTTCTCACTTGTAGGACATTGATTCGAACTAAGCTTGAAGTGACCTGCAAGTGGACAACCAACCGGCTTTGCTTTATTCATGTTGAACCTCTCAAGAACTTTCTCAATGTAGCTTTCTTGAGACAACCAAATCAGCCCCTCTTTGCGATCACGAACAATTTTCATACCAAGTATTTGCTTTGCCGGTCCCAAATCTTTCATAGCAAAAGATTTACTCAACTCTAACTTCAACCTGTTTATCATGGTAGAATCTTGACCCACAATTAGCATGTCATCAACATAAAGCAAAAGAATAATAAATTTACCATCCAAAAATTTTTTCACAAACACACAATGGTCCGAAGTGGTTTTAGAAAAACCATTATTCATCATGAAAGAGTCAAATTTTTTGTACCATTGCCGCGGGGCTTGCTTGAGGTCATACAAAATTTTCTTCAATTTGTAAAGAAATTTCTCTTTCCCTTTCTCCACAAAACCTTCTAGTTGCTCCATATAAATTTCTTCTTCAAGATCACCATGAAGAAATGCGGTCTTCACATCAAGTTGTTCAACTTCAAGGTTCATACTTGCAACCATGCCAAGTACAACCCGAATAGAAGACATCTTCACAACCGGCGAAAAAATCTCATCAAAGTCAATACCTTTCTTTTGCCCAAAGCCTTTCACAACAAGACGTGCTTTGTACCTCAGATTCTTCCTATCATTCTTCAATTTGAAAACCCACTTATTTTTTAGAATTTTCCTTCCCTTAGGCAACTTCACTAAATCATAAGTGTGATTTTCAAGTAAGGAATTCATCTCCTCTTCCACTGCCTTTTTTCAATCATCTTTCTTTGCATGCTCAATTGCTTCTTGGTAGCTCTCGGGCTCCCCTTGATCGGAAATCAACACAAATTCATTGGGAGGATACTTTCTTGAAGGCTGTCAGTCCCTTGTAGATTTTCTCAACTCAAGTTGTGATGGCAGTTCTTGAGTTGGATGCTCTTCCTCAATTTCTGGTTCAACTTCATTAGGATTAGCATCCTCCTCCACATCTTCAATAGGTGGCTGCACATCTCCCCCATTTTCATCATCAACTGAAGATGAAGGAGATGGATCTATGTTAATGAGATCACTAGTTTTTGGCTCCGGTTGATCACCTTTGCCAAAGTCTTCAATTGTTTGGCCTTCAAGAAACATAACATCACGACTTCGAATGACTTTCTTGTCGATCGGATCCCATAATCTATACCCAAATTCATCACGCTCATAGCCAAGAAAAATACATTGTCTTGACTTATTATCAAGCTTGGACCTCTCATCCTTTGGAATGTGAACAAAAGCTCGGCAACCAAACACTCTCAAGTGCTCATAAGACACATCTTTGCCAGTCCAAACTCTTTCAGGAACATCACCATTCAAAGGATAGCAAGGAGACAAATTGATCACGTAAACCGCTGTACTCATTGCCTCACCCCAAAAGGATCTTGGCAATTTAGCTTGTGAAAGCAAACACCTTGTTCTTTCTATAATTGTGCGGTTCATCCTCTCGGCAACGCCATTTTGTTGAGGAGTCTTCTTAACTGTCTTTTGGTGCCGAATACCTTGGCTGCGACAATACTCATCAAATGGCCCAATGTATTCACCACCATTATCTGATCGGATACACTTCAATTTCTGTCCTGTTTCTCTTTCAACCATGACCTGAAAATGCTTAAATACTTCTAGAACTTGATCTTTAGTTTTTAGTAGAAAAGCCCAAACTTTCCTTGAATAATCATCAATGAAAGTAACAAAATAAAGTACACCACCATGTGTTCTAACTTTTAAAGGACCACAAACATCTGAATGAATCAACTCCAAAATATTTTCCTTTCTAGAAGCAACATTTTTATGAAAAGAAACTCTATGTTGTTTACCTGCCAAACAATGAACACAAGTTTTAAGATGTGTACCTTTCAAACCGGCTAGAAGCTCTTTCTTGAACAAAACTTGCAGCCCCTTTTCACTCATATAGCCAAGCCGCTTGTGCCACAATTCGGTAGAAGTATCATCTTGAAGTGCATTGACAACACCTTTACAAATTTTCCCTTGCATCGAATAAAGTGTATGAGTCTTCTTGCACTTAGCCACCACCAAAGAACCCTTTGTGAGCTTCCATATTTCATCACCAAATTTATTGTTGAAGCCTTCATCATCTAGCTTTCCAGTAGAGATCAAATTGAGGCGAATGTCGGGAACATGCCTCACATCTTTAAGCAACAACTTGCAGCCCAAATTTGTTTCCAAGCAAACATCACCCATACCAATAATCTTGGACAAACCTTCATTACCCATTCGAACAGAACCATAATCTCCTTCAGTATAGGTAGTGAAAAAATCAACTCGAGAAGTCACATGAAAAGAAGCACCAGAATCAATCACCCAATTGCTCTCTTGGCCCACAAAATTGATACAATCATCTTCACAAACGACCATGAGATCATCGGTAGTAACTGCTGTAGTGTCTTCTTGCTTCTTATCCACACTTTTGTCACGCCTTTTCTCCTTATTCTTGAGCTTTCGGCATTCTCGCTTCATGTGCCCTTTCTCATGGCAATAATAACACTCAATGTCTTTCTTTGAAAAAGAACCATCTTTTGATTTGTCACGGTTTTGATCACGACCATGAGGAGTCTTACTCCTCCTCCTTGTTTTGCTTCGGCCTCTCACAACAAAGGCTTCTGAATGAGAGGAACCCGCTGATTTTCTTCTAGTTTCTTTATTCAACAAGCTACTAGTGACTTGGCCCATAGTGACAACTCCATCGGGCGCCGAATTACTAACTGTCACAACCAAAGTCTCCTAACTTTCGGGTAAGGAACTAAGTAGCATCAAAGCCTGCAACTCATCATCAAAAACAATTTTCATAGAAGCAAGTTGGTTAACAATACTCTTTATTTCATTCAGATGTTCCGGAATAGGGCTGCCTCTTTATATTTTAAATCAACCAACTTACGAAACAGAAAGGCTTTATTTGTGGCTGATTTTCTATCATAAAGACTTTCTAATTTTTTTCCATAAATCATGTGTTGAAGTTTCAGTAGCAACATGATGAAACACACTGTCATCAATCCATTGACGGATAACACCAACGGCTTTTCGATTAAGCCTCTTCCGCTCATCATCTTTCATATCATCAGGTTTGCCACTATCACCCTCAATGGGTCCATACAAGTCTTTACAAAATAATAGGTCCTCCATTTTAGTTTTCCAAGTTACCCAATTACTTCCATTGAAGCTAGACATGTGACCCACATTCCCCTCCATTGATTTACACAAATAAATAAACCCAAATAAACCGTAAGCTCTGATACCAGTTGTTAGGGAAAATCGATGATTCCCCACAAGTAAATCAATCAATGGAAATAAAAACTAATGCGGAAAAATTAAATCAAAAGCAATACAAGAATTTTTACGTGGTTCCCTCAATGTGAGGTACGTCCACGGAATCGAAATCCGATTCCACTATCAACCAAATAGTTTCCAAACGATTACAAACGAGACACGAATAGTCTCACAAAACCACCCTTAGGTGAATTCCAAATAATCACAAATAAATAAGAGGAAAGACCTCACCAAATAGATGAACCAAAATCTTCAGAACCAGAGTTGAAGAAGATCCAAAATAACAACCCAAATCAACACCACCAAAGCACCCAAACAAAGATGCACCAAACCTTATATCACCGAAATCAATTTGCTGCTGCTTTACTCCACTTCGGGAAAAAAACAAATTAATTAGGCCACTGTTACTTCTTCACCTACAGCACACACAAAACAATATATTGTGAATCTAGGGTTTTTTTTTTTTTATCAAAACTTTAGTTGTTTTCAAATTAAATTAGGTCTCCACAAAATTAGATATAATATATAAAAATATATTATACCTAAACCAAACCAAATTAAAATTCTTTTTTCAAAACCAATTGGGTCCCACACTCCAATAAGGAGGTATACCCAACAACACTAACAACGATTAGCATTTTCCAATGTAACAAAATATATAAAAATATTTTAGAATATGTGAAAATATATTGATGTTATAAATATTTTATAGTGCTTAAGGATGTTATTAGTAGGACCATTTATATATTTTCAATTGGCATTTAGGTAGTGGTTAGATTGGCAATTTCTTATTTTTGCCTAGTCCGTATCACTTCCCATTTTGTACAATTTTTTATTTTTTATTAATTTTATTTTCATTCCAATTATATTAATTAAATAATTTTTATTTTGCATATATTTATATATAGTTTAATTTATTAAATATAATAAGGATAAGACAACAAAATATTCATAAATACATCATTCAATCTCTCTATTTCTCATCATAAATTTTCTCTCTCATCACTAATTAATCTTTGACCCTTATATGTTGTTTGCTTATTAAGCTCATTTATTGAACTAGAGTTCGGCTCGGCTCATTAATATTAATGAAACTTGAATTTGGCTCGGCTCGGCTCGGCTCAATAAGATTTTTTTTAATATTATTTATATTATTTAAATAAAAATATTATTAATATTATTTAATATATAAATAATATATTTATTATATAATTTAAATAAAGATAAACGAGCCAAACTTGATGAGTCGAACTTATTCAAGTTCAAGCTCAGCTTGTTTACTAAACGAGCTTAATATTTGAGTTCGAACTCGGCTCGTTTAAGCTGAGCCGAGATGAGACGAGACAAGATGAGTCGACCTTGTTTATGAACAACTCAATTTATTTGCAGCCCTAGTTGTCTCTTGTCATCACTACTTTCTTGATTTTTTCAGCATTTATTCCTACCCCAACATAAAACAAAACAGGGATGAGATACCACAGTTCCAGGATTGTTCTTACCTTGTTCCAGTTACTAAGAAGGTAGAAGAAGAAGATAGCAGCATAGGAAAGGAAGGAAAACAATGGCAAGTGGTTTGAGCGGAAGAGAAAGAAGGAGATGGTAGTAAATGTTAAAAATGTTAGGTGTATAGTAGTTTTGTCCTGGATGATTAATAAAAAAAGGGTTATTATGATTTGATGTAGTTAAAGTAAAAGTTTAAATTGAGGCCAAGTTGAAAAAACAAAAATTAGAGGATCACTTTGCTAGCCTGCCCGAGGCCTAAGTATCCCTAGGTCTTAGGACTGGGTATAGGGTTATCCAACCTGTGAAACCACTCAACCCGAATTGTTCACACCTATTTGGGCGTTTTTGCTTAAGTATTAGGGTCGGATGCGGGGTTAAAATTTTCCTATTTTGTGGATTGCGGGTGGGTGATGGGTTTTACCCGTACTCACATTCACCCGTCCACATCTGTATACATTGTTTAGCTTATACATTTTTTACAAAGTGAATGTCAGTCAATTGATTGATCCTGGCCTATGTTTATAGTTTGTTTCCTTTTGGGAGTAAATTGGATAGATATGCTGTAATTTATTTAGGATAAATCATTTGAAAAATAATGATTTCATGATAAGAAATATGTGATTTTATAGCCCAAAATAATATTTAAAAAATAGGTGGAAAAGGCCGAAGAAGAATATTTAAAAAATGAGAAAAAACAAATCCAAAAATAAAATTTTAAAGGAAAATCCCAATCTGCAAACCATCCGCAAATCCGCAAACCTTATTTGCACAAATCACAATTTGCGAGTTCAATTTTTTCCAAACTGCTAACATGTGAGTGAGTCTAAACCGCAAATCAAACTGTCAAAAATTGATCCACGAACAACCATATTGAGTCTAAATTAGGGTCTGAGCTGAGATTTTGCGCGAGTAGTAGATTCAACTCGGTTCCATTATTTACAAGAATCTGCTAAGCCCGACCCTTGGTGTCATGACCCAAATCTGCCCATATAGGTTTAGCGCCGTAACCGGTCAGTAATCCTTGGATTACTAAAGGCCTCTGAACAGAATGACATATGATTAGAAACTGCGGAAGCAAATATACATAAAACATATATAATCCATCGAGCTGTACAAACATACATGGAACAAATAAACTTAAACTTTATAAGCATACATGTGACGCCATAAAGATACAGTAATTACACGTCATCCCATGTACAGATAAATAGAAGTTTGCTCATAAATCAAAAGAACAAAGTCTTAAACAATACAAAACATGGCCACAAGACTTAACTTAATCCGGAACCTCATCGGAAGGCACAAAAGGGTGGCTAACAAACACAAAACTCTTCAGGCATCATCTTAAGCCTGGTCGCGTGCCTGCTGACCTACATACATAATAATAAGTAGTAAGCGAAAACCCAATGAATAATAATAGAATAAAAAGTTAAATGAATGATGTCCCGAAACAAATTCAGAAACTAGAGTTCATATCAAAGACAGATTCATATTCATATTCTTGTTCAGAGCATATACAAAAATCAGAGTTAATGCTTAATCATATGTGATACATCCGTTAGCGTTAATAGATCACATACAGAGTATCAAAAATCATACTTGTCAGTTCCATAGAGGAACCTCCAGCTGGGTACGGATAACTTGTCAGTTCCATAAAGGAACCTCCAGCCTGGTGCAAATAACTTGTCAGTTCCATAAAGGAACCTCCAAACCGGGAACAGAAAACATACTTGTACCACAGAATTGTTGCCACGGATACTTGTCAAAATTGGACAATCATTCATAGTACAAACATAACATTTCATCGAACAGATCTTATTCCATATATAGAAAATAAGTAAAGTTGAACATAGCTTTACTAAGTTATTACTCACAGATGACTTCACTTGTAAAATAGACAAATCAGAAAACTTGCGGCGCGTGACCTACACACACACATAACAGAAACACATAATGAAACACACACTCGATTGGTACTTAACTTCTTTCGTCTCATTGTAGTGTGTTTCTAGGTCTTCACCTCTTATTGTGTCTTAATCATGGCCTAAGAATGCCTATGATGCAATAAAGATGTTAAAATGTACTTGGAAACACTTAACAAAAATTATTGAAAACAGGGGTCCCGCTCGAGCGCAACTTTTTTCGCTTGAGCGGACATGCAAAAATGTGAGTGGTCGCTCGAGCGCAACTTTTGTCGCTCGAGCGGTCTGTAAACTTTGCAAAAGTACTGGTTATGTAATTTTTTCGCTCGACGGTCGCTCAATGGTCGCTCGAGCGATCTGCAAAACATGAAACTTCTGGGAGCTTGCATTTTATGCTCAAGCCAACTTTTGGTCGCTCGAGCGGCAGTGCAAGATCACAGAGTGGTCACTTGAGCACAGGTTCTGTTGCTCGAGCGAAGGGTGCAAATTTTGGAATTTCTAGATTTGCCTTCAAGCTTCAAAACTCAAATTCAAAGCCACAAATCATGTTTTTTTTGGCCAAAACTCAAGAAAACATGTCTAAACTTGAAAAACACTGAGAATTAAAGATCATTTCATGAAATTAAGGCCCATAAGCTTGTTAATTGAGCAACCTCAAACTTGAATTGTGAAAACATAACATGAATATGACATGCATGGAGTGATTTGAGCTCTAAGTTTCTAAATCATGAGCAAATGAGATGTTTAGGTCAAAAATATGTTGGATTCCTTGAACAAAACTCAAGTACGGACATGCATGTGGAAATTCTTGAAAATCAACTTACCAAATTATGAGAATTATGCATGCATACATGATACACTCCCAAAGTCAACTATTTAAGCTCAATTCTTACATTCCTATAGGATTTCTTTTGAATTCATGAGTTGACTAACTTAAGTACATTATTAAAAGCTTGGGTTCTCACCTAAACTTCTCAATTGAGTTTCAAGTAGACCAATTCTTGAGTGATTAAGCTAATCCTCCTTAGTTCTCTTTAATTCTCTAGCAAATCTTTTTTTGTTGAACTCAAGTCTTCGTCCACTCTCTCTCTCTCTCTCTCCCACGTGTAGTCTTCAAAGATGAGGGATTGAGGGTGTAAAGTGTATTAAAGGTGTTGGAAGTGGCTTTATATAGGCTCAATTAGAAAGGTTAATTAATTTAAGTTAAGGATAACTAATTGAGGTCAATTATTCTAATTATTTGGTTCTGAATCGAATTTCCATTCAACCTACCATAAATTCCTAAAAATTCCAATTAACAGGTAAGTCAAGTCAGTTTCTTGATAAGATGCCGATGAGGTCGTCAACTTGCAGAGCAAAACAATAACATGAACAGATCATTCTATGATGAACAGATATGAATACAAATAATGCAACAACATGTAATTAATGCAAATTCCACTTTAATTACTTATTAAGCTTTCTTAATCATGGATTAGATATTAATCATGGATCGGGATTGTTACACCGGGCCGGGGCAGGCGATTTTAATACTCTTAAACCTGCCTAGTGCATACCGACCTAACCTAGCACTAGGAATGGTTATTTTAATCCGATCCATGAGGGTCCGTCCATACCCGCCTCGACACTTATGTGGGGCGGGAGTGGATTATGTCTTGATCATCCGCAACGGGAGCGGAGCGGGTATCGCTTTCCTGGATGCAAACCCAATCCGATATAATTAATAATATATATATATAAAATATAATTAGATATAAGAAAATAATTTTAAAAGTTTATGATTTTATTTAAATATAAATAAACAATAATCTTAAAAGTCTCACAATTTATATATATAAAAATAAAAAATTTATTTTATGTGCTAAAAATTTCAATAATTCTTAATTTTTTTTAACTATTTGAAATACAGTTGAATATTCGCAAAAACGAAATAGGGTTAAAAAATTCTACTCGTACCAAGGTGTCACGGAAGCATGACGGGAGCATGGATGGAGTTTGTCAACAAAAATAGAGACGAGAATGACAAACTCAACCCAAACCCGCCCCGTGGCCACCCTACCTAGCACCCGCACCTGCACGAGTCATCGACTTACTCGAGAAAGGGGGGGGATACGGCTGCAAGAGGGCCACGATATGTCCTCTTTCCATGGCTTCCTCTACTACCCCTTTTCCCCATTCAACCTGAAAAACCATTTTACGAATCAAACCCCTCTGTTTCTCTCTTCTTCTTCTTCTCTGCCCCCAATTGATTCCTCAGACTCACCAAATCAAACCCAATGGACCACTACAAGGTCTTGGGTCTGACTCGAAACGCTACCAAAGACGAAATCAAAGAATCATTTCGAAAATTAGCAATGCAATTCCACCCAGACAAGCACTCTCACTCTCCCAACTCTGTCAAGGACGGTGCGACTCTTCGATTCAAGCAGGTTTCAGAGGCCTACGAGGTCCTCATGGACGATCGCAAGCGCGCTCACTTCAATCTCCGATATTCCAACAACAACAACAACAACAACAACAATGGAAGAACAGCAAGTGGGTTCAATTCTTATGGTTATGGGTATGGCTATAATTCTGGCAGTAAACCCAATTCTAGTTATGGGTTTTATAGCAGAGGTGTTAATGGAGATGGGTTGGTTTCTAAGTTGGAGATCGCTTTTCGGTTTCTTACAACACGTTCGGGTCTTCTCAACCTTGCCTTTGCTGGGTAATCTCCTCCTCCTCCTCCTCCTCCTCCTCCTCCTCCTCTTCCTTAATGTTAATTTTAGTTTTTTTTTGGGATCAATTCTTGTAGCCAATTGTGATTATGTTTATATTAGAATGTTGGGTTCAGTTCAAAATTCGATTTTTTTGTGACTTATCATTTTTGTACCATATGAATTCAATTTTTTTTTTTTGTTTTATGAATTACAGTAGAATAGTTGGGATTCCTTACTTGTAGCACAATTTTTGTGCAATTTCATCACACCAATGCGGCAAAAGCAAGATTGTTCTTCCTCAATTATATTATTGTCCAAACCCAGAAATTATTTCCCTATTTATGTCTAGCAAAGCAAGGAAACTATTTGAGAACTAGGGTTTAAAGAGCTAAGAGACTAAAAGGGCTATTTTACATCAAAGTAATTTACTGACATTTTCACAATGAAAGTTCATTGTGAATTCTCAAATTTTGTAGGGTTTGAGGGTTTTATTTTGTATTTTCTTAATTTTGAGATTAACTATTCAATTCCAAAACACATGGTCAATATCGATCCTTCAATTCCAAGGATCAAGGACCACGACAACATACACTAGGATATATATTTCAACTCCATTCCCCCGATACTTCTCAAATTTAGCTTTCGTACCTTTGGCCACTGAAGCCAACAGTTCCTCTTTTGAATCTTTCTTAGCCTATTACTCAATTTTTGTTTGGATCACAAACACCGCATAAAAGAAACAATTAGAAGTAATGTAAAGTGAGATCAAAAGCCGCTTGGTTGCATTGTAGAAAAGCCTTGGGAATCTTACAAACAACATACAATTATTCCAATCACTTTTAGTTGGAGCTCCATATGTCTTCCTTTTTTCACTTCCCACAAGCCTCATCATCTAAAAAGTAAGATTTGTAATTGTAGTTCTCATCCCTCATAAAAAGCCTTCTCAAAACTTTTAGCAGCCTCCAACATTAAGTAGGTGGAGTTCCATCTAGTTGGTACATCAAGGCATAAAAGAAACTTTGATTCAATTTTTGCTTTCTCTCCACCCTTGTTAAAGGTCTCTAGCTATTAGGAGAAGACGTCACGTATTTCACTACATCACGAACACAAGCATTAGATTTATCTAATTCTTTCAAACCCACACCCACTATATCAGATTCAAAATATGCACATAACAATACATATGTAAAAACTCGACCTAAGATGGTCCCCTTCCAATCTTTTGTTTTCCTCTTCAAGAACTTGATGGTAGCGTTGTTAAAACTGGCATTATCAACGTTCAATATAAAAATGACCAACTTTCCAATCAAGCGAACATATCTCAATTTTTTTACTAGTAGACTTTCCCTTATGCCTGGATGTACCAACTAAGTGGAACTCCACCTACTTAATGTTGGAGGTTGTTGAAAAGTTTGAGAAGGCTTTTGAGCAGTTGAGGATGAGGATTTCAATTACAAATCTTACTTTTTGCGTAATGAGGTTTGTAATGATCGGGACTTGGGAAGTGAAAAAAGGAAGACATATGGAGCTCCATCTGAAAGTGATTGGAAAAACTATAGTTTGTTTGTGAGATTTTTAAACGTCTTTTCTACTAAAATTGGTCAATGTAAAACTGCTACCAACATTCAACTCAAGCAAACACATCTCAATTATTTTATCAGTAGTTTCATCCTTATGATCTTCAACTTGACAAAAGTTTATGATCCTTTATTGTAGTTTTCAATCATCATCAATGAAATGAGCAGTGGGCATATGTAATTTAGATTTTGTGTTGATGTCCATGTGTTTGTGGTAAGGCAAACCCTATGACCCTTCAGTATGTTTCTTAACTTACACCACTCCTTGTTAAAAATGGCTACAATATCTCTATCAACAGTAGTACGAGATGGAATTGCCTTAAACTTAGGTTGTAAGACATTGCAAAATATTCGAAACCCAATTCCTTCCACAAACCTAGAGGGCAATTTATCAAGAATGATAATCTCAACAAGAGCTTTACTACTCTATTCAATAGTAAGTTCGTTGCCACAAGATCAGCACCCACTTCTCCATCTTTTTGTGGTTGAAAGAACAAGGTTTGTTGTCCTGTACCCTGATCCCTATAAGCATATTTTGGGCAATTTACCAAATGACTCAATAAACTACGTGTCCCATGGCCTTTGGAATCGACTAGGTATTCCTTTTGATATAGTTACACACTACCCTGCTTTTTCCATCTTTCTCACTCTTTATTTTATCAAAATGATCCCATGCCTAAGATGATTTTCTCCCACCACCCTTTTCCTGCAGCTTACCCTTTTCCTTGAGTGGTATTGGAAGCTTCTTACCCTAAGATGATCCCATGCCTAAGATGGTTTTCTCCCACCACCCTTTTCCTGCAGCTTACCCTTTTCCATTTATTGGAAGCTTCTTATAAGGATTGGGGGCATTAGCTTGAACATCACTACCTTGGGCATTTTCATTGACAATGGGAGAAGGATAATCCATTATCTAGAACCAAAATACAAATAAATAAATAATCAGAAAATCAAAGTGCTAAAATTCAAAAAACAACTGTAATAGATGTACAAATTCAAAGAGCATGCATAATAGTAATTAATCATAGACCATTTCAGCTGAAAAAAATGAAAAAACATCTCTGTTTGGTTTAGTGTTGAAATACTATTTTCTGTTTTCTGTTTTTTTTTTTTTTTTTCCTTTAAAAAAATAGAAACTAGTTTGATGAAAAAATAAACACAAGATATATTTATTACTTTCAAAAATTATATTTCACCCCCAAAAAAAGAGAAAACCATATGAAAATGATGAGTTTTTTTTTTTTTTTTTTTTCTTTCCATTTTATTCAACAAACTAGTTTTTTATTTCTTTGAAAAAAGAAAAAGTAACAGAATTTGAAAACCAAACCAAACCAAACCAAACAAGATTATATTTTGTTGGTGCTAAGTGCTAAGAATCAAAGACTTAGAGAACAAAGTTCACAATAATCATAGTGAATGAACTAAAAAATCAGCTACCAATGCTAATTCATTATTCAAAAAACAATGCTTATTAAAAAAACATGTAGCATGCAGAGTTGCAAATCATTTCAGCAAAAGTAAAAAACAAAAAAAGCAAAAGAAAACACACATAATTAGAGTCTTTGAGCCTTGCCAACTACTTTATCAGAGACTTTTGAGTTTGAGCCTTGGATTAGCACAGGACCTAAAGGAGTATGCTCAAACAGAGATGGTTAAAACCCATTGGCAACAAAAAATGTTAACTGAGAGCAATGTTAATTATAAAAAGTACATGTACACCATTGTTGAAAAAAAACAAAAACAAAAAGAAATAAAGAATATTTACATGCAAACCATTTTATCATGCTATCACCACAAATATGTAGAGAGTGAACTAACAGAAACTTTAGTAAACCAGTCCCTTTCTTTATATAGTAATGATGGAGTTTACTTTTTATTCTTAAATGGTTTAAAATATGTTGAATAGCTTGATCCTGTTTATTAGATGATGCACTTTCACATTTGCTTTTATTGTATAACATGAATGGTTTCTCAAGTGTGACAGGAATTTGGCTGATACATAATTTTTTTGTAGTGCTCTATTAGGTGGAACGTTTATTATTGACACGAGTGGGGATACATTATGGAAGATGCACAATCCTGGGGTATGTAGTTTGGTTTTATTCGTGTGCACCCATAGACTTCAACTTTTCTGTCGTTTTTTCTTATTAGAATTGCTGTGTGATATCATGGTTACTTGATGACTTATTGTCATGCATTTGCATATTATGTCACGGAAATTTTATCTCCAGAGCTTAATTAACTCTCCAGAAGTGGACAATGGATCCAGTGTGATATGCCTGCAATGTTCATCTTCACCTCCTACTAAATTTCATGGTCTGGTCTATGTATTTGTTGGCAGATACAAACACACATGTAACACTGATAAGGGGGGATACACTAGGCCTGTTTGGTAGGGCTTATAATCTGCTTGCTTTTAGCTTAATTATTGTGTTTGGTGCAGCTTAAGTTAACCAGCTTATAGCTTAAATTAAGCTATTTCTCAACTTATCTCAAAAGCTGGTCAGGGGTGCTTAAATTTTCGACTTAAGCGCGCAGTTGGTGTGGGGGGCTAAAATTACTTAAATGTCATCGTCAATACCCAAATATTAATATTAATATTAATTAAAAAAGAAAAAATTGTATATTTCTGAAGAAAAAGAAAAAAAATCAATATTAATTAAAAAATAAATATTAATTGGTATTAATTATTAATAAATTCATATTGTATATTTTTATATTAATTAAAAAATAAAAAATTGTATATTTCTGAATAAAAAGAAAAAAATCAATATTAATTAAAAAAATCACTATTAATTGGTATTAATTATTAATAAATTAATATTGTATACTTTTGTAATGAATTAGTTATTAATTGATACTAATTAATAACAATTGTTGATTATTAATATTAATTGATACTAATAAAAATTAATTATTAATATTAATTTATACTAATTAATAATTTTAGTATTAATTGAGACTAATTAAGCCATTAATTGATACTAATTAATAATTTTAGTATTAATTGATACTAAGTAAGCAATTAATTGATACTAATTAATTTATAATGGAAAAAAATTGTAACAATAATACTTCCATTACATTTTTATCGAATATATCAATTTTTATTTTAATTGATAGTAATTAATACTAATTATATTAACTTTTATTAATGAAATAATTTTTTTAAAATTAAAACTGAAAAAAATGACAAAATAATCATTTTTATCGAATATATCAAAATAAATCTTTTCTTGATAAAATTATTGATTCATCTCATGTACCTCAGTTTCTTTTTCATAAAAAGATTTGGAAGGCATGTGCTCCTCTTAAGGTGAAAGTGTTCATGTGGATCTTGGTTCATGGGAGAACTTTGACAAATGATGCATTGCAAAGGAGGCGACCCTTGCGATATCTTAATCCTCAATGGTGCGTTATGTGTTGTAAGAGTGGAGAGTCTCTGGATCATCTCTTTTTGCACTGCTTGGTGGCTAGGCAGTTGTGGCATATGGTGTTTGGTTTGGGTAATGTGGTGTGGGTGGCCCCAAAAGGATGTGCGCAAATGCTATTATTTGATTTTCAAACTTTTGGAAGGTCGAAGAGGGCTAAGGTGCTTTGGAGTGGAGTCATCTTTGCAATCTTTTGGGTCGTTTGGTTGGAAAGAAATGCGCGTGTTTTCGAAGGAGTAGTCCGGGATATAGACTATTTGTGGGATAGGGTGAGATATTTGGTGTCTCTTTGGGCCTCAGCGAATTCGATATTCCGAGGGATTCCGCTTTTTTTGATTGAGGCAGATTGGGTGTCAGTTTGTACTGTGTAGTTTTAGTTTTGTTTCATTTTTTCATCTTTTTGTATTCTCGTTTGTTGCGTTTTGGTTTTTTCTTTTATGTCTTCCTTGTAGAGGATGCCTTATCCTCTTTTTTCTTGGCTTAGTGCCTTAATAAAATTCTTGTTTGTTGCTGATCAAAAAAAAATATGATATAAGGGCAGAAAGGACAATTATATAGTAAAAAGTTATTTTACAGTTTATTAACCAAATACTGCTCTGCTGCTTAAATTCATAATCCCACAGCTGCACCAAACAGATTAACAGCTTATATTCACAGCTATAAGTCATAATCTGTTAAGTTATAATCTATAATCACTTTTCCAGAGCGCTACCAAATGGGCTTACTATATGCCTGTTCCTTGCTGTATTTCACTTATTTTCCTCTCTCACCTGTTACTTGTCTTTTATTTTATTTTTAACTCTCTCATTTCCTAAAGGTATTAACTTGTGTTAAATTTTTGCTTAGGGAAAATTTTAAGTCCGTTCAGGGACATTGGAAACAATTAAATTTCAAAACCCATCATATGAGGTTTATATGAGTAATTATGATTTTCTTAATACCTTGATAAATGTGTAAGGCATATGAGAACATTCTCTGTTGGTAAATCAGTAAAAGAGAAAATAATAATACTAATAATAATTCTAGTACCAATAGTAGCTAGAGTTTGAGGATTTTGGAAGGAAAGTGAGAAATTTTGAGGTAAAATGTTTTATATATATAGTCATTTCAAAAATTTTATGTGATTTCTTGAGGTTCTAATTGTTTTGATAGCCTTTGAATTTCAAAGACTACAAGAACTTTCTTCTCAACTTCAAAACTCTTTAACTCAATCATCTGCCTATCCACTTTTAGCAAAAGAGAATAGGCTTGAAGGCAGGTAAGTTGAACAAATTAGCAACGAATACCTGAAAGGAAGCCGGGTTACTTCAGATGGAGGTTGAAATGAAAGTTCGAATAACTTTTTACTTACTGCAAGAATACCACTGGTTGACTTACCATATGCTATTCTTGTAGTAACACAAATGATCATTTATATATTTTTGTTGATGCCAGTGTAGAATTCTTGCCCTGGTTTTGTTTTTTTATGGTAGTTATTCAGTTTAAGTCCCACACACATTTGTTTGTTTGAGTCAAGTTTAAGAGATAAAAGTAGGAAAGCTTTGACTTGCAAAAGTTAAGGCTAAATGCAATAACACATGTAACAAATACACTTTTTGTCAATGTGATGTTACTCTAGTGGTGGATCTTACTTTCAATTATATGATGTATTGGCAGATTAGTAGTAAAATATTAATGAAGTAAAACTGTCAATACTATAAAAATATGTAGCTGTTTAACGATTCAATAACTGCAAAGGGTCCACCAGTATGAGGCTATGAGCATTTAACATGGGTTGGACATTTGGTGGACTTTTGGATGACTGAGCCTTAGTTGGTTTCACATTTGATTTCTATGCATGCCAATGATGCCATAATCCAAAATGAATTTTCTGGCAGCACCAAAATGTTATTGGTTGTTCTTCTTTTGATTTTTGGTATTGGTTGCAATGGACTTGGTTAATTATTGGTTGAAAATTCCTGTTGCTGATGTATTTTCCTGTTTTAATTTCAGAAATCATTTGAAGATGCTGTGGAGTCCATAGAGAAGGCCAAGGCAGTTAAAGATAAGATGTGAAATGGGCTATTATTTTGTGAATGACCCTGTTTTCACCGCCTTTTAGGGTTGACCAACCTCCAAGTTAGTTACTTTCTGGATTTATAGTAGGTATCGTTTCCTTTTCTACAATACTTGTTTGTAAAGTTTCCTCTATCTTGCTCTGTGAATCTTCTTTTTGCTCGCAATGCTTTGTTTCAATGTATGAAGTAATTGGTTGTATAGCGTAAATGTAAAACCACAAGTTCTGTTGTAAATGGACCCGGATAACTCATATTCATATTAATTTAATGATTTCATCACTATTATTGCGAATATTATAGTGAAGGTGGGGTTTGCAGGATACAAATCCTTATTTTATTATTATTTTTTTTCTTCAGCAAGAGAATGAACTGATATTGCTATCCAGATTGGCAAAACATCATCGCCAGTTTATAATGATCAATTAACACAGCAGTGAGTTAGGATTTTGATTTTATGAACAATGGGATGGTGGGGCTAGTGTTGGCTGTGGGGGAGTGCTGGTGTTGCAGAAGGGACTGGTGCGATGTGTGACGAGGGAGGTAGATGGGAGTGTCAATGGTGGTCCAATGGCGGTGGAAGGTGGTTGTGAAAGGAGCTGGTGGCCGACTATGTGGTGGTGGTGGAGAAAAGAAAGAGTTAAAAAAAAAAAAGAGAGATGGTGGAGCCGGATCTGCCTCATGATTAGAGAGTAGGTTTTTTTGGAGTTGTATATAGTTGGGTTGCAGGGATGGTAGAGGCAGATATGTTTGTTATTTTGGCTTTTTCCACATATAAGTTGTTGGAAAAAGCCGCCATTATTGCTTGAATTAGTGAAGGTATAACCCATTGACGTGTTAATCCTAATAAGAATATTTTATCAATCAGTTATGCTGTGTTTGGTTTGGGGATTTGGGGAGGGATTTAGAAAGGGAAATGGAAAAGGTAGGTGAAATGTGAATAAATCATGCTTATATTTCACATAGTTTCACACATCTTTTCCCTTTCCCTTTCCAAATTCCTCCCCAAATCTCCCAACCAAACACAACATTAGTGCTTACAACTAAACACAAAATTCAAAACAAAGCTCTAATTTTGAAAATTAATTTAAAAAGTCAACAAGCTACAAATGTGATTATAACAAATATTTGAACAAGGCTTCATTTCTTACAGGCAACATGATCGTTGCAATAAGATGCGTCAAATCAACAAAAATAACAAAAAAAATTGACAACAAAAATATTTTATTTTCGAAGAATTAAATACAGAACACATAAACTAGGTTTTAAATATATGTTCTCATCTGTAAAGTCTGTTTTTTAACTAGTTCAATAGATCTATGATGGCAAAAGTCATTCGCATTTTCTAAAACTTGGCTAGCAATGAGTGAAAAAGTAGTGTTAGTACTAGTTTAATTGATCTGTGAGCAATCAACATTATAGAATTTCAGAGCTCAAACTAAACTACATAAGCATAAGCTTTTTACTATTTGCAAACACAAGCTTCATGGGAATCTATTTCTGGACATGTACACCCAAAATATGAAATTTTGATTTGGAAATATAGCTGTTCAGGTCAAGACCCAACCCCTTTATACTTGTTGGTATTGGTTTGCATCTATTCGGGTTGTTTTGTACCTTTTAGTTATTTAAATTGTCACAGGAACCTTGGTTTTGACTCGGCACCATTGGCAAATTTCTTCTTTTGTTTAAGGGGTCATGCCCGCGACTGCGATGTGCACTTGCGACTGCGGTCAATTATGGCCTTCAGGTTTGTTGGCCTAAAAGAGAATTGTGTGGCTCGCAAGCTACAGGATCGCACCCACGATGTCACCCGTGACCAAAACATACCTTCAGGTCCCTTGACTAGGATAGTTGTGTGGCCCGCAAGGGTAAGCCATGACTTTGGCATTGCGCCTGTGGCGTGGGAATTTGCATTGCTATTGTGACTGTCGCTATTGTGACTTTCGCGCCCGCGATGCAGTTGTCTATAAATATCACCCAAAAGTTGAAAATATCAATTTTTTTGATCTCTTCTCATTTTCTCTCTCAAATCGCCATTTTTAGCCTTTAAGCTTTTAAACACTTGGTTTCATCTCTTTTAAGCCATTTTCTACCCCTATTCCTTAAGATCAAAAGCTAGGACACGTTGAAGGCTACGTTTTAATCTAAAAAGTTCAAATTTTCATCTATGTCGATTTTTGGGTGTTACTCATCTCTTCCTCTTGCTTTGAGGTAGGGATTCTTTTAATGATTTGTATATTATTTAGCCTTGTTATGTGTTATTTTGATAATTTAACATGTTAAGAGATTTAGGGTTGGTTAAGGTATATTTTAATGCGTAAAAGAGGGATTTCTACCAAAGAACCATCATCATCCACAAAAGATTGTTGCCTTCAGTCAAGAGGAGAGAGCAACCTATCCTGGAAGTAAACATGATAGAGATTTCTAAGGAAGATTGGCATTTCCCCATAGCTCAATTCTTGAAACATCCACAACTTCCTGTAGATAGAAAGACAAGAAAGAGAGCAACACATCATGTCTGGATTGAAGGAGAACTTTACAAGAAGAGTCTTGAAGATGACCTGCTTCTGTAGTGCCTTTCTAACAAAGAGGCAATCAAAGTAATGCTCATGAAGGAATTTGTGGGGCTCATCAAGCAAGAAGAAAAATGAAATGTCTAATTAGAAGGTATGGATACTATTAGCCTATTATTCTTTCAGATTACATTAGATTTGCCCAAGGATGTCTACCTTGTCAAGCCTATGGTCATATCCAACATGCGCCAACAAGTTCTATGAATTCCATAGTTAAACCATGGCCATTTAGAGGCTGGTTCTTTGACATGATTCGAAAAAAAATTCTCCTTCTTCTAAGGGTCATTCCTACATAGTTATGACTATGGATTACTTTATAAAGTGGGCTGAAGCCATTGCTATGAAGTTAGTAAATCAAAATGACCATCAAGATGAACAAAGAAAACATTATCCACAAATTTGGGATGCCTAAACATATTGTGGCCGATAGAGGAACTGTTTTCTTTAGTGGAGAAGTCCATGCCTTTGCCGAAGAGTATGGTATAGAACTTTCTCATTCAACTCCACATTATACTCAAGGCAATGGCCAGGTAGAATCAACAAATAAGGTTCTGAAAGGCATCATTGAAAGAATGATTGAGGACAAACCTAGAATTTGGCATGAAGTCCTGTCAAAAGCATTGTGGGCTTACAAAACTTCAAAAAGAACAGCAACAGGAATTACACCATTTATGCTTACTTTTGGGCATGATGCAGTCCTTCATATGGAAGTAACTGTGGAGTCCTTAAGAGTTGCATTCTAGAATGACTTAACTCTGGCAGAATATAATCAAGTTGTGTTAATGGAACTCGAGGATCTAGATGAAGTAAGGTTAGCAACCCTAGATCATCTTTTAGTGCAGAAACAAAGAGTAGCCATAGCTTATGATCGAAGAGTCAGAAACAAGAGTTTGCAGAAAATGACTTAGTTTGGAAAGTAGTCCAGCTATTTGGTGCAAATGATCCTAAGTTTGGAAAGTGGTCTCCAAGTTGGGAGGGCCCATTTCTAGTTTTCAGAATTTGAAAGGGAAGTTCCTGCCAATTACAAGATCTAAATGGTGAATTACACAAGTGTCCAATAAATGGCAAGTACTTGAAGAAATTTTATCCAACAATGTGGGAAATGATGGAGTCAACAACGCAAAATTCTGTGAATTTATCAGATAAAAAATGGCCTGAACAACAAACCTAAACATGTTCAAAAATGTTCAAAACGGCCTTGTCTAGAACCAGGCCGACTAAGCAAAAATGATCTTAATAGGCTGAACAAAAATAAAAAGTGCGGCAAATTCCTAAACCAATCAAAAGTTCTAAAATGCAATGAAAGAAAATTACAAGAGGCTACTTATTTTGGTCTTGAGAATGTTCCAAGGGGCATCTACAACTTGGAACTTAATCGCGGTTGCGGCACGAGCTTCTTTAAGTTCAAGAAGTTTGATATCTAATTCTGAGTAGCCAAGACAACTACGTATAGTTCCTGTTTCTGGGTAGCCAAGACAACTACGTCTTTCTCTACTTCCTTCAATTGAACTCGAAGAATAGCAATTTGATCCTTCAGATGGACAATTTGATTTGCCTTAGCATCAGTAGCTTCCTTCAATTTCTTGTAGGATTCCACGTACTCTTTCAAAAGGTTCTGTAAGTAGGCCGACCGCTGAAATTTCCCATCAATTTCTCCTTGTTTGCGAACAAGGGAAATGCGAGTCTGACTTATGTTAGAAATTCGCTGTTGAAATTCTTGGAGAGCTAGCTGAAGGGCAAAGTCAAATAATGTAAAAGTGGCTAGAACACTTAGAACAGATGTTAGAACTAGGAGCCATCTTAGGTGCAAAACATTTGGAAATGACAAAACCAGCAATGACTTTAGATCATTCTTAGCTTTCTCAACTTCATTAGAGAAAGGCATGATTTGACTTGAAGAGGCAGTCCAACTTCTAGAGGCTCCAGAGACAGTTGAGGTAGTCTTTTGGGACAACCTCAAAATAAGCATCCAAGTCCACAACTAGCTTTGGGGCAAAAGGAGCAATTTTTGTTGCTTTGAAGGCTTGGGTAGTTTCGTCTTGAATTGCTGCGGTTTCTTAGGCTTTTCTCTAAGGTCAAAAGGAAACCAAATAAGGATTGTGACGATCGGGGTCTCTTTTTCCCTTCCTTTCCTTCTCCATTCCATACCCTTGCTTCGTTGGATTAAAACGTTTAGAAACTATTTCTTTTGAATAGGTTTTTATTCTTGTTTTTGGTTCAGTGGTTTAATTTCATCCATTCCGGAGTGGGCACGATCGAGTTCGGGGCGTCTGGGAATCGAGTCAGAAAAATCTGGGCAGGAAAACAGGGGCTGCACGTGCGGGAGAGGGCCGCACGTGTAGGAGGCCAAGCCGCACGTGCGGGAAGAAGGGGCTTTTGGTGGATTGCACATTGCCTAAAAGGCATGTGAGGAAAGAGGTGCGGGATGAGCCCCGCACGTGCAGGGATGAAGGCCGCACGTGCGAGAAGGGGTGCTCCGCACGTGCGGGGATGGGTGCCGCACGTACGGCACTCTGCAGTCCGAAAATCCCTGTTTTTTTTTTTCTCTTTTGGTCTGAAAGTGTGCCTCACTTTTGGCACTTCTCTCTCACTCTAAAGACCATTTTCTCTTCTCTTTCTCTCTAGAAATCCAAACCACAACACTTAAACCCTTTGAATTCTTGCAAATCCTTGGGTTGGATCATCACCTCTCTCTCAAAATTTTGAAGATCTAAGCTAGAGTTCATCTTGGTGTGGAAGAATGGTGAAGGATCCTCCTTTAAAGCTAGGGTTTCATCATCTTCTTCATCAAGGTCTTGAGGTAGGGAAATCTCATGAGTTATACAGACATTTATGTTGGATTTGGTTGGTTTTAAAAGGTTCCATTAATGGTATTAAATGCTTAGATTTGCCTCATAGATACTAGGGTTCCAAAATGGATTTTTAATCTCTTTCTTTTCTTAAACTATCCTCTTGAAGCTTTTAACTCATAAAATAGTAGGTGTGATATTTTGAGAGGAAAACCCTCTCAAAAGAGGGGGAAAATGGTTGTTTTGGCTTTTGA
Organism: Camellia granthamiana; assembly: GCA_036172215.1. Classification (NCBI taxonomy): domain Eukaryota; kingdom Viridiplantae; phylum Streptophyta; class Magnoliopsida; order Ericales; family Theaceae; genus Camellia; species Camellia granthamiana. The sequence continues at coordinate 32,141,098 of CM069914.1, forward strand.
CTTAAAACCCTAGAAAATATTTTTGGGGATTTTGAAAAGTGAAAACATGTTTAGAGATATCTTGTGGTTTCAAATATTAGAGAGTGAAACTTTCATCACATTGTGTAGCATAGTGGTAATTTACTTAGTGTATGAGAAAAGAGTTATTATCTTAACATTATTGTCGAACATTTGAAAGTGTATTGTTGTGAGATAATAAGTGATTGTGCACCTTGGTTAGAGAAAATTGTGAATATTGAAATTGTCAATTGAAGACATCGCATGTGACCTTGAAGAGGTTAAATTTTTATAAATTGAGCATGAATAAATGTTGCTATAGCTATGAACGGATGGCATAGCCATTGGTAAAATAATGTTGAGGAGAAGTAATGAGTAAAGTAGTGAATTGATTTTGTTGAAGAAATGTTTTGAAGTGGAGTGATGATTGAGATATTTATATTGCATCATATTCCCATTTGATTCGTCGTTATTATTGCACACTCATTGTCATGTTATCTTGAGAAGGTTTACGCTATAATGAAAACTATGAAACTGTGTATGGGGTAAATACGATGGTAAGTCCGGTTAGGGGGTGTAGATGACTTGGATAAGTTGGCCTGAGCGTCCATGGTGAAAGACCAGAAAACCGCGCGGATAGGTGTCGAGCCTTCCGATTAATACCGGTAAAAATGACAGTTTGGTAGTACTCGTAGAGTCTACTTGCAAACACCAGTCTACGGATTACCAGTGTCGTATTTACCGCCCCTTATGATTAAAAAGTTTAAATTGGAAATTGATGAGATTGTAATTGTAGATGAAATGCATGTTGACTCTCAAGAAAGACGTGAATGATATTTTGAAAAAGTATTGCATTGCATTTGCACTTGCATTCAATTTTGGCCATCTAACATAAACGTATATACTTTGTTTGGTGTTTCTCTACTGGGCTTTATGCTCACCCCTATGGCTTTTGGTGCAGGTAAAGACGTGGTGATCCCGCCAAGTTGAGGGCGTGGATAATTGTAAAGAGCACATGGCTCTTCTTTTGTTGTGATTTCTTTTTGTAAAGCCAAGGGCTAACATGTATGGGTTCGAAAGACCCCTTTTGTGTAACCGGGCTATTGTCTTGGATGATGTAAGCCCGTAAGGGCACTTTATTATTTTTGTGATAGGTGCTTCACATGCTATAGATTCATATATCCTTTTGTTTAGTGAATGTATACTGTATGTGGAATTTTTGTATTAAACCCATTTATTATATAAATGAAGATGGAAGAGTTATTGACAATGCATGGAGGATGTTTGTTCGTTTGGGGTTTTCTTGTTGAATTATTTTCAGGGCTTGACAAGGATAGTTAGGAATTTCTACCTTATTGACAGAAGATGGAGAGGTTATTTCAGGAGGATTATCTTTTGCTTGACAAAACTGGAAGAATCCACTAATAGGGTGCTGCCTTTGCATGCTACCTTTCTGTACCTCTTTGGCTTGGTTGGGGCTAGTGTTCCCTTGGCTGGAACCCTGGTTTCCTTGGTTATCATGACTTCAGGAGATTTCTGAAACAAGAAAAAAGGCTCAGAATAGAAGGTCAGAGGAAGAAAGCTAGAAGTAATGGAACATTCTTACCTGAGGAAAGGAAGAGCCTGGAGGACTTGCAATGATTTCTGCTTTATAGTTTGACCTGGTTCTTTTGGCTGGTGGAGCAGTGACTTCCTGTAGACAGAAATTTATTTCTTTAGTAAAGATTGAGGTTATCATTTACCATTCTAGACCTACTGATTTAGTTTAAAAAGATGACTTTTTTTTTTTTTGGCTGATGGGCTTTTTTTTCCAATTTCTGTTGGCATGTCAAAAGTGGCAGGTACAACAACTACAAAGCTAGAACTGAGAATTTGTCAAAAGAAAGTAGAAATAAATGTAAACTACCAAAAAGAGAAGGAATTGACTAGCATCATGGGCAAGGACTCTCTGATTACTCCTTAACTAATATCATCCTCAACCTCCCAAGAGTTGGTCTTTGCAATAGTAATTTTCTCATTTTCAAAAAGGAAGGCATCCATTCCTTTTTCACGGAGTGTGTTAGCAAAGATTGAGGATGTATCAGGAAAGAGAGAAATAACTTTACCATAAGGTTTTAGAAAAGTTTCTAAGGCATGAGTTTTGGCACCTAGGGTCTGATAGGCTCTAACGAATGTCAAGTTTACCTTATCTTTCTATTTGTTAGAAATTTCAGTTAACTTTTTATCCCGTATTCTCTTTATTTCTTCAAATTTTAGACGGTTCCATTTACACTTAAAGAATTTCTCAAAACAAAGGATCGAATTGAAACGGTCAGGGAAGGAAATAGTACTCTTTTCTTTTTTTTTTTGTTCCCCAGAAGGAGTAGGACTTTGAGGAGTTTTTTCCGTAGTGTCTTCGATCTTTGCAATACGGTCTGGGGAGATACGAAGCAGGAGGACCTTTGGATCAATAGAGGTCTTGTTCAAGACGTAGATTCCCCACCAAACATCGAATTCAATGGTGGTATCTAGAGCTTCATCAAAGGCTCTGAAATGAAAATTCTGCTTTAGGGTAGGGAAAACAAAGTTGAGTGCTTCAAGGTCTGAATTGCTCAAGACAAATCTACCCCAAAAGGTGTCATTTTGAGACCAGTATGAAGGAATGGGTATCATTTGGAACAAACCAAATTGATGGGCGAATTGAGAGGCATTATAAATTTGAGAAATGGTTGAGAGCTCTAAGAGCTTTAATGTATGTGTAGGCCCCACATGATGTGATGTTTTGGCCTTGATTTTTTTTTTCCAGCTCACTAGAGCTGGTTTAGAGCTCAAAATTTAGGAGGATGTATCATTGTTGTATAAATTTTCACATCATATTTTCTATTGTTAAATGAAAAACTAAGTCCAAAGGGAAGATCCCTGGAAACCAAGAAGCTAGCCCAAACCTCAAATTGTTCGTCTTTTTATCTAGTGGCTTGGGATGGAGGAACAGTTAGCCAATAAGGAGCAAAATCGCATGAAAAGGGCAAAAAAGCATAGGCATCACGAATGATCAACTTTCGGTAGAAGAAAGTGAAGCAGTTGTAACGCCCCGTATTTTATTACTCAGATAACCTTACTGATATTCATTAATTAAGTCCATTTACAAATAATATTTCATCTTTTAATGAAATGATGAATAATTAAATATACATATTCCTCTCATTATACAACAATGACACTTACATACAAATAAAAAAAATGCCCTAAGGCTTACAATAATAGAGAGGACACTACTCTTTACAAAAAAAAAAAAAAAAAAAAATAGCACTTAGCCAAACAACAAATGAAATAGTACAATCCATCACTACATTACACTTGTGAAATGGTAAAAACCATTGTTTGATCTTTAAATCGGAAAAACATTCCCTATACACATGTACAGGCAGGGGGTGAGCAACCACTAGCTCACCAAACAATCCCATATTAAAACATTAGAAGATAATGCGGATACTAAAATACTCATACATATACGTGAAATCATATCATGTCAAAATCATATGATTTTATTACATAATCTCTTAAATCCAATTTATTTAATTAACCACAACAAGTTAACTTAAATAAATAAACATATTTTGATAGCAACAAGACATCCTTTTCAATTCATTCAATTATCTCATTATCAATTGAATCAAATTCATTTTATACAGTCTTATGAGATGAATGCATATGCCATGTCATGCTGAAAATATTTTTCTCGTATTTTGAAAATCTTATGCACAATGCCAATTTGAAAACACATTAATCCAACAATTTTAATAAAATTCCAAGATGGTAAATACGACTCAGGTAATCCCTAGGCTGATGTCTGCAAGTAGACTATACAAGTATTATCAATTTGTCATTTTTACCAGTATTAACTGGAAGGCTCGACACCTGTAATCTGTCATTTTTACCAGTATTAACTGGAAGGCTCGACACCTATCCGCGCAGTTTCTGGTCTTTCACCATGGACACTCAGGCCAACTTAACCAATATCAAACTACACCCCCTAGCCGAACTTACCAACGTATTTACCCAAAACAATTCAAAATGATCTTGTTTCACCAAAAACAATTCCTTTCTCAAAACAATAGTTTTCAATTGAATTCGAAATCCATGATAACAATGAAATGGAATGGCAATGCAATATATAACAATGCATTAGAATAGTACCAATTTCAATTCCACCACACAATGCTCCATTGTGATCAAATTCCATATCTCTATCAATGTAATTGTTGGAAAAATGGTGTTTTATATGGCTTATTTTGGGCCGACTTTGAGGCCAAAATTGAGTGGGCCCCAAACGTCTTTTGGGGTGGGTCCGAATAGGTGACGTGTTCCTTGCCGCGTGGCAAGTCACACGGTGAAGACGGAACATCAAAACCATTTATGAGTGAATGGGAAGTTGACGTCGTTTTCGGGTTTAACATTAATTTTTTAGATAAAAATTCTTTTGAATTTTTTCAATAAAAATTATTATGGGAATTTAATTTAATTCTAAATTCAAATTTTGGGTTCCTGAGTGGTTTCCTAAAGTTTGTAATTGTGGGAATTTAATTTAATTCTAAATTCTAATTTTAAGTTCCTAAGTGGTTTCCTAAAATTTGTACCTCTTACTTTATTTATTAAACTATTCAATTTGTTTAATATATATATATATATTCAATAGTTTAATATATATATATATTCAAAATAGTTTATATAATAAAGTTGCAACAGTTGCTCTAAACGGACAAATTTTCGAATTTCCACTAACGGACAAATTGTTTGAATATTGGTATTCAAATGTGCTTACAGTCAGAACCTCCTTTTGAGTTCAAAATCCTTTTGTACCGGTTTTGTCTAACAGCACCTGTTCGAACTATGTATATTTTTGCCTATAAAAGGAGCCATATTCCAGCAGTCTAGGAATCTGATTTTGCAGTCCAAAAAATAGTCTGATATTTTGTCTCATTGCTATCCAATTTTTCTCTAGTGCATTTATTCTTCATATTTAGTTTTAGAATAAATTAAAGAGAGTATAGATCACAGGTTTGGTTCGCCGAACAAATTTATTTGAAGTGCTTCTATAAATTTGTGAAGATCATTGTATCCTGGGAGATAGACGCCATTCAACCGTAAGCACCGTAGCGGGGCGAATCTGTCTTAAGGACAGAGTGTCACACACTCGACTTGGTCTTTAATTATTCATTCGGTTCAATAAATAAATTTGGTACGTTATTTATTTATTTGTTTGAATTTATTTCAAGCTATTTTGTTTACACAGAAGATTGTTCCAACAATCTTAAGACAGATTCGAATTTATTCTGTTTACAGAATTTTTTCGTTTGTTTCATTTTCTCTTTCTTCTTTTAAGAAAATTATTTTCTGTAGGATTTACAAAATAATATTCTGGTTGGAAAAACAAATAGTGATTATATGCTATTTGACAGATAATAGTAATATACTGTCTCTTTTCTTTGACAACTAGTAGTACGATACTGGTGTCATTAACAATTCAGAATATATTTTTGTGAAATTTTGTCAGAAAATTAATTTTGGTTTTTAGAATTTATTTTCTGAGTTTTCATTAATTAAAATTCTGTTTCAGCATTTTAATTATTGGAGTGTAACAAGAGATTTAAATTTTTGTGTGAAATTAATTTGGTTAAATAAAATTTTTATTTTATTTCCAAATTAATTGAAAAAATAAAAGTTATATTCTTATTTCTTTTATTTTACAAAATTTAATTTCTTGTGTGGAATTAATTTGGTTAAATAAAATTTTATTTTATTTCCAAATTAATTGAAAAAATAAAAGTTATATTCTTATTTCTTTTATTTTACAGAATTTAATTTTCTGTGTGGAATTATTTTGGTTAAATAAAATTTTTATTTTATTTCCAAATTAATTGAAAAATAAAAGTTATAGTTTTTATTTCTTTTATTTTACATGTGGAATTAATTTGTTTAAATAAAATTTTATTTTATTTTCAAATTAATTGGAAAATAAAAGTTACATTCTTATTTCTTTTATTTTTACAGAATTTAATTCTGTGAATTTGGTTTAATTTTCTGTGTAGTGTAAATTCTAATTATAATTTTGTTTTATAAATTAGAATTGATGGCTACTGAAACTAATGCCCAAACAAGTACTACTGTGATGGCTGCAATGACGCCAACCCCCTCTCTTGTTGTAACAGTACCAGTAAATCACGGTGAAAAGCCAGAGAAGTTCTCAGGAACTGACTTTAAAAGATGGCAACAGAAAATGTTGTTCTATCTTACAACTCTGAACCTGGCTCGTTTCCTCCATGAAGATGCTCCTATCCGGAAAGAGGATGAAACCGACCGGCAAGTGGTTGCTGCGGTTGATGCCTGGAAACATGCCGATTTCCTTTGCCGGAATTACGTCTTGAACGGACTTGACAACACATTATACAACGTCTACAGTCCAATCAAGACAGCAAAGGAACTTTGGGAATCGTTGGAGAAAAAGTACAAAACGAAAGATGTCGGCTCAAAGAAATTTGTGGTTGGCAGATTCTTGGATTTTGTAATGGTTGATTCAAAAACTGTGATCAGCCAAGCTCAAGATTTCTAACTCATTCTGCATGACATTCACGCAGAAGGTATGTCTCTCAGTGAATCCTTCCAAGTTGCAGCCTTAATTGAAAAATTACCAAAAGGCTGGAAGGAATTCAAGAACTACCTCAAACACAAGCGCAAAGAAATTTCCATGGACGAGTTAATTGTGCGTTTGAGGATTGAGGAGGACAACCGCAATTCTGAAAAGCGGGCTGGTAAGCTTCCTATGGAGTCTAAGGCAAATGTGGTGGAACATGCTTCAAAAACCAAGAAACGAAAGTCTTCTGGAGAAAGTTCATCACAAGGCTCTAAAGGGGGGGATAATAAAAAGTACAAGTTTAATGGCAAATGTTACATCTGTGACAAAGAAGGACAATGGGCCAAAGATTGCCGTAGCAAAGGCAAAAACAAAAGAAGAACAAACAAGAAGCCTGCTCAAGCTCATATAACCGAAGTGGACAAGATTTCCAATGATGTAGATGACATCAATCTTTCTGCAGTTGTTTCTGAGGCAAATTTTGTCAGAAATCCTAAAGAATGGTGGGTGGACACTGGTGCTACTTGCCATATTTGTGCCGACAAAAAGATGTTCACATCTTATTCTGCAGTGGACAATGGTGAACAACTCTTTATGGGCAACTCCTCAACTTCCAAAGTTGAAGGACAAGGAAAGATTGTACTCAAAATGACATCTAGAAAGGAACTCACTCTCAACAATGTGCTGCATGTACCGGACATTCGCAAGAATCTTGTTTCCGGATCTTTGTTGAGTAAGAATGGGTTTAGGTTAGTTTTTGAAAGTGATAAGTTTGAACTTACCAAAAACGGGATGTATGTAGGAAAAGGTTACATGTCTAATGGCCTTTTCAAGTTAAATGTAATGACCGTTGTACCTTTAGTTATTAATAATAATACATCTTCTTCTTACTTGCTCGAGTCTTCAAATTTATGGCATGGTAGACTAGGACATGTTAATTATGGATCTTTGCGTAGATTAATTAATATGGAATGTTTACCTAAATTTGACATTGATTCAAATCATAAATGTGAAATTTGTGTTGAGGCAAAAATATCTAAAACTCCTTTTCATTCAATTGAAAGAAGTACGGAACCACTTGAATTAATTCATAGTAACATTTGTGATTTTAAATCAATTCAAACCAGAGGTGGGAAAAAGTATGTAATCACTTTTATAGATGACTATACTAGATATAGTTATGTTTATTTAATTCGAACCAAGGATGAAGCTTTGAAAACTTTCATTCAATATAAGAATGAAGTTGAAAATCAACTTGGTAAGAAAATCAAGAAACTTAGAAGTGATAGAGGTAGTGAATATGAATCACCTTTTGGTGAGTTTTGTAAAGAACATGGAATAATTCATCAAACTACTGCTCCTTACTCACCTCAGCAAAATGGAATTGCTGAAAGGAAAAACAGGACTTTAAAAGAAATGATGAATGCCATGTTAATCAGTTCTGGATTACCTTAGAACTTATGGGGGGAAGCAATACTTTTTGCTAATTATATTTTAAATAAAGTACCCCGAAAGAAAGTGAATCAAACACCTTATGAAATGTGGCATGGTAGAGTACCATCCTACAAATACTTAAAAGTGTGGGGGTGTTTGGCTAAAGTGGCTATTCCTAGTCCTAAAAAGACTAAGATAGGTCCTAAGACCATTGATTGCATTTTCATTGGTTATGCCAAGAATAGTAGTGCATATCGGTTTTTGATTCATAAATCAGAACATTCCGAAATGCATGTAAATACTATTATTGAATCTCAGAATGTATCTTTCTTTGAACATGTATTTCCAAATAAGACTGGACAAGAGACTAGTAATAAGAAAAGATCTTTTGATGCTATTACTAGTAATGATCATAAACATGATCAAGAACAAGAGTTAGATCAAAATGAGGAAGAGGAACCTAGGCGTAGTAAACGTGCTAGAACCTCAAAATCTTTTGGTCCAGATTTTCTAACATATTTGTTAGAAAATGAGCCTTTAACTTTTAAAGAGGCTATGTCCAGTCCTAAGCTCCTTTATGGAAAGAAGCTGTCAACAGTGAAGTTGAATCCATTTTGCAAAATCACACTTGGGAATTAGTGGACTTGCCACCAAGTTGTAAACCTCTTGGGTACAAGTGGATTTTCAAAAGGAAAATGAAAGCAGATGGATCAATTGACAAATACAAGGCAAGACTTGTGGTCAAAGGTTTTAGACAAAAAGAAGGTCTTGATTACTTTGACACATACTCACCGGTTACTAGAATAACATCCATTAGAATGCTAATTTCCATTGCATCTCTATACAATCTAGAAATTCATCAAATGGATGTGAAAACCGCTTTCTTAAATGGTGAGTTAAATGAAGAAATTTACATTGAACAACCAGAAGGTTTTTCTGTTCCAGGGAAAGAAAAGAAAGTGTGTAAATTGGTTGAATCATTATATGGTTTAAAACAAGCGCCAAAGCAATGGCATGAGAAATTTGACAAGGCAATGATGTCAAATGGATTTAAAATTAATGAATGTAACAAATGTGTTTATATTAAAAACATAAACAAAGGTTATGTCATTGTATGTCTTTATGTAGATGATATGCTCATCATTGGTAGTAATAATGATATGATTAAAACTACTAAGAAAATGTTGAATAAACATTTTGACATGAAGGACATGGGCATTGCTGATGTAATTCTTGGTATGAAAATTACCAAAACATCGGAAGGATATGCTTTGTCACAATCTCATTACATTGAGAAAATACTTGACAAATTCAGCAAAGATGATGATCATCTTGCTAGAACACCTGTAGATGTTAATTTGTATCTTTCTAAGAATGTACAGGAAAGTATTTCTCAATTAGAGTATGCCCAAATTATTGGAAGGTTAATGTACTTGATGAACTGCACTCGCCCGGATATAGCTTATGCAGTAAGTAAATTAAGTAGGTATACGAGTAATCCGGGAGTAGAACACTGGAAAGCAATGATAGGGGTTCTAAGATATCTCCGATTTACTCGTAACATTGGGCTTAATTATACTAGATATCCAGCAGTACTTGAAGGATACTGTGATGCAAATTGGATATCGGATACAAGAGACTCAAAGTCCACCAGTGGGTATGTCTTTACTCTTGGTGGGGCAACTGTATCTTGGAAATCTTCCAAACAGACTTGCATTGTTAGATCTACTATGGAATCAGAATTCATAGCCTTAGACAAAACAAGGGAAGAGGCAGAATGGCTTCGCCACGTCCTTGAAGATATTCCAATTTGGCCAAAACCGGTGCCTGCTATATGCATACATTACGATAGTCAATCAGCTATAGGTAGAGCACAAAGTCATATGTATAACGGTAAGTCACGACACATTCGTCGTCGACATAACACCGTGAGACAACTACTCTCTAATGGAATTATTTCCATAGAATATGTTAAGTCTAAAGACAACATAGCGGATCCACTAACCAAAGGGTTAGCAAGAGAGTTAGTTGAGAATTCATCGAGGGGAATGGGACTTAAGCCTATTAAATAAGAGTTACCACAACGGCAACCCAACCTAGCTGACTAGAGATCCCAAGATTTAGGTTCAAAGGGACAACCGAGTTGTGATTGACTCAGAAGGATCACTGGAGAGTTAAAGTCCAACCCATTTCTATGATGAAATAGTGATGTCTGCAGCGTTTGAGGTTAAGTAAAATTTTAATGATTCTTATATCTAGGTAAACCTAGTGGAGTATGGCAGGATACTCTTCATAAGAATCACCTATGTGAGTGTGAACTGGGCCGGTTCTATAAGATTTGTAAAGGGCTACAAGTCTTTAAAGCACTCATGAAAAACCAGGTTGTTCAGGGCCAAAATGAACACAATCGTGAGAACTAAACTGTGTCTGGGAATATACTGTGTGAGTTCTATTGTCTTGGTTTACACAAACGGCTGAACAGTTCAAGACATCATGTTCACTGGTTAGCTAGTAAATCCGATAGTGTCTCACAAGGGAAGGTTCAAAGCCAAAAGCTACCTATCCTTTGCAGAATATTACCAATTTCTGTACTCTCTGATATTAGATCATGTTGTTGCATTTTCTCTCCGTCAAATTCCATTCATGTGGGGGATTGTTGGAAAAATGGTGTTTTATATGGCTTATTTTTGGCCGACTTTGAGGCCAAAATTGAGTGGGCCCCAAACGTCTTTTGGGGTGGGTCTGAAGAGGTGACGTGCTCCTTGCCGCGTGGCAAGTCACACGGTGAAGACGAAACGTCAAAACGATTTATGAGTGAATGGGAAGTTGACGTCGTTTTCGGGTTTAACATTAATTTTTTAAATAAAAATTCTTTTGAATTTTTTCAATAAAAACTATTGTGGGAATTTAATTTAATTCTAAATTCAAATTTTGGGTTCCTGAGTGGTTTCCTAAAGTTTGTAATTGTGGGAATTTAATTTAATTCTAAATTCTAATTTTAAGTTCCTAAGTGGTTTCCTAAAATTTGTACCTCTTACTTTATTTATTAAACTATTCAATTTGTTTAATATATATATATATTCAATAGTTTAATATATATATTCAAAATAGTTTATATAATAAAGTTGCAACAGTTTTTCTAAACGGACAAATTTTCGAATTTCCACTAACGAACAAATTGTTTGAATATTGGTATTCAAATGTGCTTACAGTCAGAACCTCCTTTTGAGTTCAAAATCCTTTTGTACCGGTTCTGTCTAACAGCACCTGTTCGGACTATGTATATTTTTGCCTATAAAAGGAGCCATATTCCAGCAGTCTAGGAATCTGATTTTGCAGTCCGAAAAATAGTCTGATATTTTGTCTCATTGCTATCCAATTTTTCTCTAGTGCATTTATTCTTCATATTTAGTTTTAGAATAAATTAAAGAGAGTATAGATCACAGGTTTGGTTCGCCGAACAAATTTATTTGAAGTGCTTCTATAAATTTGTGAAGATCATTGTATCCTGGGAGATAGACGCCATTCAACCGTAAGCACCGTAGCGGGGCGAATCTGTCTTAAAGATAGAGTGTCACACACTCGACTTGGTCTTTAATTATTCATTCGGTTCAATAAATAAATTTGGTAAGTTATTTATTTATTTGTTTGAATTTATTTCAAGTTATTTTATTTACACAGAAGATTGTTCCAACAGTAATACCATGATACAATCCCAAGAGATAATATAATTGTGTGAGTGAATTTCCGATCACACTGCCCACCTTAGTAATTCAGCTGGAGAGCACAGGCAGAACGGATGGCACCCTGTTATCCTGCACAGAAAGAAAAGGCTCCGGTGGTGGTTCTTCCACCCGGGGACACTCCGACGATCAAGTCAGTATCTCTCAAAGATAATACAATGCGTAAAGTACTGCTCAAGGCTTAAAATTGCGTACCTTAGACCCGCCGGGGGTGTCCTTCTTTTATAGTTTAACTCCATCCCAGTCCCACTAGAAGTCTGACTTCTATGGACTCTTATTCCAGACTTTCCTTGGACTCTCTAAGAGATAAGGATAGACTCCCTAAGAGTATTACCTATATCTATCTTGCAATCGTTCTTCATTCTAGGACTCATGTCCCTTATCCGCTTATCCCGGATTCCTGTATTCTCGCAGATAACCTCGGCCTAGCCGAGATCATTCTGGTATCTTGTCTAGGACACGTGACACCTCGGCTGACACTTCGGTGTCACCTCGGCCACGTGTTGGTACTCAGAAAATACATCCCCACAACTACCCCCTAGGTTCTATTACCTCAGCCATCTGAGGTGATGGAACCTACATTGGCACTCTGGCTGAACATCGGCTCGAGAACTCCCCAGCCGAGATCATTTACTTTTAGCCCGACATGCTCTCTTCGGAGAACAAGAACTCTAGTGAACTCTTTCACGCGCATGAGCTGTCATGCATCACTTTCTAGTCAATTCACTTACGCGTTCTGTCTCTATTGGCTCGTGCCTGTGACACGCTCGCAAGCCGCCTTTTATCTGTTTACGCCGTCTGACGTCCGCGTTACCCCAGGCGCATTAAATGCTTCTGTTTTGCCGCCGTTTCAAATTTTGACAAAACTTTTACCTCTCTCTTTTGGCTCTTCACTTTTGCATTTGACTTTCTTGCTTTCTCTCTCTCTAAACTTTCTTCTTCGAAACCGCCATTGCTTCAAGCTCCAAGCTCTGCGATTGTTTTTCCTTCTCCTCTCTCGTGAAGCTATCATTATCTCGTCACATCTGTAGCTGCCGTCGGACCTCGGCGAAACTCATTCCGGCTCTATTTCTCTAGTAAGCTACTGTTCCCTTCACTTCCATTTCTGTTGATATTTTTTGCTCCCACTTTTGTTTCAAATCTTGTGTCTCATATATCCGAGAGTATTCAAGTGAATTTGACTTCTGTCCATACACTGTTCACCACTTTCTTGCACTCTTGTCACTGTTCTTGACCATATACGCCATGTATTTCTTATGCTTTTGACAGCCCTACCTCTGTTCTTGATTCTGAAACTTCGTTCTTGCTTTTCTGTTTTCCAGATTTCTGCCCTCCATACTTGTTCTTCGTAGTTTTAGGATTGGGATTTGTCTGTAGGACCTACTAATTCATAGGAAAATTGAAAACTAAAGCCGAGGTTTCTATAACCCTTAAAAAACCTCTTTTTTCTTGAAATTAAATACCCTTATGCCAATATCATGGGTATGTGGAGGCACAGGGTGAACACCCCAACCAAACTAGAATTTTTTAGGCAGGAGTTCTCTATTCCCGACGATGTCCATCTGAGACTTGCCGAGGATGATGACTCCATTATGCCTACTGACAACTCAATGCCCTTTCCCATAGTAGCTTTTGCTGAGTGTGGGCTTCGGCTGCCACTCGCTAGCCTTTTTCGTGAGGTTCTCCACTTCTATAAGTTGAACCCTATGCAGCTTACCATTAACTCTTACAGAGTGATTAATGGTATAATAGCCCTGGCTAGGCGTGAGAATGTTAGGATTACCCTAGCCGATATCCAGTTTTGTTATACCATGTGCGCCCTGGACTTAAAAGACAAAGGCTTTGTCTACTACCTCAAGCCGAGGTCCACTGAATTCAAAATTATAGCCGACCTCCCAGACTCCAACAAGGGGGCTGGAGACGACTACCTGATTGCCTCTGGAAACTGGGAGTTTGCCCCAAACGAAGATGTCCATTTATACCCTCTTCCTCGAACTGTTAAGGAGGGCAAGGGTAAGAGCCCACTATCAATCACTTGTTTCTTTTTAAGTCTCCAAAACTTTGTCTGTTTCTAACACTAGTTTTCTATTGCAGATCTTCATCAGCCACCGAAAAATTTTCGCCAATTCTACGCCCCCAGTGAAGACCTAAAAAGACTTCTGGATCTCCCTGTGGCCAAAAAGAAAGCTCCTCTGTTGTTAAATTTTATCCCAACGTACAAGTCCGTTTTGCCCGACATCCCCGAACGAAAGAAGAAAAGCCACTCTCCACCCTCTGTCACAACCCAGACTGCGTCCTCATCACGAACAGACCAAGGATCTACGTCTGACCCAGCGGATTTGCCATCCACTTCGGTACCATACTTGATCCCTATTCCTGAACGAAAACGTCGGCGACGACTTGTCAAAACTGCTGAGATGGTTCGCCGAAAGCCCGTGGCTCAAGATCTCCTGGCCGACCTTCCAACCGACGTCGATGCTCAGCCGACGTTCACCATGCCCCCACCAAAGCCAAAAAAGACCAAGAAAGCTCAGCCGAAGGCTACGGCCGCCCAAGTTGAGACTGAAGACACACTGCCAATTTCGCAATTGGCTAGGAGCCAGAAGACCGCTTCTGTTCCTGAAAAAAGATCTGCTGAAGCACAGCCATCCCCTTCCTCGAAATCAAAGAAGCCAAGGTTGTCTTCTGGCTCAACCTCTAAGTCGAAAAAACCCTTGGTCCCCTGGGAGCCAAAAATTACTCTGGAGGACAAGCCAGTCTTCGAGAGTGACAGCGCCGAGGATATTAATATCGGCGTTGCACTCAGTACTGCCCTCCTGCTCCCGGGTGATCTCGAGCGGAACGCCGAGATCAGTGAGTATGAGAACTACTGTCTCATGCTTCAGCATTCTGTTCAGGTAAATGTTCCTACTTGGAACTTGTTACTTCCTTTCTGTTTCTTACTTAGAATATTTTCTAACACTGTTTTTTTTTTTTTTGCCTTCAGGCCATCCAGCATGCACACTCCTTTTCTATGCAGTCGTTTGAAAACCGGCAGAAGCTTACCGACGCCAAGAGGGAGGTCACTGCCCTTAAAAAGTCCCATAAAGGACTTGAAACAAAGATGAAGAAATTGGAAGATCAAGCCGAGGCTGCTATAAAAGCCCAAACTTCTGCCGAGGAGAAGGTCGGCGCTACTGAGGCTATAAATAAAGTTCTTCAAGCCCAGTTGAAGGAAGCTGAGGACAGAAGGGCCCAAGCTGAGAAGGAGCTTCAAGAAGCCCTGGCCACGAAAAAGGCCGAAATTGAAGAGGCTGATGAAAAGGCATATGCTCAAGGCATGGCCGATGTTGCTGAGAACTACAAGCTTCAAGTCAGGCAGGCGTGCAACAGGGGCTTCTCCCTTGGTTGGATGGCTGTACTGAAGAAACTTGACATTCCGGCTGACTCGCCTCTGAGGAATGCCGATCAAATTCCTGTGCCATGCCCTCTGCCTCCTCCTTCAAGTCAAACTGAGAATGATTCTGAGTCTGAATCAGAAGAAGAGGAAAAGGGTGATGATGAGGCCTTGGTCAGGAAGCCCAAGAACGCCACTGGGACTAAGTCCCTTCCTCAGGATGATCAAGTCCTGGACTTGACTCATGATGAAGAGGATGAAGTCGTTACCAAGGAGGCTACTCCTGAACAGGCGCCATCCGACGTTCCTCTAACTAAGAAAGGCCTCGAGGAGACACTTGCAGAGATTGACGCCGAGATCGAGGCGGAAAAGTCTGCCGAAGTAGTTCCTCAAGGATCTGCCGAGGTAGTTCTTCAGGAAGTGGCCGAGGTTCAAGCCCAAACTGCTCCTGAAACTGAAGAAACACAACCGTGATGCTTTTTTTTTTTTTTTTTTTCTGTCTTTTTGTACTTCTTGTACATTTTTGTTTTCAGAACAACGTAAACTCTGTACATGGCCGATGTGCCTTTTTCCATTCTGATGCTGAATACAACTTTCTTCTACTGAGTGTTTGTACCTTTGTATTCTTATGACTGCTTCTGCATGATTCTATACTTAGAATATTTTGCAAGTCTTTCCTTCTTTGTGAAATCTCCTCGGGGAAAAATACCTCGGGTATGTTTACCCGAAGATTTATCTGGGCAAGAACTTCACCTGTAAATTTTCCATAAATTTCAACAAGTATGTAGCATACACAATTTTAATTGGCAAATTTTTCTCAAGTTTTAACAAGGGTTTGAATCAATAAACCTTATTTAACTTCATCTTGTAAATTGCTGCAAATTTCAACAAGTGAAGATAAACAATTATCTCGGCTTAACTTTAACTTTAACTTGTAAATTGCTACAAATTTCAACAAGTAAAGATAAGGAAATTATCTCGGCTTAACTTTAACTTGTAAATTGCTACAAATTTCAACAAGTAAAGATAAGGAATTTATCTCAGCTTAACTTTAACTTGTAAATTGCTACAAATTTCAACAAGTAAAGATAAGGAATTTATCTCAGCTTAACTTTAACTTGTAAATTGCTACAAATTTCAACAAGTAAAGATAAGGACATAATCTCAGCTTAACTTCGGTTAAGCATAATTTCTGTTTAACTCCGGTTAAACTTTATCTTAAATTAACCACGGTTAAACGTCTCGGCTTAACTTCGGCTAGGGATTACTGTCTTCTATTTGCCCCCAATGTGAACCTAAGTTCCACTTGGGTTCTCATTATTCAAAGAACAACATTATGCATAGTTTCATAAGTTCTGGGAAATTCTGCTAAGATTTCATTGATCATATCGGCAAAAAATCAAACGACATCTAATGATAAAAAAACTTTAAATTACAAGTATTCCATGGTCTAGGCAATGCTTTGCCTTCACTATCTTCGAGCCGATATGCCCCATTTTCTAACACCGAGGTAATTCTGTAGGGCCCTTCCCAGTTTGGGCCAAGCTTGCCCTCTCTGGGATCCTTCTTATTGTCGACGACTTTCCTCAAGACTAGGTCGTTGACCTGAAAATCCCTTGGATTGACCTTCTTGTTGTAAGCTTTGGCAAGCTGTTGCTAGTATGCTGCAAGCTGGATTGCAGCTTTCTCTCTTCTTTCTTCTAGTAGATCCAAATCTCGGGCTAAGAGCACATCGTTAGTCCCGTTCTCAACTCCCTGGGTTCTGATCCCTGGGATGCCGATCTCCAATGGAATGACTGCTTCTGTGCCATAAGCCATGGCGAAGGGGGATTCCCCTGTTGATCTTCTCGGCGTAGTGCGATATGCCCAGAGCACATTGGGCAATTCGTCTACCCACTTTCCTTTTGCTGCCTGCAGCCTCTTCTTTATCCCGTCCAGAATTACTTTGTTGGACGCTTCTGCTTGCCCATTACTTTGGGGAAAACTTGGTGTTGAAAAGTAATTCTTTATCTTGAATTTTGCACAAAAATTCTTGATGAGTTTGCTGTCAAACTGTGTTCCGTTGTCGGCAACTATTGCTCTTGAAATCCCAAATCTGGTGATGATGTTTCGCCAGATGAAGTTCTTCACATCCACATCTCGAATTTTGGCAAGAGGCTCTGCTTCTATCCACTTTGTGAAGTAGTCTGTTGCTACCAGTAGGTACTTCCGCTGCCCAGTTGCTTGGGGCAATTGTCCAACGAGATCCATGCCCCATTGGGCAAATGGCCAAGGGCTGGAAACCGGGTTCAGGTCGGCAGCTGGCTGATGTATCAAAGGTGCAAACCTCTGGCATTGTTCACACTTCTTCACATAGGCCTCTGCATCTTTTTGCATATAAGGCCACCAATACCCCTGGGTAATGGCCCTGTGAGCTAATGATCTGCCCCCTGCGTGGCTTCCACAAACTCCTTCATGAATTTCATATAAAAAGTCTTCGACCTGAAGAGGGTGTACACACCTTAAAAGAGGTCTAGTGAAGGATCTTCTGTAGAGATGTCCTTCTGCTGTCAGAATGAATCTTGCGGACTTCAGTCTGACCTTGTGTGCTTCTTTTCGTTCTTCTGGCAGCTTTCCTTCTTTCAGGAATGCGATAATTGCATCCATCCAGCTTGGTCCCATGTCCACACATAATGCTTCCTGTATTGTGTTTGGTGGCTCTATGCTCGGTCCTGATAGGTAATCGATCATTATTGTCCTTGTCTTTCCGGTTTGCATTGAGCTTGCTAAATTGGCCAACGCGTCGGCGTGGTTGTTATCATCTCGGCTAACCTGAAGAAGTCGGCAGTTTTGAAACATGGCTGCCAGCCTGATGACTTCTTTTGCGTATGCCGACATCCTTTCATCTCGAGTAGCAAACTCTCCTGTAGTTTGATTCACTATAAGTTGTGAGTCACAAAAAACTATTACCTCATCTGCCTCTGCTGCTACTGCCAGCTTCAGTCCAGCAATCAATGCCTCGTATTCCGCCTCATTGTTCGAGGCTTTGAACCCCAGTCAAATGGACTGCTCCAATATCTCTCCATCGGGGGATATTAACACTACTCCTGCCCCTGCCCCCTGCCGGTTTGAGCTCCCATCAACAAAAAGTTGAAAGGAGTCGCCGATGTAAATGCTGCAGGGTTTGAGTTTTTCCTTCCTTGGTTCTTTAGCCTTTGACTGGGCTTCTCCTTCCTTATTTGGACATCGTTCATCTCGGCTCAACGGAGCTCGATGTTCGATGCATACTGGCGAGAACTCGGCCACGAAGTCGGCCAAGACTTGGCCCTTAATTGCTGTTCTCGGCCTGAACTCCAGGTCGTATTGGCCTAAAACTACGGCCCATCTTGCTATTCTTCCAGTTAAGTCTCCTTGTTGCAACAGGGATTTCAGTGGGTGTTCTGTTAGTACCACTATCTTGTGAGCCTGAAAGTAATGGTTTAGCTTTTTTGAAGCCATTACCAAGGCCAGCATTAATTTCTCCAGAAATAAATACCTTGTTTCTGCATCGGCCAAGGTTTTACTTACATAGTAAACAGCCTTCTGCTCTCCCTTCTCTTCTCGGATTATCACAGCACTTACTGCGTGCTCTGAAACTGCTAAGTATAGAAACAGTTCCTCCCCAGGTTGAGGTGTTGAGAGGACTGGAGCCGTGGTAAGATATTTCTTCAGGTCGGCCAAAGCGGCCTCACATTCCTCTGTCCATAGAAAATCCGTGGCCTTTTTCACCAGGTTGAAAAAAGGTTTACATTTGTCCGAACTTCGGCTTATGAACCTGTTTAGAGCTGCAGCCCTTCCAGTAAGCATTTGAACCTGTTTAGCCGATGTCGGACTCTGTAATTCCAGGATGGCCTTGATCTGATCTGGGCTGGCTTCAATGCCCCTTCTGGTCACTAGGTATCCCAAGAACTTACCGGATCCGACTCCAAATGCGCACTTCGATGCGTTGAGTAAGAGCCGATATGTTTTGAGTATGTCAAAGACCTCTTTTAGGTCGGCAAGATGATCTTTTGGTTCCTTGGTCTTCACGACCATGTCATCAATGTAGACTTCTACTGTTCGGCCAATCAAGTGTTTGAACATCTTGGTTACCAGCCTTTGGTAAGTTGCTCTTGCGTTTTTCAACCCAAAAGGCATAACTCTGTAACAATACAGACCTTTTGGGGTGATAAACGCTGTCTTCTCCTCGTCTGGGGGGTACATGACTATCTGGTGATACCCCCTATAAGCATCCAAGAAGCTCATCCTTCCATGTCCAGATGTGGCGTCCACCACCTGGTCGATCTTTGGTAGAGGGAAGCTGTCTTTGGGACAAGCTTTGTTCAAGTTTGTAAAGTTTACGCAGACCCTCCACTTGCCATTCTTCTTCTTTACTACCACTGTGTTGGACAACCAAGTCGGATAGTTGGCTTCTCTAATGGCCCTGGCCTCCAGTAGTTTGTCTACTTCCTCCTCCACTGCTTCGACGTGCATCAACGTCGGTCTTCTAGCACGTTGTATTACTGGTTTGGCCGACCTGTCAACGTTGAGTCTGTGACATGTGACCTCGGGGTCAATGCCAGGCATTTCATATGGTGTCCAGGCGAACACCTCAATATTCTTCCTCAGAAAGGCTTCCAGCTCCCTTTCCTCTTCTTCGATTAATCCTGTGCCGAGAAGAAAGAATCGTTCCTCATCGCCCTCCTGGACGAGGATTTTCTTTAGTGCTTCTTCACTTTTCTCGGTCGGCTCCTTGCCGACATCATCTAGGACCTTCATGTCCTCTTTTTCAACTTCTGTCTTCTCTGGTTCCCGAATGCTGCAGGTTAATTTCATTGCTGCCATGGAGCAATTTTTTGCCTGCAACTGATCTCCTCTGACTTCCTCAATCCCATGTTCTGTTGGGAACCGTAGCAGTTGATGCAATGTTGAGGGAACTGCCCCCATTGCATGCAACCACGGTCTCCCCAAGATAATGTTGTAAGGCGAGGGCGTGTCAATCACAAGGAATTCTGTCTTGATCTTCTTCGTGCCAGCCTGTACCTCGAAGCTTGCTGCGCCTAATGGCCATGTCGGCGTTCCATTGAAGCCGACCATCGGGCCATTTGACTGCTCCATGTCATCAGGGTGAAGGCCTAACTCCTTGTAACATCTGACATACATGATGTCGCAGGAGCTGCCTTGATCAATTAGGATGCGTTTCACCTGGCACTCCCCAACCTGGAGGGATACTACCAAGGCATCATTGTGCGGGTGCTGGACCATATCTAGGTCGGCTTCTGTGAAGGCTATCATCGGTCCTTGGCACTTTTCACGCCGAGGTCTTTTCAGTCCGACCTGGTTGATGTGCTGCAGGTGTTTTACCCTCTGTGTCTCCCCCCGTATGTCGTTTTCATTCACTTTTGAGTGGATCACATTAACCACCCGGGGTCCGCCTGCCTGTGGTTGCTGCGCTGGGGGAGGCGGGGCTGCTGGTGCTTGAGGCAATCGTGCTTGTTCTTCCCTTGTTTTGGCCTCATCTACAAGGTCTCTTTTCGATCCTTCCCCGCAGGATGCATCGAAACACAATACCCGCCCCTGAACATGCCGATGTTCTTTGGGGTCTGCCTCCTTCTCGTGATATGTCCTTCGGGACTCTTCTCTTCTCGGTTCTTCTCGGCCGACTTCCCTGGAAGGTCGGTGAGAGTGTCTTCCACTCCTCGTGTGCTGGGGGGCTTCGGGGATTACTTTCTGCCCCTTCTTCTGGGTGTTTCCTGCTGGTATTGGTGTGTCCTGCAGCGGGTATGGCGGCTGCATGACGTTATTTTGCATCACGAAATTGACAACCGATTGAAGGTCTGCCAATTTGTTTGCCATCTCTTTTACTTCCTCATCCCTCCGTAGGCACTTATCCTTCCATACCTGGAGATTATCTTCGTTGTAGTATCTGCCCTGGTCTGTCTTCTTTGAAGTGTCGCCCTCCTCGCCGACGTTTTTCTCTGCGTGATTCTGATCACGAGTTTCTTCGTTGTGGTTTTCTCTTTCAACGTTAGAGTCGACGGGTCTTCCACTCCCAGCGGGAGTGTCATCCCCAATTTTTTCCTTCTGCATGTTACTGGCCATCTATTCTTCTTTCGCTTCCCACAGACGGCGCCAAATTGTGTGAGTGAATTTCCGATCACACTGCCCACCTTAGTAATTCAGCTGGAGAGCACAGGCAGAACGGATGGCACCCTGTTATCCTGCACAGAAAGAAAAGGCTCCGGTGGTGGTTCTTCCACCCGGGGACACTCCGACGATCAAGTCAGTATCTCTCAAAGATAATACAATGCGTAAAGTACTGCTCAAGGCTTAAAATTGCGTACCTTAGACCCGCCGGGGGTGTCCTTCTTTTATAGTTTAACTCCATCCCAGTCCCACTAGAAGTCTGACTTCTATGGACTCTTATTCCGGACTTTCCTTGGACTCTCTAAGAGATAAGGATAGACTCCCTAAGAGTATTACCTATATCTATCTTGCAGTCTTTCTTCATTCTAGGACTCATGTCCCTTATCCGCTTATCCCGGATTCCTGTATTCTCGCAGATAACCTCGGCCTAGCCGAGATCATTCTGGTATCTTGTCCAGGACACGTGACACCTCGGCTGACACTTCGGTGTCACCTCGGCCACGTGTTGGTACTCAGAAAATACATCCCCACAATAATAATGTCAATGTTCATGTATTTACCACATGTAAATCAACAAACTTCCAACTTAGTCACTTCAAGACAAATCTATAACTTATTAGCATACGCCAAATATTAAAACTATTTATTAATTTCCCAATTGTTTTGACTCACACAAAACCTTCAATCAATTTTTGTTTCACCTCAACCAAGATAACCAATATGATTTTTACCAAATCCCATACTTATTAAATATTACCATTTCCATCCTACTATATCAAAAATTATAGTATAATCTCAATACCACACTTTTAACCATAACGGATATAACCTTTTAACCAAAACTAAT
The DNA here is from genome assembly GCA_036172215.1 of Camellia granthamiana. Classification (NCBI taxonomy): domain Eukaryota; kingdom Viridiplantae; phylum Streptophyta; class Magnoliopsida; order Ericales; family Theaceae; genus Camellia; species Camellia granthamiana. Next base: position 32,163,249 of record CM069914.1, read on the forward strand.
TTAATCCACTAAATTAGTAAGTTTATTATATTCAAAAACTTTCAAATTTATAATACCAAACCTAACTTCACATGCCTCGTCCCTTAAATATAACTATATTTCAACATAACCATTTTTTTGTACCAAGCTACTTAAAGAGGTAATATTTTTCCCAAATTCTCTACCAATAACAATTTTCACAACTTTTTTACAATTAATTAATCACATGATCTTTATATCAAAAATTATGAAATATGCTCAAGAGTAACATTTTCAAGATAGTGAGTTCAAAAGTCCACATTTCACATTTTTTTTTTCCCACAAAAATAAACACAACTTTATCATCAACATATCATCTTTCATAAAATATCATGAATATAACACTTTTAGAGCTTTTAATCTTAAAACAACTCTATAATCCCAACTTAACAATTTACACAATATTCCTCAATATCAAATTATTTTTCTCAAAAATAAATTCCAAAAGCAAAGAAAAAAAATAATTCAACTTTATATTTCTCAAAATAAATCATTTAATCATAATATGATGTAAATACAATCATACAACCTTTAAATTTTATTTTCGGATTTTTTTTTACCAAATTAACAACAGAAAATGATTTTTCCAAAATCAATCTCAAAATGCCAACATTCTTAACATTTCAACATAATCTTTCTTCCAAAAATTACCAAACAAAAATATGAAAATTTTATGTATATATATATATATGCAATACCTTTTAAAATGACATATTTTCTCAAAATAACCCTAACATAGTTTTAATGTAAAAATATGAAAACAATCTCTACCTCAAATAATGAAGAAAAGCAGATCTGGAAGGCACATCTTGCCAAATCATGAATCCGAGACTACCATTGCGAAGATCACGACGAGCTCTCTGACTTTCATTTACAAAGTTTTTGCAAAATCTCACTCTAAGGAAAGAGAGGTAGAGGGTTCTGCCAAACAAATGAAATTAAATGGAAAGAAAGAAGAAATGATGGCAAGGAGACAAAAGGGGGGCCACCCACATGGGTTTGTTCCCCAAAGCTTTTTTTTTTTCCCCAAAAAATATAATTTTTGTAATAATACCTCAAAATTTTATAATATAAATTATAAAATGATATAATTTTTCTTACCACAAAATATAATATTTTGATCACTACGAAATATACACATTTTCATTCTTTATAAAATATATAATTTTTCGCCATATGATACACACCATAAAATCAACTATCAAATATTTATTATAATCATATATAATAAATAATAACAACTCCTAAAGTGGTTACTACCAATCACCTAATTAAAAAGGACCAAACAATTAAACATGAGTCATTAAACAAACTCAATTTAAATTAAATCTAAATCATGGGTCTCACCCATCATTCAAACTTGGTCCAATTATATACCAAAATAGTCTCAACAAATTTATCCAAATCATGATCTAAACATTCAAAATTAAATAACATAATTTTGCTATAAATTAAACTGAACACCAATCAGTCCGTGAATTTTCATAAAATAAATACTCATCATTTAATTCTGAAATTTTTATCCAACGTGCTAGACTCATACGGGAACAACATATAAAAATTTCATAATTTTCTAAGATCGATAAATGTTTTTAAAAAATACAAAACCGAACTGTTTTCGCACAGAATTTACACAGCAATTAAATTCGAAAATTTGCTCAATTAAATTATGCACTGGCTATTTAAAAATAAAAATTTGGGTCATTACAACAGTCATCAAAGGTGTGAGCTTTAAGGTAGGCTTCTAGGAAATATAAGCCAAAGCATTTAGACTGTGGTATATAAGTAGGAATGGATGGAGCAAACTTTGGAAAATAAACCTAGAGCCAAAGTTGCATAAGCTAGAAAGGTCCAGATCCATTTTTTAACCGTGAAGAAACCAGCTCCATCATGCCTCTATAGATGTGAGCCAGAACTAGAGGGCCAAGTGCAAGCTTTCTACCCTAAGAGAGGGCCTTGGCTAGTTTTGTGAAATCCTTAGTGATTTTCTGAGATGTGACACAAAACAAACACTTGTTCAGCCAAAAAATTAGGAATGAAATGTGCTCATATTCAGAAACCTCTGGGGTCCTTTGAACAACAGTAGGAAAGGAGAAGTAAGTTAGAAGCTTCTTGTCAGGACAAACATAAGCAATTTCTTTGCAAACATGGAGATGGATTAATTCTTCTTTATGGGGACGAAAACCAGCCAAGAACAGGATGTTTTGCAAAGTGGGTGCCATTATAGTAGTCTTTAAATGATAGGAGTTGGTAGAGATGGACCATAAGTGAGAAATAGAAAAGAATAGAGTTTTATCAACTCAATTGTTACCTCGACTCAACATGATTGCATTGAAGATTCTTGTTTCCTTCCAAACTTGACCCTTGACAGTAGCCACACAATCTAGCCAAGTGACATATTCAGTTTTGGGAGAATGCCAAACCTTGATGGGTAAAGAAAGGTTGTAATGGCCCCAATCAGCATGAGCAGAGTCCTCAAATGGCAGTTTATTCTCAAGGCAGGGCTAATACTTGTTCAAATAAGAGGGGAAGCCAGCAATGAAAGCAGGACCAAGCCCTAGCTTGTGTTTCAGAAACGAACCAATAGAGTGAGTCAGATCTCTGGATATATTAAGTGTTTCTTCTCCTTAATCAGTTCATCAATTTTAGGTCTGACAGATTTTAGTTCTTTCTTGGAAACAATAGTTTTTTTGGAAGCCATGGATGAAAGAAAAGAAAAGAGAGAGAAGAATTTTTAGGAAGAAGAAGATGTAAAGAATGAATCAAAAACCGTAGTTGGGCTATATATAGCCTTAGCACTAAACGGGTCAACTTCCTAAAGAAGTTAGCGCCAACTGTTGGCGGTAAGGTTGAATTTCGTGAATTAATTCTGGGAAGATGCTCATCTAATCACTCCATTAAGGAGTCTAGGTCGTGTCTGCCTACTAGAGAGACGTCATCAGTTTTGCCACTGAAGACACCATCAGTCCTTACGATTGAAGAGACACTTTCATAATGATAATAGGCATAAAGACAACTGCCAGCCCATTTCCCACACTCCGTTCTTTAAGGCTCTATTTCTAAAGGTTTTTTAGTCTATCACATCAAGGAGGGTTATTATTGGGTCTCAAGAATCAAGGCAAAAAGAGAGTTGGAATTCAAGTATATCCTTACAATTCTTTGGAAGAACTAAGAATATACTTGAAGAGAGGTATTGTTTGTACCCATTTTGGAAAAAATAGCCATGTGGTAATTCCTTAAATTATTTAATGCCACAGGGTAATGGAATACGAAGAGTCAAAGATTTTTAGGGACCCACCACTGAGGTGAAATGGCAGTTGTGCAAAAGGAAATTATTTGAGTTTATTTAATTAATTAACTAAGTTGATTGATTGAATAATTAATTAAATAAAATAAAATAATTTAGATTTGATAGATGAGGTGAGGTTTAACTGTTCCTAAGAATTAGGAGGTTGTTGAGACTTATCCCCTATTAAAGTGTCTTATCTCTTAATTAGCTACTAAATGATTGCTATGGATGAAGATTGCATGAGATTCAAAAAAAAAAAAAGCAAATCAACAAGAAGTCTACAAAAGTGGAACCATTTTTCCCAACTCAAGTCAAGTGGGGTTTTTAATGGGATGTGTGTCAGCTTGTGAAGATATGTGAGGCCAACAATATGTTACAATCAAGGAACTATTTCCCTAAATAATGCAAGATTGGGTTTTTAAGTTTCTTGTGGATAAACATACACAATAAAAGAAGAGGCTTTGAGGATCAATCCATGCTATAACAAAGGAGCCTTTTCCCTAAATCATGCAAAATAAATTCAAACTTTATTCTTGAGGGACACGTGGCGGCCTATAGGAGCTCAATGGACTAAGTCAAAGCTACAAAGATAGGCATTATCCATAGATATCAAAACCATTTCTACTATTAGGGGTCAAGCTAAGGATCAAGGACACATGTCACTAGAAGAGGTTGCCACGTTCTTGGCAGTTGAGCAGAAATAGGGGCTTCCCCAACACGATATAAAGGGTTCCAATTACAACATTTGAAGTGGTCCCCGACCAAACAACTCGACCAATAGTCTTTCAATACATTTATCTTAGCTTCATAACTTCTATCTATCTTAGCTTCATAGCTTTTACCATAGTTTTTTACAGCTTTATCTTACATTCAAGCAATTCAATTCCTAGGAATTAGTTGTTTAGCTCAAATTATCCTTAGATTAGCAATTGTACTTCATTTATCAATCAATGCAAGTTCAATTCTAGTTTAGTCTATCTTTAATACCTAGCAAATTTAGTAAAAGTGCTTTTCATTAGGGCAAGATCTGAGCCAGTGGCCGTTCCTCTAAGTCACACACAGTCATTTCTTCGTATTAGAAGTTAGAAATTGTCAAACATTCTTACACTTTGAAACTAGGTTCACAAGGTCTGGCGCGCTTACATTCAATTCAGTTAACACAAGTTTACGCGTTTGCACCCCCCAGAGTTTCTGAGTAGTAAACAAGAGTTTCTGAGGTAATGTACAGAAATCAACTATTATGATCATATTATGAATACTAAAATAATACGAATTATTATGGTATGAAAAGTTATTAACTATTGTGTTTTATTATCAATCATTATGTAATTTTGAAAAGACATTTGTTATGCATTTTTTGGAAGTATGTATAATAATTTTGCTCGTTTTCTTTTTTCTAAAAGAATGAAATATTTTCCTTTTCCATTGATTAGTATGAGACAATTTCAAAAAGATTTATACGCAATGTGATATGTAATTTATTACTATTCATGTACTATATAAATGATATGATATTACTTCTAATATGCATTTTTCTAACAATAACTATTGAAATTCAAGTTTCTAGGGGTTTGGATAACAGTGACTATTGTGTGATTTATGGGACTCATTTTGAGTCTTATTTTGATGATTCAAACCGTTGAATTTTTGGAAAACATCAAGTAAAATATACTCGAAAAAATCAAGCCATTCGGGCATCAATAACCCCTTCATTAAATCACATTAGTATTCAATTTGATACTTAAATATATTCATTTTCTTTATATGCAAATGTGATTTGAGAAAGGAAATATCGATTTGAGAATAATATTAGTATAGTATATATTATGTGAATATTGTTTCCTATTTAGGATTGGTTTAGGTTTATTTGTTTCCTATTTAGGATTGGTTTAGGTTTATTCTTGTTTCCTATTTAGGATTAGTTTAGGTTTATTCTTGTTTCCTATTTAGGATTAGTTTAGGTTTATTCTTGTTTCCTATTTAGGATTAGGTCTAGAATTGCTATATATATCAGATGTACACGTTGTATTAAAACAATTGAATGTACAGTTTTATTCAAAAAACTAACATGGTATTAGAGCTTGGTTCAAAACCTGAAGGACTCGAAACCCTAGCAACCATCTCTGATTATGATCTCTAGTCTCACGAAGTTGACCCATTTGAGTTGGGTACTTCATCTGGTCGTTTCGTCTGGTTTGTCTAGTTATCGCAATTCATCTGGATCTTTAGTGTTTGTTTCGCTGCCATTGCGTGTTCATCGAAGTCGTATTTGTCACTAGAATTGCAATCCGACAACACGTTGACCCATCTGGTTCGTGCGAGGGACAGGTTGTGTCGATCGGAGCTCTTCGTCATTGGTCTCTAGTTCTCTGCTTCAACTTGTTGGACTTTACTTCAACTTCTAGTTCTCTAGTTGGTTTCAACCCCTTAGCTTTCTAGTTATTATGATGTCTCTATCTCCGGATGAGTGTGCCTTCTGCCATCAGAGGGGCCATTGGAAGTATCACTGTCCTAAGAAGGGATGTCTTTTTGGCTTGTATTCTCAGCAGTGTCGGACATATTTTTGCCCTTCTTCTCCGAGTAATTTTCAGGCTTCCGTCGGTTCTAGTACATTTGCTCCAGCTCCTGATCCTGACTTGGCTTCCTTGAGTGCTTAGATTAGTCAGCTTCAGCATACACTGTCTACCTCCCAGCCATCCCCGTTTGCCTCTATTGTTTCCTCTCTTCATTTAGGTTTGCTTGGGTCTTCTTCAGGTATCTCTTCGTCTGTCTGGATTTTTGACTCTGATGCCTCTTATCAAATGACTCCCCCATCTCTTCTTATTTCAAAATTGTACTCCCCCTCCTTTTCCTATTACTGTTAATGCTGCTAATGGGTTTGGTATGTCTGTTATATCTGTTAGGTCTGTTTTACCGTCTGCAGTCTTTATTTCATCTGTCCTTTATGTTCCTCAATTATCTATCAATATATTATCTATCAGTTAGCTTGATGCCTCCGGTTTTGATATTATCTTTTCTTTTTCTATCTGTTCTATGCAAGATCGGATGTCCAAGTAGCAGATTGGGATTGGCCGTAGAGTTGGAGACCTCTATGTGGTGGAGAGCTTGCATCTACCTATGACAACTTCTCCAACTGTTTTTTTCCCTTTTTAGTTAGATTTTGTGTCCACTCCTTTCTACTTGTGACATTCTAGATTAGGGCATTTGTCTGCTAACCGCTTACGGTCTTTAGCTCAGTCAGGTATATTAGGTAAAGTTTCTCCTAGTGAACTTACTGAATGTCGGGGGTGTAAACTTGCCAAAATGACAACCTTACCTTTTCGTAAAAGTACTTCTATATCTGATACACCGTTTTCTTTAATTCATATTGATATTTGGGGTCCTTCTCCTGTTCTCACCAAAGGGGGTTCTACATACTATGTGTTATTTGTTGATGACTGCACCCGTTACACTTAGGTTTATCTTATGACTCATAAGTCTAATTTCTATTAGATATACCATACCTTTTAGTCTATGATTACTACTCAGTTTGGGTCTACAATTAAAGTGTTATAGTCTGACTTGGATGGGAAATATTTTAAAAATTAGTTTTGTGAGTATTTGGCCAATTTGGGTACCATTCACCAAACTTCCAGTACAGATACACCTGCCCAAAATGGTCGAGCCCAGCATAAACATCGTCATATCCTTGAGAAAGCTAGGTCTCTTCTTCTTTCTGCCTCAGTTCCAACTCTATTTTGGAGAGAAGCAGTTCTTACTGCTACTTTTCTTCTCAACCGTATGCCTACTTTCATTCTTTCTAGTCAATCTTCTTATGAGGCTTTGTTCTCCCAAATTCCTAACTACTACCTCATTCGTATGTTTGGGTCTGCCTATTTTGTCCTTCTTCCCTGCAAAGATAAGACCAAACTTAGTGTCTAATCTGTTCTCTGTGTCTTTTTGGGTTATAGTCCTACTCAGAAAGGCTGTCGGTGTTATGACCCTGTTTTCCGTTGTCTTTATGTCTCCCATCATGTTTCTTTTCTCAAACGTCTACCTTCGTCTACCTTACTTTCAGCTTCCTCCTCTCACCACCCCAGTTTCCAAAAAGGATTTGGTTCATATTGATCTGTTTTCTTCTGAGGTCCCGTCTGATGAGTACATCTCTACAGTTCGTCCTGAGCTTATCCTATCTTCTCCTCCTGCTTCTCCTTCGGTTGCTTCTTCTCCTTCGTTTTCTCCTTCTCCTCCGTTGTTAGTTTATTCTCGTCGTAAGGTTCATTCTCCACCTATTGCCTTTGCTCTTACTACTGATCCTCTTACTTATGACGACTTTGATCCTACTGCACACCGATATCCTACTCGAGTGCGTCATCCTCCAAATAGGTTCGATTGGTTTAATACATGTTTTTCTACTTCCTATTATACTTTTTTGTCTTCTATTCACTCTTTTTCAGAACCTTAGTCTTACAAGGAGGCCTATTAGGATCCTCATTGGGTTCAAGCTATGGAGGATGAGTTGTCTGCTTTACAGAAAACCAGTACTTGGAAGTTAGTTTCTTTGCCTGCTGGTAAGAATCTGGGTGGTTGCAGATGGGTCTACAAAGTCAAGACTCATTCTGATGGTTCTCTTGAGTACTACAAAGCTCGTCTGGTTGCCAAAGGTTTGTCACAAGAGTATGGTATTGATTATGAGGAGACCTTTGCTCCTATTGCCAAAATGACTACTATCCGTACTTTGATCTTTGTCGCTACTGTTCGTTCTTGGCCTCTTTATGAGATGGATGTTAAAAATGCTTTTCTTAATGGTCATCTCACTGAGGAGGTTTAGATGCGTCCTCCCTTGGCCTTCACTATTCCTCTGGACAGGTTTGTCACCTTCGGTGTGCTCTATATGGTCTGAAGCAGTCTCCTCGTGATTGGTATGATCACTCTCAAACTGCTGTTACTAAGCTTAGGTTTCATCCATGTGCCTAAGACTCTGCTTTATTTCTTTTCCACACCTCTACTTGATTTATTGTGTTATTATTGTATGTGGATGATATGATCATCATTAGTTCTAACTCTTCTGCTATATCTGAGGTCAAGCAACATCTTTGCCACACCTTTGAAATGAAGGATCTGGGCCCATTGCGGTATTTTCTTGGTATTGAGGTAGCTTCTTTTCCCAATGCTACTTTTTCTCTCAGGCCAAGTATGCTAATGAGTTATTTATCGTACCGGTCTTACTGACACTAAGATTTTTATTCCTCCATTGAGCTTAATGTAAAGCCCAACGCAACTGATAGCTTCTTCTGGATGATCTTACTCTATATCAAGAGCTCGTGAGTTGCTTAATCTATCTAATAGTTACTCGTCCTGATCTTGCCTGTGTTGTTCATGTGGTTAGCCAGTTTGTCTCTGCTCTTCGCTCCACACATTGGGTTGCCATGCTTGGGATTCTTTGCTATCTCCAAGGTACTATATTTCAGGGTTTACTATTGTCCTATACTTACTCTTTGGATTTGGTGGCCTATGCTGATTCTGATTAGGCTGGTGATGTTACTGATTGCAAGTCCACATCTGGTTTCTGTATGTTTCTTGGCGATTATTTGATCTCTTGGAAAAGCAAGAAACAAATTGTTGTTACTCGCTCTACTACCGAAGCTGAATATCGTGCTATGGCTCATGCTACTGCTTCATTATCTGGCTTTGTTGTCTTCTCTCTGACTTGGGCGTCCCTCAGTCTTCTCCGACCTCCATCTATTGTGACAACCGCAGTGCTACTCAAATTGCACATAACACTGTCTTCCATGAGCAGACCAAGTACATTGAGATTTATTGTCACTTTGTTCGTCAGCATCTGCAGTCTGGCTCTATCTCGCTTCCTTTCATCCCTTTGGCTCTGCAACTTACTGATTTCTTTACCAAGACTCACACCACTGCTTGACTTCAGTTTTTTCTTGGCAAACTCTCAGTGTTTTCTACCCAAACACCTTGAGTTTGAGTGGGGGTGTGAGAATAATATTAGTATAGTATATATTATGTGAATATTGTTTCTTATTTAGGATTGGTTTAGGTTTATTTGTTTCCTATTTTAGGATTGGTTTAGGTTTATTCTTGCTTTCTATTTAGGATTAATTTAGGTTTATTCTTATTTCCTATTTAGGATTAGGTCTAGAATTGCTATATATATATATAAGATGTACACATTGTATTAAAACAATTGAATATACAGTTTTATTCAGAAAACTAACAGTTCAATCAATTTGATTTTTTACAAGTATATTTTACTTGATATTATCTAAAAAATGAACAGTTTGTATCATCAAAATAAGACACTAAATGAGTCCCATAAGCCACACAACAGTGACCCCAAGTCCGTTTCTAGAATACATTTTTGTAATTATTATTTGTTTAGTTTTAAGGGAAAGTTACCTATAAATCCTAAAAGTTGAAATTGTATTCCATTTGGTCCCATAAAAATTATGTTGCCCCATTTGGTCCTTTCCATTTTGGAAAGACACAAATACCATTGGTGGGAATATTTAATAGTTTTTTTGTGTAACAGGATTGCTTGGTGTGGGTGTGGGTCACGTGCCACAGTTGAAGTTTGTTGAATGGGCAAATGCTTTGCAAGTGCCTTGTTTGGCGCGTGTGTTGGGTGCCCACATAATGGGAAAGCACACTAAAGCTTTTTATGGGTTTTGGGTTTGGTGTGTTGATTCCCCATGCCACACACCTCGATCCGACCACATACAAACGATTGGGTTGCCATATCCAAGATATACAATATTTGAATTTGGGTTATGTTTGTTTTTTATTTTTTTAGTGTTACATAATATCCGTTACGTTGGAGTGTCACATATGACGTTGGAGAAAAGTACACTAAGAAATTTTTAATTTTTTAGAGTGTCACATCATACTCGCTACCTTGTCACATTTGAGAAAAGTACACTAAGAAATTTTTATTTTTTCTGAAGTGTCACATCATATCCGCCATGTTGTCACATTAGGGAAAAGTAAACTAAAGAGTTTTTATTTTTCTTGAAGTGTCACATCATACCCATCACGTTGTCACATTAGGGAAAAGTACACTAAAGAGTTTTTGCTTTATTTTTTAGAGTAAAAGTTTTGGAGTATCATATCATACGCGCCACGTTGTCACATTTATAAAAAGTACACTAAGGGATTTTTAATTTTTTGGAATGCCACATTAATACTTGTCACATTAGAGTATTACATCATACCTGTCACATTAATAAAAGGATATAATTGTCTACCAAAACACTACCAAAATTAAAAATGAGGCCATACAAAAATAAACTATCTACTAATAGGACTTAACAGATCAATAAAAAAAACTTGAAACTAATTGGAGTAGCGCCACAATGGTAATGTCTATACTGAAATATTCAAATATCAAAAAGTGCACACGTAATCTCACCAAAATCGTCCGCTAGCAAATGAAAGGGTATAATTGACTACTAAATACTAACAAACAAAGAAAACAGGATCAAATTGGATATATTCCCCAACTAATAGGACTATTAAGAATAACAGAAACAACATTGGGACCAATTGGTGCAACTGTTTATGGGATGGGATTTATCAGTAAATATCCCTAGTTTTAATAGTGATTTGTTAATTTTAGTAATCTAAATTAGAATTGCCTTACCGCTTCAACTTACCTAATACTTTACTTTTGGCCCCTCTAATATTGTAAGCCGGCTCCACCTGGTCATGGGGGGTTATATATATTTGGGGAATTACATTAGTGATGGCAGGTGGAAAAAAAATACAAATTCATGAAAAACTTCACAATTCTAATTATTAATATTTATAAGTTTTTTCACTGATTTATAATTATTATTTTTTAAATCCACTATTTTCCCAATATATTTCAATGATCTTTTGTCAGTGTACTTGAAAAGATGATTGTGACTGCTGCATTCCATTGAAATTAATAATTAAGAAGACAATCAATAAGATTAATGTCCTCCCATATAAACTGATACAAAATGCTGAAGATAATTGAGCCATTTGTAATTTTGTTTTTTCCTCTTTTCTCCCTTTCTCTTTCTATTTGATTCACATTGTAACAAGTTAGATTGGTGGAAATGGACTAAGCCTAGCCACTGGAACACAAACCAGAGGATGGGCCCTTGGAAGGGTCAACCCAGGCCCCTCTTCCATGTCCACAGTACCATTCCCTCCATTGCCAACCTTCCATTCAAAGCACTGAATCATAGCTGCAAGGCTTGTTTGAACAACCTGTAATGCTAGTGAAGTTCCAGGGCAGCCTCTTCTTCCACTCCCAAATGGCAACAAATGAAAATGCTGCCCCCTCACATCCAACTGGCTTTTCCCACTTCCTTCTTCACCAACAAACCTTTCTGGTTGAAACTCAAGTGGGTTTTCCCAATGGTTTGGGTCCCTGCCTATAGCCCACACATTGACAAAGAGCCGAGTCTTTGCCGGTATTTGGTAACCCATGATGGTGCAGTCTTCACTTGATTCTCTAACAATCATTGGGCCTGTTGGGTGAAGCCTAAGTGTTTCTGTTAGGACCTATCTTGTCAAAAACCCGCACACAAAACTAAGTCTTTGAATTGTAATTTTCCTGCGTTTTTTGCCTTCCTCGCTCGAGCCAGGAAGTGCTCGCTCGAGCGAAGGACTGCGTCTGAGCAAAACCTGAAAGACATCATTGTGCGCTCGAGCGAAGGAGATGGTGGCTCGAGCTAAGGACTGCGTCTACACATAACCTGAAAGAATGTTTTCCTCGCTCGAGCGAATAGCTCGTGGCTCGAGCGAGGTCACTAGTAGAAATCACGCGAGATGAGCTTCTCGCTCGAGCGAAGGAGACCTCGCTCGAGCGAAGGAGACCTCGCTCGAGCGAGCTTCAGAATCCGGGAATTTTCAAGTAACTGGTTTCTTTCAGGATTTGGACTATTTTTGGTTTTCTATAAGTAGATGGTTTTCTCCTAAAACCAAGCTAATTTTTTCTAGATCAGATTCAAGAATTCTAGAGTTTTGTTTGAAGTGTTCTTCTGAAAGTTTGATAAGTTTTCTTTGATGTTCTTGAGAGAGTTCTAAAACTTATGAGTTGAAATTCATACATCAAAGAGGTTGATACTTAATACTCAAGAGTGTTCTCTTCGGTGGAATCCGAAGATCATTACGTAAAGTTTCAAAAGGTGTTTGTTTCTTTACGTAGTCGTTAATTCGACAAGTGAAGTTGAGGTGTGGAACCAACTTCAGAATCAGTTCCGTGGCGAAGGCGTGGTGAAAGAGTTACAGAAGATTCAGAGACAAATTGACTGGTTTGGGTAATTTGTATGGTTTCTTTGTAACCTTGTAGTCCTTCTGTAGTGGATTGATTAGTGGCGGTTCGCCCGTGGTTTTTGATTACAATTGAAGGTTCTTCAATTGTGGTTTTTCCACGTAAAAAATCGTTTGTGTTGATTTATTATTTATTCCTAAAAACAAACAAACTAAAATCACTCTCGTAAGTGCTTGATGATTTTAGATTGAGTGTTTGGGATTTTTGGCTTTGGAATATTTTAATCCTTATCTAATCACGAATCACATAGGTTTTTCAGTTTCCTTGACAATGGCTTGGAGGTAAGGAAGGTTTGCAATGTCTGATTCCTCTACTAGTCTGCTCTTTCCAACAATAGCATCTATTTCATTTTTTGCTTTCTCCATAATGTTTGGATGGTTGATTAGTTCTGCTAGCGCCCATTCTGTTGTAATAGCAGAGGTATCTGTTCCAGCAGCAAATATATCCTGCAAGTACTCCAATAGTTAGTGGCAGTGCCCAACAATAGTGTTTAAAACAAGTAAAATGTAACCAAAGGGTTGGCCTAGTAGGTGTAGCTTCGGGTCTGAGTCTCTTCAAATATCAAATTCAATTCCTATTAGTGCTATCAACTCCTTGGAGCCACGTCCATGGGTTCCGACTCAGATTTGATTGATTAGGGTTAGTTGAGATGCGCGTAAACTGTCCCGGACACCGGGTCATAAAAATAAAAAAATAAATAAATAAATAAAAGTAAAATGCTGCCCTACACTAGTTTGAATGGGGATTCAGGTGACAAGCGTTTTCAAAATGGGTGAAAATGTTGAAAGATTTTGTGAAATTAATAAAAAAATGCTCTAAAAAGTGTCACGTTTCTTCCCTTATTTATTTATTTATTTTTCTAATGTGAAAATCACTTACACTACAACATACAAGAGTTTTAAAAATCAAGTTTTTTTTTGTCGTTAAAAGTATAAAGTTTGTTGTAAAAAAACATTTATGGACTAATTTCAGTTGTCGCGAGAACATTCGATAAAAGATTATCTCGAAAAGTCAAAAAAGAAGTTTTCAGGGCAAAATTTTGAAATGTCGTTAACAAATGCATTTTAGGGACAAAATAATTAAGTCCCAAAATTGTTTTTTTTTTTTTTTTGAGACATTACTTTTGGTTCCAAAAGGTTAAAATTTATCACTAAATGTCCAATTTTGTTGCTAAAAATAAAATAATAACACTTTTGACAACAAAAATGTTTTATCCCTAATAACTAACTTTGTCTCTAAATTTTTGTTTCTAAAATCTTAATTTCTTGTATTCTTATAAGCAAGATCCATAATATAATTTCATTAACATTAACGATCTTAATAACCCCCCATTTTTTCTTTCTGGGTTAAGTCTACTTAATGGTGTAAAAATGGCCCGGCCTGACCTACTTAGGCCCTGACCCGGGCTCGGGCTGGCCCGTAGTCAGACCTACCAGGCTCTCGCTAAAAATCAGGTCGAGTCGGCCCACTCGGGCAAAATTGTTACCCAGGCTCAGGGATATTCAGGCCACTGAGCCTGGGCTTGGGCCTGGGCTCCGGCTTGGGCCGGGCTTCACCATATATATATATTTTTTTTTTTCCCACCAAAATAGCTTGAAAATGAGAGTGGGTCTTGAGCCGGGCATTAGAGTGGGTTTTGAGCGGACTAGTAGACCGAGTACGGGCCAGGCTCATGGGCCACATGCCGGTCACCTCTAAGTCTAATATGATTGGCTAGGATCATGTGACAATCTAGTCAGCAACATGTTTCTTTAGCAATGATGCTCATTGACGTGTCCCATTTGCACCTTTTATTGATTTATGAAGGTGTACCAACTCTCTGATATTAATAATAATTTTTTTGTTTTGGTTGATAAAAAAAAAAAATTATGTTTAAATTTATAAATTTAAAATGAAAAGATTTGACACTATTCATTTTAGGAGAACATCTCAAATTCAGATTTTATAATTTAGATATGGATTTCAAAATTGAATTTGAGAGTTGAGAAAGGCTACGTATACCCCAAAAATGGTATAGTGTGCTCTTTCATCACTATACGAAAATTCATAACATGAACTACAAAATCAAATAATATGCTCATCATAAAATATATAATAATAATAATAATAATAAACAAAAAAAAAAGAAAAAAAAGAGTAGCACTGCAATATTCATAACATAAGCATAAAAGAGTCGAAACCAAGAGTCTTCCTAAGATGTGCTCTTAGTAACCACACCACAGGGGTTCATAGTTAACATCAGAAATTTGTAAATTTTATCACAAAAATTTGTAACTTTCTTATGATAGAAGGGTGTGCATAGTAACATTTCTCTTATGCTGTGTTTGGTTGGGGGATTTGAGGAGGGATTTGGAAAGAGAAATGGAAAAAGTAGGTGAAATAAGAATAAAATATGCCTAAATTTCACATAGTTTCACACACTTTTTCTCTTCCCTTTCCAAATCTGTCTCCAAATCCCCCAACCAAACACAACATTAGGAAATTTAACATGATGAATTTAAAAAAAAAAACAATATAAAAGTAATTATTTGAAATCCTTCAAGCCGAGGGTTCTAATTTTACTAGGATCGTGATAAAATTTTTATCTTCTATCTGTAACTTATCTTTCCATTTAATTTATTTATAATAGCTTAATTTCCTATATCTCAAAATTTTTAGTTAAATTTCATCAATCCAATCAGTCTTTAAGTCAAGAAAATTTCTACAAATGTCAAATTGCTAAACAGAATTTAGGATTATACCAGCAACTTGTGTGTATGATAAACATTTAACATTGCAAGTTGCTTAAACTGGGCTATGAAAATACCGAACCATAAGAGTCAACAGTGCAAAGCTCCCCTTTGTTTACAGGGTGTTGCTTGTTTATCGCCCACAAAGTCAACAAACTCAAAAGCAAAAGGCTTTTAGTACGAGGTCTCGTTTGGCAACTCGCTATTTTAGTTTAAAATTTAAAAAGTCACTAATTAAAATGTCAATAACTTATACTAAAAAGTCAAAATTTTCATTTTCTTTCTATTTTTTACACATCTTTTTGTAAAAAATTAAAAAGTAATTCCAAATATACTAATATTTTTTATCTCATATTTTAACTAAAAAATAAAAAAATTATTAAAATAATTTATTTCCAAATGAGGTCTTATTCCTAATAGAATATGGAATGTTTGCTCAAGACTAATTTGGAGTATAAGAAAAGCCATATGAGATTCTAAAATATATTTGTAGATAAGGTTGTACTACTTTCAACTTCACATTTCAATTTGAATGAATTTGAGGGGCCTATGGGCTCATTACGGGTCCCATTTTGATAATTTAGACCGATCATTTTGTAAGACCCTTCAAATATATCATCAATGAAAAAAAATATAAGTCAATTTAATAATCGTAACATTTTTATTTTATTATGTTTATCTTAAAATAAATAAATAAATGGTATATTTTCAAAATATTAGATGATCACTTAATTTGATGCTAGGAATAGTTTGGCTACTAGCATATGAACAAGAAATGCTGAAAATGAATCATTACCAAAATGAAGGCCTTGATGTTCTCTTTGCTCAATCTCATCTCTGAGCTCTCATCTTCTGAAATATCTAGCAAAATATGGAGTAAATCCTTCACGGTGTCATCTCCATCACAATTCTCTTTCTTCTTCTTCTTCCTCGAATCTTGATGCTCCTTTATAATCTTCTCCATCATCTCATCAAACCTGTCACGAACATCTTTGAGCCTCTTTCTAAACCCCTGCAGATCCAAATTCTTACAGAACCAAATAAAATCAGAGAGATTAAACTTCCCGGTAAGCTCAGCAGTCTCTTGAATCAGCTTCCGAACTTCACCAGCCTCATCTTCATCTTCAGAACATCTTTCACTCATAATCATTCTTGATATTACATTATTTGTCACCCTCACAAGCTCTCCCCCAACATCAACAACCTCACCAGCTTTGGCCTTTCTCAGCAATAGCTCGATGAAACGCTTTATCTCATCATGTCTAACTGGAAGAAGCTGGTCTAGTGTTTGACCGCCAAGTAGTTCAGACATGCATAGCTTTTTCATGAACTTCCAATAGGGTCCATAAGGCGCGAAAGAGAAATCTTGTGAGCCATAAGTTAGGTAATCAACGGCAGCCATCAGAGGCCGGTTTGAGAAAGAAGTTTCATGAGTCCTGAGTAACTCTTTGGCTGTTTCAGGTGAAGAAGCAACAAGGCAAGGGACAGAGCCAAGGAAGATGTGAATTAAGGGGCCATAGCGCGTTGAGAGCTTGTGAAGAGCTTGGTGAGGTATTGGAGCAAGAAGGTGAAGGTGACCGATGATTGGCAAGGCTAGGGGGCTTGGTGGAAGGTGAGACGTGGCTCGGTTTCTGAAGAAGGCTCGAAGTAAGATTATGGAAGTGAGCCAAATGAGGAAGAGGATGATGTAGCCTTGAAAATCACCCATGTTATTTGCATCAATGCAAATGATAGCACATTCTTGGTTCCATAGGGCTGTTTACATATAAGAAGCAACTTTGGTTTGTATTTTCCTTTTAGACTCCATAAAAAATTAAAGACTCTGTTCCTAGAAGAAATCAAGAGACTGATTCATCGTGATAGCAAAATCTGGACGGCTAATTGCCGGCGATGATGTGCCCTTCCAAATAAACAATGTGGGCAACATTTATTTTAATTATTCTTATTGTATTTTTATGTTTGTAGATTATTGCTGAACTAGTCAATCATACTTGTTTATATTCTACTCTTAGTTTTTAGTTTCTTGTCTCGACCAAAGAACAATTGGCTTCTTAATTGGTGTACCTAAAGAAGTGGTCAAAGCAGAACCTGGAATCCATCTTCATTAAAATTTGTATAAAATGGCCTATAAGTGAGGAGATGGAATCACCCCCCAAAGTAGAGTATTTTGCATATAGCAATGCTAGGTATCATGAAAAATCTTTCATGAAAATGATCATGAAAAATTTGTGACTTTTGAATTATAGTTAGAATAAAGAACTACACACTAATCAAGGTAATGTAAGAGTCACAAATCTTTCATGATCATTTTCATGAAAAAAATTTCATGATTCATAATATTTCTCTTTTGCATATTATAAGCAATACAAAAAAGTTAGGAACTTAAATTTAATTTGTCCAGAATCAGTTTGTGTGATGGAAATTAAATTTATAAAGTATCGAGTTCATAAATGCAGAGCCAGCCTTAACTTTTTCAGAGCTTAAGGTGAACTTAGAAAATGAGGGCCAACTTTCATACATATTTAGGCCTCATTTGGCAACCCACATTTTTAGCCAAAAAGTCAAAAAGTTACTAAAAAAGTCAAAAAGCCTATAAATTTCACCTTACACACCTATGTACAGTATCTTCACGTGATGGGTGGCAGATGCGGTGTAAAAAGACCGTTTTGCCCCTCCTTGATTTTCGTTATTCCATTTTCACCCTCCCTTTATGTCAAACACTGATGGGAATCATTTCAGAGCTATTATCACAGATGGTGTACTCTCTGCAGCTATTCAGCTACATCAAGATGAAGAGGGTTCTTCGTTCAACACCAGAAGATAGTAAAAGCTCTGATCTGAAGAGAAAGAAAAACGAAGCGAGGACGACAGTCCGCGAAGTCCAACGGAGAAGCAGTCCATCCCCCGACGATCCCCCCAGCTGTAGGTATGCTCTTCTTCTCTCTCTCTCTCTCTCTTCAGCATCTCTTGTTTCTGTTTCGGAATGTAACCATGACTCGTATGGTCTGTTTGTGATATATATATGAACTCTGTCTCTCTGTCTCTCTGTCTCTCTCTCTGTCTCTCTCTCTCTCTCTCATGCTGTGTCTGTGTATGTGTGTGTCGCGCTTTGTCTGACCACTTCCATATTTAAATCTGTTGGTGGAATTCAGATTTGGGCAATATTTTCAGGAACTCCCCTACATACTACCATGTTTGGGGTTTTAGGGCTTTTGGTGGTGGGGGGGGGTGTGGATCTGATAACCATGACTTGTATGTTGTGTTTTTTGTATATGGATGAACTCTGTCTCTGTGTGTGTGTGTGTGTCTCTGTGTGTCTGTGTGTGTCACCACTTGCCAATTTCAATTTGTCTTCTAAAAAAATTTCCTTTTCGTTTGCTCTTTGTTAACTGTCTCCCCTAAAAAAATTTGTCTCACCACTCTCCTTTTCTGTTTTCAATTTGTCTCACCACTTGCACTTGTAAACTTTATTTTTATATCTATGCCATCGTTTATTGTGTCATAACAAAGCTATTACTTTTTAATTTTTTTTTTTAATTTGCTCTTTGTTAAGTGTTGGGTCTTCTGCTAAGGTTGCATGGCTTTACTCTTTTCTGTTTGAGAAAGAAAGTGACATAATCAAACCCACTGTTTTATTTGGTGTGTATTTTGTTTTCACAATTATCTTTTATATATTTTTATACACTGTCAATCTTCAAGGAGCATCCGAAATGTATTTTGTTTTGACATTATTTTGTTATAATTTTTTTAATATGTGGTATTCGGGGATTTAAATGTGATGTGGAGGGGGGTTGTTCCATTTTGTTACCCATTTTCGTATAACAAATTTATGTCCTTAACAAAAGTGTCACACCCATTGACCTAGTGTTGTTGTGCTTGTCATGTCCCTAAAAATGTCACGAAAGAAAGCATGGCCTCATTTATGTCAACTGCCACATCAGCACAACTAGCCCGTATGTGTGCATGTGGGTACGGGCACTGTGTTGTAAAGATTTCCCATTCTGCAAGAAACCCTGGTCGTGCGTACTACCAATGCCCTCGTGGAGTGGTGAGTACAAGCACGTTTCTTTTTTCATTTCCTTCTTAAACCGTCACTAATTTTTTTTTAACCTCAGCCATGTGTTAGTTGGATTGGGTGGTGTGACGAATTTGGGCGCCAAAGGGCAGCTGAGAATGACACACAGAATGTCGCTCGTTTTGAGGTTCGTTTCCGTGACATTGAACAAACTTTGCGTGTGCTTACAGTAGTGACATGTGTCCTGTGCATCGTCATCATTATTTTGTTGTTTCGGATGTGATATATGTAACCATGGTAGCAACCGTACCCTAATTTTGTTAAGCGCATTATGGTTTGTGGCAAAAAAATAATTATGAAAGTATGTTTTGTTTGTAAACATGTATTTTCCATCTAATTCCGCTACTGTTTGTTTTTGTTTCAAGTACTAATGTCTTTAAATGAATCTATTGGGCTATGTTTTCTGTCAAATACCACATTTCTGACACAAAAACGTGTTCCTCATATTGGTAATACGCACAATTGTGAGTGTATACATATTTTTATGTTGGTTCCCGTTTCACGCTATTGTTAGTCGCATGGCGTCACATCGATCTACGCCTCGTACCCCTTCCGACAAAGGGAAACGGCAACAACCCTATCATAAAGCAACTTGGGATGGGGAGTCGACACGGATTTTCTTGGAACTGGTTGTGAAGGAAATTGAAGTAGGAAACCGGCCACACATGTCAATCACTCCAAACGGGTACCGTTCGTTGTCTAAGACATTTGAGGCAGCAACTGGGCGGCTGCATTCCCTCAAACAACTTAAAAACAAGTATATGCTGTTGAAGACTGAGTGGCGTGCGTGGTGTAAGCTAATGGATTGCCGGAAAGGCCCAACTGGAATTGGCTTTGACCAAGTAACTGGGCTGTTCAATGCTTCGACTGATTGGTGGGCTAAAATGGAAAAGGTAACGGTTTACATTTTCTTTTTCGTGTCCGTTGTTGCATAACTAATATCTCAATTTTTGTATGTGTATCATGCTTTCCAGTGTAGTTTAAAACGTTCAATTTTCTAACTTTACCTAACATGGGATGCTGTGGTTTGGATTACGAAATATTTTTGGGATGGTGAAAATATATGAACAGCTTTTATTTGTAATGTACACTTGTGTAAAGTGCTTCATTCTAACTTCTTTTTCATCCCCATACAATGTACCCACCTGTCTCAGCACAAAATTCTGGAATTCTGAATTTCTGAAATGAAATTATGTTTGTTAATGTTGATGAAATTTTGAAATTCTGAAATCAAATGAAATCTGAAATTCTAAATTGAAATGAATTCTGAAATTCTGGAATTAATCCTTGGACCATCTATCAGCCTTCTGAAATGAAAAGAATTCTGAAATTCTGAAAAAACATGGTTATTATGAATTCTGTCTGTTAATTGTTTGTTTTATGTTGACATGCCTACCTTCTATCAGCCTTTTCTTGTTTTTCTGAAGCATATGTGAAGCCAGTGGAAAATTCTTGTTTCTGAAAAAGAATTCTGAACAATATTTATAGTAATTCTGAAGCACATTTCATTCCAGCAGTGATAATTTCCCGTTTTTCTGAATTTTTGAAATGAAAGGGTTAATTACACTAATAGTCCCTCTAGTTTGGGACTTGTGTCACATTGGTCCCTGACTTTTCAATTGTGACATATTTGACCCTAAATTTTGAATTTTGTTCCAAATAAGGACAATTGAAAATATCATTAGATTTTTCAAGGGTAAAATCGTCAATTTGATAAAATATAAACTAATTTGACAAAAATAAATATCAAAAAAATATTTTTAATTTTTTTAAAATTATTTTTATCTACCAATGATAAAATTAATAAAAATTACATGATTAATTTTTTTAAATTAATTTTGCATGATCATCATCCAAACACATAATAAAAATTAATTTGGTAAAAATAAATAAATAAATGTCTAAAAGATTTATCAATTTTACATAATTTTATTTTTAGTAGGTAGAAATAATTTTAAAAAATTTAAAAATATTTGTTTGACATTTATTTTTGTCAAATTAGTTTATATTTTATCAAATTGACAATTTTACCCTTGAAAAATCTAATTATATATTCAATTGTCCTTATTTGGAACAAGATTCAAAATTCAGGGTCAAATGTGTCACAATTGAAAAGTCAGGGACCAAAGTGACACAAACCCCAAACTATAGGGACTATTTGTGTAATTTGCCCGAAATGAAATTATGTTCGTTAATGTTAATGAAATTTTGAAATTCTGAAATCAAATGAAATCTGAAATTCTAAATTGAAATGAATTCTGAAATTCTGGAATTAAATCCTTGGACCATCTATCAGCCTTCTGAAATGAAAAGAATTCTGAAATTTTGAATTATGTTTGTTATGAACTGTGTCTGTCAATTGTTTGTTTTATGTTGACATGCTTAACTTCTATCAGCATTTTCTTGTTTTTCTGAAGCATATGTGAAGCCAGTGGAAAATTGACAAATCTGAAAAAGAAGTCTGAACAATATTTATAGTAATTCTGAAGCATATTTCATTCCAGCAGTGATAATTTCTTGTTTTTTTGAATTTCTGAAATGAAATTATGTTCGTTAATGTTAATGAAATTCTGAAATTTTGAAATCAAATGAAATCTTAAATTCTGAATTTGAAATGAATTCTAAAATTCTGGAATGAAATCCTTGGACCATCTATCAGCCTTCTGAAATGAAAAGAATTCTGAAATTCTGAAAAAACATGGTTATTATGAATTCTGTCTATTAATTGTTTGTTTTATGTTGACGTACCTACCTTCTATCAGCCTTTTCTTGTCTTTCTGACGTATATTTGAAGCCAGTGAAAAATTCTTGTTTCTGAAAAAGAATTCTGAAATCAAATGAAGCCTCCATTTGGGAAGTGGGTTGGCTTTTTGGCTATTTTAGCCTGGGCTATTTTAGCCTGGTTTGGGAAGGGCTTTTTGGCTTTTTGGCTTTTTTGACTTTTTTTGTGAGAGAGGATTGTAATGATTATGGGTTGGATTTGATGTTTTGTTTTTTGTGGCTAAAATAGCCTATTTTGTTTTTTGTGGCTATTTTAGCCCCTAACCCACCCAAACCTTCTTGCCAAACACCATCGAAATCTCAAATTCTGGACTGAAATGAATTTTGAAATTCTGGAATGAAATCAAATGTTAATGTTAGTAGTTTTGTTTTTTGAAGCGTGGCAATATCATCCAGTCTCATTTGACAGGCCTAACATTGGCAATTTGTGTTAATTTTGAAATTATGGAGTTCGGAAAGGCCTTTGGTCCTAGTTTTGTTAGTGTGGTTTATTTCCACCTTTTCTCTTCAGATTTCAATTTGTAAAGAGTTGGCCTAGGTTTGTTGGTGTGGTTTGATGCCACTATTCTCTGTATGTTGTTCCTCATGCACCAATATATATATTTTTTTCTCTGTAAATAGTTGGAAAACATCAATAAAGTGGTCTTAGCTCACTTTCCGTATGAAGTAGGTTGAAGTCCCAAAACTTAATGACTTCTTGTATAACAAAAACCATTTTTTTCTGGCACACAATTTTGTAACAATATGACCTAATTTACCTGCTCTTGTTTTCCAGATTTGTAATGCATTGATCTTTCTTTATAAGTGTGAACATTGTGGTAGAGGGCAGTCTATTCGACAAAGTTCTTTTCCTAATATGTTTTGCATGCAGTGCTTTTACAAAAATAGTAGCCCGGGGGAGGGGGGGTGCACATGCATATTTGATTTTTTGGGCAGTTTGTCGAATGAGAAATATGGGTTGGTTTTAAGAACTAATTAGCTACTACTTATTGGATTGGGTGTGACATGTTTATTCATTCAATTGGCAAACAGCAAAATTGTGTGACAGCTTCAAATTCTTGTTCTTTTTCCTTGATTGGCAGCAATTAGCATACTTTACAACATTCTGGTTCTTTTTTGTCAATATGTTCACTGCAACATTTTATACATTACTGTCACCCATTGTTTTAGCATTAAAAACTTTACTGATTTATGCACCATGTTGCATTGAATTTTTCTCAATGACAGTACGCTAATGCTAGTTACATTGTGTTGCTTTACAGATTGACAATATATGTTGCAAGTTCAGAACCAAAACCTTGGACCATCCGGATTTGATGGAGCGCGTCTTCACTGGCGCTGTGGCTACGGGGAAAAATGCATGGACACCCGGCGAGACTCGTAACCCAATGGAGTTGGACAGAGAGTCGTACAGTCTAGAATTTTCAAGTGACAACAATGAATTAGGCGCATCGGAAATGGCAGCCATGATGAACTCTGCACACATCAATGCCACGGGTAGTGGAAGTAAGTGGAAGCATTCCTCAGGGAAAACAGGGCAAAACAAGCGCATTACGGGGGCTGCAGCGTTGGCAAGAAGCATAGACGACTTGCTAAATTCTGTGAAGACTCAGAGCAAGGAATTAACTGTGAACCACGTCGTCGGGGGCCACAGTATTACTATGGGACAGGCTGTTGGACGGCTGTATGAAATACAGGGACTAGAGCCTGAAGATGAACTTCTCCATTTTGGTGTCATGCTTATGGGGGTTCCAAACAATCGGGAAATGGTAATGAGTATTCCCACAGACCGAGGCATTATCAGGTGGCTACAAGCGAAGAAACAAGACAAAGATAGGAATGGGGGTGTCACTCTTGCGAGTTTGCTGCGGAATGAAGGAGTTCGATTTTAAATCTGCTGAATGAAGGACTTTGATTTGAATTTCAGTTGAATTCTGATCTTTTTTTTTTTTCCTTTGTTGTGTTTAATTTAGTTGAATTGTGGTTTGAAGATGGTTTGGGCATGGGTCCTGCCTGTGGCGTACGGAACCTTAACTGGACAATCGGGATATGTTTGTGGTATTTTATGTTTTGTTATGCTATAATGGCTGCAGGGTTGTGTTTAATTTTCTGAAAATAGTTATGTTTGCCCAGGTGTCATTGGTTTTCCACCAATTGTTTATATAGGGTGGAACATGTGTGTTGCCCGAATTGTTTATATAAGCTGCCCGAATTGTTTATCTCGGCTGGAACATGTGTGTTGCAACACAGAAAAATAATTATTTTTATTACAAATGATGAACCACTGACATGATGTGAATTAGGAAAATCCCAAGTTCGTTTCAATTTTAAATTACAAAATATTACATGTGTTTTTAATTTTATAAAAGTTAACAAATCAATTTATTTTTTTCAGCTTGTTCTTTATGCCATGCATGGCAGCCATGATGAACATAAATATACACTAGTTACTTCCTTTTGTTGTACAACGTTATTTTCTATTTAAAAACTTTCGTGGTCAAATACATGTGCTTAATACTTCTTCATTTCGGCAGTTGTTGATAATGTTTTATGTGTGTATGTTGTAGGTATGAACAACGACGATGAGGACCCCGCACGGATGGATGAAATGTTAGAGGATGTCGCAGCCCTCGCAAGACAATGGCATCATCAGATGAATTTAAATTACGTTGAATCCTACAGAATTGCAACTGATTACTATAAGGCGTACGTCCTTAAAGTTCCATGCCGTACTTCCATATTGTCGGGGAGGGCATGGATTACGGAATTATTCGAGGGTCACAATGGCCGTTTTCGGTACGAATTGTGCATGCCCAAACAGGTGTTCATTCGGTTATGTATGACGTTGGTAAATGACTTGGGGTTGTGTGTACCCAAGCGGTCGCACGGATTGCACGTCGAGGAGAGTGTTGCAATATTTATTCATGTGCTTAAAAACTTGCCAAACCGGGAGTTACAAGAATGCTTCCAACATTCCGGTGAAACTATTTCACGGCATTTTCATACCGTCTTGAAAGCACTGAAAAAATTCACTGTTGTTCACTACAGGCCCCCTGCTAATTTCCAGACGCACAGGGATCCTATTTTGCAATCTCAATGACAATATATGCCGTTCAAGGTGTGGGAAAAGATTTTGTAATGTTATTCAAAATTATTTGAAAAAACATGGTTGGTACTATTTTATAATTGCAAAATTTTCGGTTCATATATAGGATTGCTTAGGGGCATTGGATGGGACACATGTACCGGCATGCATAAAGGAGTCAAAAGCAGCCCCATATTTCAGCCAAAAGGGGTGTCACACCCAGAATATTTTGGCGGTATGTGATTTCAATATGTGCTTTGTGTTTGTGTCGTGCGGGTGGGAGGGCAACATGCATGACAGCCGGGTTTTAAGCAACGTAACGGAGGATCCAAAATACAATTTTCCAACTACAACTGGCGGTACGTACATCTGAATCCGCAATACAATTTTACATAATTCTTTTTTGGTAAACATCTGTACGAACTAAAGATACTAATATGTAGAATTCAATGCGTGACCGGGAATTTTTTTTGTATGAAAATTTGCTTCAACAAGCTCAACATAAAGGTAATATCCATCATTATATGCAAATATAATTAACCTCAGTAATATATATGTCAAAATGTATCAATTTATTTTATATCACTATTTTCCCATTATAAATTCGATTTATGTTACCATTGTAATGAAAAACAAAATTTGATTCATCTTACCATGTGGTAATTTATATATGGCAATTTTTACAATGTCCATGATAAACTAGTATTGTTATGTTCTTGTTGGTTATGGGTTTTGTAACTGAAAAATGTACGGTGGAAGTGCCCTTTCATGTGAACATTGATGACGAGTATTATGTAATTTACATGTGCACTTTCACAGGTCGCTATTACCGTGTGGATAGTGGATACAGCAATAAGAAGGGCTTTCTGGCACCATACAAAGGCAACAGATACCACCAACCTGACTTTCAAAGGCACAATCCACGGAACCGTGATGAATTGTTCAACCGCGCTCACTCATCTTTGCGAAGCGTAATTGAGCGTACATTTGGCGCATGGAAGATTAGGTAGAGATTTCTAAAAGACATGCCTCGATTTGATTTCCGTAAAGTGCAGGTGCCATTGGTTGCAGCGTCCATGGCTTTACATAATTTCATATGCAGAAATAGTGTGGACGATAAGAGTATTGTTACTGTCAGCAATGTCCAGAGTATCGATATCCGGACATGCGTGACCGGGACGATTTGGCTGCCCTTGACGATGCGATGATGCCTGGAGATGATGATGTTGAGATGGCGCAGTTGCGGGCGCGTATCAGGGCAGAGTTGGTTGCAATTTGGTGAAATGCTGGTTAGGTGGACATCTTATGTGATGCATGGCATCACTATGTTGTGTTGAAATTAATTAGAGACTTTTATTTACGTACATAATTGGTTAGCAATTATGTATGACCATGTATGTCACTGTTTTTGTACAATTATCGAATACTGACTTCGTTATGATTTTAGGTTGGTTATGATTTCAGGTTGCTTACTAATTACGGTTTGATTATTACTTAAATTTTTTTGGTAACGTGTATGTTATTAGGTCATGTTTATCATTTCATTTTTTTGGTAACGTTCACGATTAGGTTGGTTATATTTTTAGATTTTTATAGCAATCAATTATAATTGGTTAGCAATCAGGTTGCTTATTTTTTTTCAAATATTTTTATATTTATAATTGACAAAAAAGTAATTAAAAAAATAATTGAATAAAAAATTTAATTGGACAAAAATAATTGGGAAAAAAACTAATTCGCAAAACTTATTTGAAAAAGAAATGGAAAAAATTAATAAAAAAAATAATTTAAAAATATTAGTTGGGAAAAAAAATATTTGATAAAAAAAGGTTAATTGGAAAAAAAATTATTTGAAAAAAAAATTTATTTGAGAAAAACATTACTTGAAAAAAAAAATCAAAATAAATTATCCACAAAACAAAATTAATTGAAAATTGAAAATGTTTCCTCATTTTTTCAGTTTACGTTTTTTGTCAAATTTTTAAACTCATTTCGAACCAAAAAAATTATCAAACAAATTTTTATGGCAGCTTGCTAATTTTTTTAATTATAAACTGAAAACGGCATGGATGTCTGTTTGGTAACGTTTACGTTTTCAGTTTATATTTACAAAAATTTTACAAACTGGTTTTTGTTTATTTTTTGTTTATTTTTAGGAAAACATCCACTTCAAACACGTTTGGTAATTGACAAAATATTTACAACATCTTAAAAATATAAAGAGTGAGAAATGGCAAGTGGTGGCAAAAGACGTTAGTGGAAAGTGGTGACGGTGGGTAGCAGGTGGTGGTGGGTGGTTGGGTGACGATGGCGGGCGGTGGTGGGGGGGTGGGGGTGGGGGTGGTGGTGGGTGGGTGAGTGACGGTGGCGGGTGGTGGTTGGTAGCGAGTGGGTGGTGGTGGTAGTGGGTGGTCGTGGCACGTGGGTGGTGGGTGATTGTGGTGGTGGTGGTGGCGGCGGGTAGGTG
Source organism: Camellia granthamiana (assembly GCA_036172215.1). Classification (NCBI taxonomy): domain Eukaryota; kingdom Viridiplantae; phylum Streptophyta; class Magnoliopsida; order Ericales; family Theaceae; genus Camellia; species Camellia granthamiana. Next base: position 32,190,994 of record CM069914.1, read on the forward strand.
GCGGGTGGTGATGCTGGGTAGGTGGGTGGGTGACGGTGGCAGGTGGTGGGTAGTGGCGAGTGGGTGGTGGTGGTGGCGGGTGGTGAGTGGTGGTGGCAGGTGGGTAATGGGTAGTGGCGGGTAGGTGGTGGATGGGTGGGTGACGGTGGTGGGTGGTGGGTGCTAGCAAGTGGGTGGTAGTGGTGGGTGGTGGGTGGTGGTGGAGGGTAGGTGGCAGGTGGGTGGTGGTGGCAGGTGGTGGGTGGTAGCGAGTGGGTGGTGGTGGGTGGTGGTGGTGGTGGTTGTGGTGGTGGCAAGGGATGGGTGGTGGTGGCGGGCGGTAGATGGTGGTGGGCAGTGGATGGTAGTGGCAGATGGTGGCAGGTGGGTGGTAGGTGGGTGGTGGTGGTGGCGAGAGGTGGGTGGTGGTGGCGAGTGGGTGGCAGGTGGGTGGTGGTTGGTGGTGGCGGGTGGCGAGTGGTGGTGGCAAGTGGGTGATGGGTGGCAGGTGGGTGGTAGTGGCGGGTGGTGGGTGGTGGGTGGCAAGTGGGTGGTGGTGGCAGGTGGCGGGTGGTGGTGGCGGGTGGTGGTGGCAGGTGGGTGGTGGGTGACAGGTGGGTGGTGGTAGCGGGTGGTGGGTGGTGGTGGTAGGTGGGTGGTGGGTGGCAGGTGGGTGGTGGCGGCGGGTGGCGGGTGGTGGTGGCGGGTGGGTGGTGGTGGTGGCAGGTGGGTGGCAGGTGGTGGTGGCGGGTGGTGGGTAGTGTTGGGTGATAAAAAAAAAGAAAAACTCAAAACTCAAAACGGATACATATTTTTTAAGTTTACATTTTGTGGACAAATTTATAAACAGAGACCACTGATTTATGTAATTGAAATTTACCAAAGAAGTTTATATTTGAGTTGTTTAAATTTTTGTAAATATAAACAGAAAACTGAAAACGTAAGTGTTACCAAACGGCACACTAAACAGACCCTTTATGTTTGGGAAGATAGTTGGGTTTTTTTTTGTGGTTGAATGTAATGTTTGTGAGAGAAAAATTGAAATAAGTATGGGATTTGATTTGATATTTTGTGAGGGATTTGTTTTTTTGGGTTTTGTAAGACATTTGTGTTGTACTGAAAAAATAAAAAAATAAAAAAACTAAAAAGCCAAGTTCCCAAACACTCCCATAATTTGTTGGATTTTTAGAATTTTTTTTTAAAAAATTTATTTTTAACGTAAAATGTGATGTTTCATAAAAAAATTATTACAATACACAAAGTACAATTCATATCCCATATATATAAAATATTTATGTATATTAACGTAAATATTATTTACATAATATTACATAACGCAAGTATATTGTTTACAAATATGTGCGTGTAGAATTCTGTAAAAGAAATAAAATTTGACCGTTATAGCTTAATTTTTAAATATATTGTATTATGTAAATAACATTACAACACACAACCCTATTTGTATAGGCTTTATGTCCAAGTGCGTTGTCCAAGAAAGGAAATTTCACATCCAACAATTTGCAGAGGCCACTGACGCATCCACAGGTAGGGGTGTGCGCGGTGCGGGTCGGTACGGTTTGAGAGAAAAATAGAAATCGTATGTCGAGTGGCGGATTGATAAAAATGTCACTAGAATTTGTCATTTTTCTTATCAAAAACCGGCGGTTCGGTTGGCAAATAATGGCGGATTTGCCTTGACGGTTCGGGCGGATTGGCGGTTTATAAAAAAACATAATTCAAATTACAAAATTTAAATCAAAGAGTAAAAAAAGGACGAGAGATACCGTGATGTTAAGCATCTTGCGAAGCTTTCTTCTGATGCAGCAAGTATAGCAACAACATGATAATATCAACGACTATGCCATCAGTTCATTACAAGCATCTGTGGAAGCTACAATGATCAAATACAATACATAAAATTAATATCATTCAGGGTTTACAATATATTGAAAATGTTTACTGTTGAAAAGTATTTAGATTAAAAAGTGAGCTGATGCAAGTTTGCAACATGGCCAGAAAAAAAAAAAAAAAAAAAAAGATTGAAAAGTGAATTGTAATCCAACTTTATTTTGGATTACTGACTTCTTGAATTCCCCTCGAGTAGTAATATAATACTATATTCTAAGGTATAGAACAACAAGCAAACTTAAGTAAAAAAGAATTTTTAGAATCTTATAAAACATGATTTAATAGCGGTGCGGGTCGGTGCGGTTTGGAAGAAAAATAAAAACCGGCGGATTGATAAAAGTGTCACTAGAATTTGCCATTTTTCTTACCAAAAACCGGCGGTTCGATTGGCAAATAATAACGAATTTGCCTTGGCGGTGCAGTTCGGTGCGGTTTTGGCAGTTTCGACAGTTTCGGCGGTATTATGCACACCCCTATCCACAGGTACTCTGAAATGCTATAAGGCCATTTCGGTCATTTTACCCACTTCTCATTATTTATCTTATTTTATTTCACATCTTTTCGTAAAAAGTCAAAAAGTTTGTCCCAAACAACTAGGTTTTTTTTTCTTACATTTTAACCAAAAAGTCAAAAAGTTACTAAAATAGCCTGTTCCCAAACGAGGCCTTATATATATTGGTAAAACAGTAAAATCTTCAATTTATCTTTGTTTTTTGCTTGCACCTAAAATTTGTTGTATATATAAACACTATAAAATTACTATTTTTTTAAGTGAAAGTTTAAGTGAGAAATCTAATTTTAAATTATCGTATAAGTAAGTAAATCAATTATAATTTGATTTTCACAATAATTACAATTGAAAAATCTAGAAACCTCCTAGATGTTGATTTGTGATTATGTACCAATAATAAGCAAAATATAACAATCCCAATCAAACAATCAAGAGAAAGAGACACAAAGATTTTACGTGGAAAAACCACAATTGGACACCTTCCAATTGTGATCAAAAAACCACGGGCCACAGCCACCAGAACAATCCACTACGAAGATATAAAGGAATTACACAGGTATCACTCTCAATTATCTAGCGAATCCACAACGCCTAATTGAACCAACCTCTATGTGCCTCTTCCAACCCCATCTTCACCACGGAATTGTCTTTCTGATGAGCCACTCCGGATTCCACCACCGAAGCTTCAGACCGAATTCTTCAGAATCCACAACTGAAGAACAACTTTGATGAGCCACTCCAGAATTCACAACTGAAGCTTCAGGCTCGAATTCTTCAGAATCCACAACTAAAGAACAACTCTCTCTTTTGTGTAACAAACAAAACCTTTGATGTAGCCTTTTCAGATCATGAGTTGAATACTCAATAAGACATCAAAGAAAAATAAAATATCCCCAGATATAAACCTTTAAGAACCAAAAAGAAGATCTGGAGGAATAATTAATGAGTAATTTAGTTTTGGGAGAAAACCAACTATTTATAGAGACCCAAAGTAATCCTGTTTTTGGAAGAAAACCAACTTCTTAAAGAACTCTTGTTACAACCTTGGTTTTGATCCATGGAATTTGACAACAAAAAGTCCTAACAATCTCCCCCTTTGTCAAATCCTGGATAAAACCAATCTAAAACAAATTTCCTAACAAAATCACTAAAACAAATTTCCAATCAAAACAAGAACAACATCACCAACTAGGAACCAGCACTTATAACCAAATCTCTTTCCAAACTTATTTTTCAAGGTCATGATCTGCAAAACAACTATTAGTGCCACCATCTCCAAAACAACTATTAGTCCCACAAGAATATATGAAAAACCAATAAACATATGACACGATTATCTTGAAGTATGAGATGGAAAACATAAATAGATGCAACTTGGAGATTTTAAGAACATGTAGTATGAATAGATGAAAACTAAGACACATGCACCTGACACAAAATAATAAATAAGCAATACAAGGCATCAAGCAAACCAACTAAAGCCAATCTCCCTTACCAAACAAAACAAAGTGTTCATGTTAACAAACTCTTGAATGATAAACCACACTCCCCCTCACTAAACAAGTAAAACAAAATATAATATGGTTGAGCAAGTAAGGAATTTCAGATTTGTACCTTAAAACACACAAGATTATCCAAGAAGCACAATTACTTGAAAATACAATGTGCACAGTTTATAGAAGATTCCTCATAAAAAAAGTGATACATTATGTGAAAAGCATAGATCTCATGATAAAAGTGTGTGTGTGACTCTTGGAGTTCGACAAACACAAGATTCAAATCCTAGTAGTGATATGAAATGAAAGTTGGACCTCCGACAAGAGAATCTAAGCACAACTAAGGAAAGTCAAACCACTAGGAATCAAGGGGTATTTGGTGAGTAAAGGCAGAGGCTCCCCCTCAATCAATGAATCCTTTATTTTACCTTTTTTTTTTCCACATCTTTTTTTTTCTCTTTTCTTTCTTTTGCACATTGTTTTTCTTTCTTTTCTTTCTTTGCACATTTTTTTTCCTTTTCTTTTCTTTTGCACACTCATCGGCGGCTGACACGCTCAAAAGTATGGAAACCGAACCAGAGAAGCATGGATATAATAAGGATGGCCTGGTTGGTGACTCTGAGGTAGCCTTTTCCTCATGGCTGGACTACAAAAAATAGAGGGGAAAGCCATGGAGATGCAAAAAGATGGAAGGTGGTTAAGAGACTCAACATCACCCATGATATGCTAGTATAGGTCAATTCCTCTAGAAAAGCAAAAGATACAATGCCAGAAGTCCATAGAGAAAAATAATCACTAAGGCGGAAGACTCCAAAATTTGCTAATCCAAAAGTGTGTACAGAATGAGACATACTAATCAAAGAACACACACTTCATAATGAGTAATGACCATAGAAAGCACACACATATTAACATGTAATGTTTATTCTCATCAATTCCAATATGCATCAAGGACATCTCAAAAAATTCAAACTTGCAAAACCATACTAAGAAAATCTTTTTGATTTTTTTTTTCAACAATAAAGTAAGAAAAAAAAAACATGCACACAAATCAAACAAGATCTCGTTCTAAAAGATTTTTTTTTAAAAAAAAATAGAGCTTTCTAAAAGAATTTTTTTTTTTTTTTATAAAAAAAATAGAACGACCCGCTCTGATACCAATTGAAAAATCTAGAAACCTCCTAGATGTTGATTTGTGATTATGTACCAATAATAAGCAAAATATAACAATCCCAATCAAACAATCAAGAGAAAGAGACACAAAGATTTTACGTGGAAAAACCACAATTGGACACCTTCCAATTGTGATCAAAAAACCACGGGCCACAGCCACCAGAACAATCCACTACGAAGATATAAAGGAATTACACAGGTATCACTCTCAATTATCTAGCGAATCCACAACGCCTAATTGAACCAACCTCTATGTGCCTCTTCCAACCCCATCTTCACCACGGAATTGTCTTTCTGATGAGCCACTCCGGATTCCACCACCGAAGCTTCAGACCGAATTCTTCAGAATCCACAACTGAAGAACAACTTTGATGAGCCACTCCAGAATTCACAACTGAAGCTTCAGGCTCGAATTCTTCAGAATCCACAACTGAAGAACAACTCTCTCTTTTGTGTAACAAACAAAACCTTTGATGTAGCCTTTTCAGATCATGAGTTGAATACTCAATAAGACATCAAAGAAAAATAAAATATCCCCAGATATAAACCTTTAAGAACCAAAAAGAAGATCTGGAGGAATAATTAATGAGTAATTTAGTTTTGGGAGAAAACCAACTATTTATAGAGACCCAAAGTAATCCTGTTTTTGGAAGAAAACCAACTTCTTAAAGAACTCTTGTTACAACCTTAGTTTTGATCCATGGAATTTGACAACAAAAAGTCCTAACAACAATGTTACATTTTCTGAGCAATTTCATATGATTTTATAGTTGACATAAATCATAGTCATTGAGATTGTCGTAAATCCTAATGATTAAGATAAATTTTGAACATTTTCAATTGTTAACATTATAAATTTATTCACACTTTTTCCTGACATAGTAGATTGAATTGTAAAATTTGATCAACTTCAACTTAACAAAAAATTATTACTCAATATGCAAACGTAACTGGTATAGTCAAACATATTCTCTAAATAATGTAGCATCTCGGGTCTTCAACCTGACTTATTTGTGCTAATCGGTACTCGTTATTTAACGTTTGTATTGTTTCCAGACTCATGGTAATTTGATATGTCAGATATAAAATCCACTTGCAGGGTTTGTCATAATCAAAACTTATAAGCTTCTTCAAGGAGGTATTATCAATCCCTAAACTGGGACATGGATTCTATCAATAATCAATATTCACCATACACATAAAGTGATCACCCAACTCACTGAGCTTATTGACCCATAAAGAATCTCACTCTTTTATGAATCAAAATGATGAACACTAAATGCACGTGATTATTAATTATTTTCAGATTAAGAGCATAAATACTCATAATAACTAGGGGATGTAAATTGTCTCATCTAATCAATACATGAACAATTATCTGTGTCCCAATCCATCTTAGAATGTGAACCACTTATATTCTACAAGAACTAGTGATTTGATCTTTCGTGTGTAAGCCGTATTCTACACACTAGATCACATACTTCGTACAATAAAAGACACACCATTAGACAAATAACATGATGCAAATATTACTCATAATAATTCTCATCAAAACTAGAATAGCTGATATTATTAAAACCAAATACTAAATCCCATTACACAAAAACAAGGCTTTCAAAATATTTTTCTAACAATTTTTACTTTTTGGGTAGTCGGGAGGACGACAATGTTTCGCCATTGTATAATCTTCGGGGTAGACGAGATCTTGATTACTTGTTTTCTATCACAATAATAGACGATGTGTTTCCAGAGGATCTTACAAAGTTACCACCCCACCGAGAGATCGAGTTCTCTATTGATTTACTTCCAGGCACGACACTTGTTTCCATGGCCTCATATCGTTTTGCACCAACTAAGTTGCGAGAGTTAAAAGTTCAACTCCAAGATTTGTTAAATAAGGGTTTCTGTAACAACCACCTCCTTAATTAACTCCTAAATATGTTATTTGCCTTAATTATGTGTTTATTTGTTCAATAATTGCCATGTGTTATTTGCCTTGTGCTATTAAAGTTGTGATAGTCAACATATATGATAGAATGTGAAATAAACCTATCTGAATCACTAAACTATAAGATTAAAATTAAATATTTGGAATAGGCAATTAGAGCCTGATTCACAGTAGTATGGACAAATTTAGTGTGTTTTGAAGTAGTATGAGATGAGAAGGGAATTGATTAAGTGACTTTGATTCATTAATCTAAACTTAGGATTAATGAGTTTATTAGTGCCTAAGTCATTCATTAGCTCAAGTCAACAAATAAGAGGGGGAAATATAGAGATAGATATTTTGTAAAGAGAGACTTGAGAGAATTCTAGAGCCAAAAAGAAAGAGAGAGAACACTAGGGTTCAAGAAGAAAAAAAAAAGGGGGAATTGAACAATCTTTACCAAAATATCAAGTAAGGCATGAAATTTTCCTTAAATCTCATGAATTAAGGTTGTCTTCATCATGGAATAAGTTGAATCAAGAAGTAGAGTAGTGTTAGTTGTTGTTAAGAACCCTAAAGAAGAAGATTGTAGGAAATAGCTTTAAATTTGAGCACACATGGCATCATTTTTTGTTTTTACATGTGAGATTGTGCATGATTCCTCAAATTTGAGGAGAAATTTCATTAATTTTAGCTTTGGCAACGACAATTTGCATAGAGTATGATTTTGCACTCAATGTTCATGATTTTGAGTTCTCGTATACAAGCATTGAGTTTTGATTTGAAGCCATAGCCTTTATTTGAGTTGAGAAAGTTTTAATCAGCATGTTTTTGACAAGTTTTGAGCCTTGTTTGCATCAAAATGAAGTGGAGTTTGAAAAAGGGAAAAGGTCCATTTTTCAGTAGATTTTCGAACTGGGTTTCAACCCAGACCGCTCTAGCGGCTTGACCACTGCACGAGCGGCCAGTCCACCTATGTTTCAACTTGCATTCTACTCACACAAGCAGCCACAGCCACCTCACATGCGGCCAATAGAGTAGGTTTAGTTTGATTTTCCTCCTATTTTCCTGACTTCCGGGCCTTCGTTTGCATGATTTTCAAGTGTTGTTCATGTGCATTCACATTTCATAAACATGATGGAAAATAAGGAACAAAAAAGAAACGATTTAGGGATTAAATAACGAATGGATCGAGTAGATTACGCATCAAGTGCATGGATGGACTATAAACCATTGTACCTAAATGTGTTTATGTAGGTCAGATGCTGGGTCCTAGCCACGTGTTACGCAGAGCCAACTGTGAGTAACAATGTTGTAAAGATATGTTTAAGCTATAATTATTTTCTGAATGTTATTGTTAAGTACTGTTTCTGAAACGATATGATTTACTAAATGAATGATTGTCCTATTTTATGAACTGTATTCGTGGCATCCATAGCATACTGCTACTGTTATAGAGATCTCTGTTAGCTCCAATCTTTGGAACTACTGTTACTGTATTGATCGCCATCAAATGACCGTTCGGTCTTTAAGACCTACTGTACTGTTCTGCTATTGGATGTACCATGTATGACTGATATGATTTTATTACCTGTATGAGATACTACTTTGTGAATTGATTCACTAATGAACTGACTATTTAAGTGACTGAAAGGACATCATTCATAACCTCTTTACACAATTGTTATTCACTGGGCTTTAGCTCATTGTTTTATATATGTATGTAGGTGACCAAGTTCAGGACCAGACCTAATGGTGTCGACCTACCCTCTGTTTTGTGAAGCCAATTGTTGTGCCTCACCTCAAGGTTCCTCTTGGTCTAGCTCTAAGGTCTTTTGGGTGGCTTGGAGTTCACCATTTTGACATTGTGATCATGTTATGGTTTGGCTTAAGATCTTTTGTTTTGACTGAGTTTGTTAATGGGATTTAATTCCCTAAGCTATGTAAATGTTTTGTACATACGTATGAAATGGTCTATTTGAATATCTGTATATAAAGTTGTTTTGTTCCATATAAATCTCACAGCTCATTGGACAGTATATTTTATTATTGAATTACTTCTACCAACCCCTATTATTGATTACTGTTAAACAGGCCTTTGGTAATCTCAAATTACCGGTCGGTTACGAATCTAATCCCTTGGGGCGGGGTTGGGTTGTGACAGTTTCATACGCCCTAGGACTTTACCTTGGGGAGCACCCACCTTATTTGCTAAGAAGAATGATGGATCTTTGCACTTATGCATAGATTATCAAAAGCTCAACTGAGTAACTATGAAGAACAAGTACCCACAACCTAGGATCGATGACTTGTTTGATCACCTCAAGGGTCCTCGTTGTTTTTCTAAGATAGATTTGAGGTCGGGCTATCACTAGTTGAGGGTTAGGGAGGAGGACATCTCCAAGACGGCCTTTTGTACTCGTCACGACCACTACGAGTTCCTTGTCATACCATTTGGGCTAACAACACACCAGTTTCTTTCATGGATTTGATGAATCGGATTTTCCGAGAGTACTTAGATCGATTTGTGGTTATGTTTGTGGATGATATTCTAATATAATCACTTTCAAAGGAAGAGCACGATGAACACTTGCGAGTTATGCTACAGTTGTTGAGGGAATATCATTTGTATGCAAAGTTGGGGAAGCGTGAGTTCTGGTTGTCCGAGGTGAAATTCCCTGGACATGTAGTGTCGGGAGATGAGGTAATAGTTGATTATTCTAAGATAGACTCGATGAGGGATTGGGAACAATCTAAGAATGCATACAACGTTAAGAGTTTCTTGGGTCTTGCTCGTTACTATCGATGTTTCGTGAAGGAATTTTCACACTTAACAACTTTGATGACTCGATTGACTAGAAAATGGGTGAATTTTTTTTTTGGAGGCACACTTGTGAATGTTCATTCTAAGAACTTAAGGAGAGATTTACTATCGCCCCAATCTTAGTTATTTCAGAATGAGATTTGGGGTATACCGTGTATTGTGATACTTCTCAAGATGGTTTGGGTTGTGTGTTGATGCAAGAGGGATAGGTTGTTGCTTATGGTTCTCGTCAATTAAAGATTCACAAGAAGAATTACCCAACCTATGACTTAAAGCTTGCGGCAATCATATTTGCCTTAAAGATTTGGGGGAACTATCTCTATGGAAAAAAGTTTGAGGTGTTTTCCAATCATAAAATATTAAAATATCTATTTTATCAAAAAGACCTCAATGGAGGATTATGACTTTGAGTTATACTATCATCCGGGAAAGGCCAATGTAGTAGCCAATGCCTTGAGTTAAAAATCAATTAGTAGTGTGGCTAGTATCGCAATCCGGGAATGGAAGATGCTTGGGGGCATAGATGAGTTTGACTTACACTTGGGTGAGTCCGAGGAGAATGCAACTTTGTTTATAGTCATTACCCAACCTACAATCATTAGTAGAGTGATAGAAGCCCAACAAAATGACGTAGAGACTGAGACCACTTGGGAGCATATTGCTGATGGCAAGGTGGAGCGGGGTTTGTCTATTCACTTCGATTTGAGTATTAGATACTTGAACCGATTATTTGTTCCAGAATCATGTTGTGAGGAGGTCCTTAAAGATTTTTGTCATTTTTTACCTAGCAGTGCATCCCAGTGGTACTAAGATGTATCATGACTTAAGCCATCAATTTTGGTGGAGGTGTTACGCCCCGAAAATAATCCCACATAACTATTACATTAACCCACATCCAAAATGAGATATTAACCAGGTTCCTTACACAATCTCAAATGTTTACAAAAGTAATCTCACATGTGATTGTACATTTATTTACAAACTAGTACATGAATCTATAACATGTAAAGGAAATCATTGAATCACAACGAATAAGGCCCTCAAGGGCTTACAAGTTCCAATGCAATAGCCCGGTTACATAAAATGGTCTCTCGGACCCATACATATTAGCCCTTGGCTTTTACAAAAAAATTACAACTAAAAAAAAAAGGAGCTATTTACTCTTCACAAAAAAAAGTCCACGCCCTCAGTTCGGCGAGGTCATCGCATCCTTACCTGCACCAAATCCCATAGGGGTGAGTATAAAGCCTAGTAGAGATTCCTCACAAAGTATATACTGTTATGCCAATTCCCTCTACATTAAAAATGCATATGTAATGCCATGCAAGTGCCAACATGAAGGAAAGTTTTATTTCAATGCACTATTTCAAAATCACTATGTTTTCAATAATACTTTGTAATCTCATTAATTTCAAACTTCCAATATTTAAATCAATGGGGGCGGTAAATACGACACTGGTAATCCCTAGGCTGGTGTCTGCAAGTAGACCCTACGAGTACTACCAAACTGTCATTTTTACGGTATTAACCGGAAGGCTTGACACCTATCCGCGCAGTTTTCTGGTCTTTCATCAAGGACACTCAGGCCAACTTATCAAGTTCAACTACGCCCCCTATCTGGACTTACCAACGTATTTACCCCATACGCAATTCCACAATTCTCATTACAATGATCTTTCTCAAAATAAATGTCTTTCCAACTCATGTCAAGATATGCAATAATGACAATAAAACAATTGAGAATATGATGTAATAACCATTAACTCATAGCATTCCTCTATATTCAAAAATTATGTCTACAACAATATTCAACATCACATTTTCATTTCCTCCTTTCCATATTCTTCCACAAGATACCCATATTTCTTCAGCACATGGTTACAATTTCTCATTTCGCACAATAGTCATGTGTCTTCGACACACCATAACAATCCTTCAACAATAATTCATCATGACCAAACTTTTAATATGTCTAGCATGCCATCTTTCATTTCATTTCCTATTACATTATGATTAAGCATTTTCACGTCATCAATGGCACTCAACAACTTACCATCTTATAACATTACAAGATTATATGAAATTTTCAAACATCATCCTCCAAGATTTCAGTTTTCACAACCCATGGTGTTCAACAATTATCATCTTACCTCATTACAAGTTCAAGTGTTAGGAACAATGTTAAAATACCATCTCATATCCCATGTGTCAAGTATATTGCTATTATGTTAAACATTTGGTGGAACTTACTCTCATACATCCTCTTAATACAAGAAAGTAAATAATTTCAAAGACATTTTCATTATTTTGTAAAATCCCCAATTTCTAGGGTTTTTATTTGAGAACAAACTTGCCTCATTTTCTAAGAGAAACTCCATCAAATCATTCATCATGAGTTTAATAGAGGAAAACCCCCAAAAATATAGTAAAAGATTGAGATACAAACTCTCTTTCAAAACCCTTTCTACATTTTGAAGAAAAATCAAAATCAACACAAAACCTCAAGAACACTTGGCAAAACTTGTATATATAACTCAAGAAATCCCTACCTCAAGCTTGATGAAGAGAGAGAATATGAAACCCTAACTCCAAGATGAGAGAGAGCTTTGATTCCTACCCTACCAAGTGAAGCTCTTGCCTTAAATCTTCAAGATTAGAGGAAAATGTTGATGATCTTGGCTCAAGATTTGCAAGAATCCAAGTGTTGTAGATGTTTGAGGGAGTTTTCTAGAGAGAAAGGGGGGGGGAAATAGGGTTTAGAGTGAGAGAGAAGTGAGCAAAATGTGAGATACATTCGGATTAAAAAAAGGGGAAAAAATAGGGCTCGGACTGCCCAGTTGGCCACTCGTGCGGCCTTCTCCACCACTCGTGCGGCCCACCTTGACCGCTTGTGCGGTCCACTTTCTCCGTTCGTGTGGCCCTTTTCAGAATGAAATTTTATGTGTGTCAAGCTTCACCGCTCGAGTGGCCCTCCTCCGTACGTGCGGCCTCAGGCCCCACATGTGCGACCCTAGCCCAGCACCCCAAGTTTTCAACCTCGCTCCCGGCACCCCAGACTCACCCGCGCACCCTCCGAAATGACCGAAATTCAACACCGAAAGGAACAAGAATTAGGAAACCATTTCCGGGCATTTCAATCCAATGAAAATAAAAGAGAACGAAGCGAAGCATGAAAGAAGAAAAGGGAAAAAGAAGGCCGGTCGTCACAGGAGGGGTATGAAAAGAGATATAGCGGTGTTTGTCTCTATGTGCTTAACTTGTCAACAAGTGAAGGTCAAACATTAGTGACCGGCAAGGTTGTTGCAACCATTACCGGTAGTCGAGTGGAAATGGGAACACATTACCATGGATTTTGTCGTGGGACTGCCGAGAACCCAACGGGGCAATGATGTTATTTGGGTTGTAGTGGATCGTTTGACTAAATCTGCGCATTTCATTCTGATGAAAGTTAGTGACACTGTGGAGGGGTTAAGTAAACTTTACATTCGACATATTGTTAGACTTCATGAGGTTCCAATCACCATGGTTTCTGATAGGGATCACCAATACACGATGTGACTTTGGTAGAGCTTTCAGTCAGCTTTTAGGTCTCAGTTGACACTTAGCACAGCTTTTCACCTATAGATCAATGGACAATCTGAGCAAACCATTCAAACTTTAGAGCATTGTTTTCAAACCCGGACCGGACCGGCCGGTCGAACTGGTTGAACCGGGAACCGGGCCTTGTTCCAGTCCGGTCAACCCCCTAAACCCGGATTGGGGCCAAAACCGGGAAAACCCAGTAACCCAGTGGTCAAACCGGTAAAACCGGTGACCCAGTGGTCGAACCGGCCAAAACCGGTCTGTTTTTTTTTTTTTTTTTTTTTTTGGTTTTTCTTTTCTTTCTTTCTTTCTTATATATTTAAATATATATATAAATATATTTCAAAATTTTGACTAAAAATTCTTATTTTAAGAGTCTCCTCTCATAAGAAAGAGTCTCATTGAAAGCTTGAGAAAATTATGAAAATCAATTCCTATTTATAGGAAAAGATTTTTCAAAGAGAACCTACAAAATTCTATGTGGGATTCAATCAAATTATTTGAAACATATTGATTGGAGGGAGAGTTGAAAATTTCATTTCTCTCCAAAATTAAATCTAGCATTCAATCAATTTATTTGGAGGGAATGTTTAAAAATTTTAATTTCTTTGAAATAAGTGACTTTTTTTTTATCAATTATGACTTTATTAAATATTATTAATAAATATTATGCAACAATTTTTATTTTTATTTGATTATTTATATATATTTTTATTTATTTATAATTTATAATTATATTTTTTAATTATATAATATTAATTATGACGTCACGGTTCGACCGTTTTGACCCGACGATTGAACCGGTGACCCGTCCACCCGATCCCTTTTCCGGTTCGCTCACCGGTCCGGCTTTGAAAACATTGCTTTAGAGGACATGCTTCGGGCATGTGTACTTGACTTTCAAGGTTCATGGGAGAGACATTTATCCTTAGTGGAATCATAGCACTGTTTGAGGCCTTGTATGGTAGGTCGTGTGGATTATCAATTTGTTGGACCGATGTTGGGGACACACCTATGTTAGGACCGGAGTTAGTGAGGAAAACCACCGAGAAAATCTCTCTCATCCAGCAACGTATTATTACCGTATAGAGTAGACATAAGAGTTATGTGGATCTAAGGAGATGACTATTATCTTTTAGGGTGGGAGATCATCTGTGTTCTAAACCTTAATTTCGCGGCCACAATCATGAGTTTGCGCCTATGATGTGTTCATTCTATAAATACTCGGGAAAGCTGAAAATATCTTTTTTTGATCCCATCTTCTGCTCTCTCTCTCTCTCTCTCTCTCTCTCTCTCTCCCTCCTGTTTCGCCATTTTTCATCTTTTTGAGCTCTAAACCTTGATTTCATCTCTTTTAAATCATCTCTGACCCTTAGTGCCTTAGACTTTAGTGTAGAGGAGGGTAAGGGGTTAGTTTTAATCTAGACGGATCGGTTTTCGTCGCCATCAATTTTTGAGCTTTTAGGGCTTTCTCCTCTTCTGGAGTTGAGGTAGGAATTTTCTTAATGGCGTGCATGTTATTTAGCTTCATTATATATTATTCTTGTTAGTTATGGGTTTTCAAAAAAATTAGTTTTTGGATATATATTTATTTATGAGCAAATTTGGGGAAAAAAACTTGTTTTCAGTTATGGATTGAAATTGGTAAGCTATCGGTTGTTGTGTACTAAACTTTTGAAGAAAATCGTGTTTTTGGAAAGAGTTCCCCAGAAGTTTATCAAAATCTAAGGTATTGGATATTTTTATGGAAAAGAAATGAATTGTTAATATTGTGGAATTTCCGTAGAAAAGAGGTTGGCTTAAGAAATATTTTTGAACCATTGGAAAATATCGAGTATTGTTTACTCTTTTAAAATAGTAGTTTTGTTGGAAACTCTACGAACGGTTTTGGGAAAATTTTATATTTTCGATTGAGATTAACAAGACTCGTAAGAAATGTGAATGTTATTTTGAGAATCATGAGATTTTATATAAATCGTTGGGATTCCAGTTTTGTTATAATTTTGAATATTATTATTGTTATCTTTTAATAATGGCATTAGAGATAATTGTTTTGGCAACCTGTGGAGAGTTGTATTGATTGTTGTAGAAATTGTATGTGCACTAGGGAATGGAAATGTTTACAAATCATACATCGCATTGAGCATATCATGGATTTGTAAAGTGGAGATTTTATGTTTTGAAAACGTATTATTGTTTTGAAATGCATGTATTGCATTATTGGAAGTGTAAATAAAGTAACAAAGTTGTAAGAGATGTTAAAACAGAATTAATTTGGCATGTGTGTCCATGATGTAGGACCTAAAACCCGCGTGATAGGTGCCGTTCCATCCGGATAATCCCAGTAAAATGGCATAGATAGCCCATATAGCTTTCTATTATGAACACTAGCCTTAGAGTTTTATTCATTATATTTATCACTTGATTATTTTGAAAGAATATTGGGAAAGATGTTTTGGAAATCTCGCGTCGCATTGTTTAAAAGAGAAAATGCATGTTTTGCCATGGCATTTCATATGCATACACCTTATGACATTGTTAAGTTCATACATGTCATTAAGTTTATTTCTACTGGACTTTATACTCACTCTACAAGGGAAATCATTTTTAGATGAACTGGTGTGCCTCTGCCAAGGCGATGACTTAGGTGGATCTTGGAGCTTGAGACTCATATTTATTATTTTCTTTGTTTATTTAGTTGTAATTTAAGCCACAGACTTCTTTGTATTAAGTTGTGACTCATTTGTGGTAACTAGACAAGGCCTTGGAAATTTGTTGCCTTTAAGGCATTAACTTGTAATAGTTTAGTTTTAGTACAACTAAAAGAATGTAATGAGGCTATGATTGGAAACGATGTTGTATAATCGTATTGTTGGTTTGTTCCACATGTTTAATAACATTATATCGGAGTAGAATGTCTATTTATTTTACAGCATGACATTATACAAACTAATAACATTTAATCATTCTTGTTATTAAATTGATGTGTGATGCAAAAATAATTTTTTTGAATACTAAACTAAAGGCTACTTTAATGATATAAAAAGTGCAACATGAATAAGTAAGAAATTTTATAAGATCTACTAGTTTATATTACATTACTAGAAATAATATTACTTAGTATTAAAAATAAATAAATAATTGTGTATTTTTTATACAAGTCCAAGGGTTTAGAGAATTCCCATGAAATATAGGATTCATTCAACATTTTGCTTATTTTTATTGGTAAAACTTACAAAGCTAATAAACATTTTGTAATTTTTAGGGGTTCACCTAAACCCTCTCCCTTCAACTTTGTGTTGCCCCTAAATACAAACAAAATGGACTTGAAAGAAGTAGGTAATGGAGTCAAGATAGAAAGGAGGTTGGGTAGTGGTGGTGGGACTAATGGAGGAAAGAAGGATAGTAATGTTTGACCAATGATAGCTAGTGAAGTATTACTTGTTGACATCTTATTTTGTACCATTTCTTATCAAAGGGTGGAACTATGTAGGGGCTAAGAGAGGCCTTGGCACCTCTGAGTTTAGATAATTTATTATTAGTTATATATTTATGAGTATTTGTAAAATATCTAATGAGATGATTTCTTACTTTTATAAAAATTATTTTATTAATTTTTTTATTTCAATAGTATTTCACAATGTATAATTAAATGATATCTAATTATTTCACACTTTAAATAATAGCATCAATTTTATCGAGGTAATTTTATTAATACAAGAGGTACATGTTACTTTAAAAATAAATAAATAAATGATATATATATTATGAGTAATGTTAGAAAACCTAAAACTTAAAATTTTTTCACAATGAAATGACAGGGATCGAGTCTTAGTTGATTAATTTCTAAACAAATCAACTGACATGTAATAGTCAACATCATTGAGTATAAATTTAATGGTCATGTTTTAGGTGTCTTCAGCACTTTTCACTTTTCATTTGCTAGATTATATCAATAAATGAAATAGCTTATAATAGTGGTTCCGATTGAATATTGAGATCTAATCAATACTGCAAAATTTTTAAAAATTTAAAAAATTATTTCTTAGATTTATTTAATTTTTTTATTGAAATACTTCTTTCACAATATTTATATAAGAAATTATGTCCAATTAGTAATGTATAAAAACTAACTCAGTATTTTTATGCATACGTTGGCTCCTCCGGAACAAAAATTTTGATTCCATCCCTAGCCCATATATATTATTCATGTAAAAGCTACTCCAACCCCAATGCCACACAAGACATGGCAATAATCGCTCCGCAAGCAATCCTAAGCCATGTATCTCATAATATTATTGCATGATTTGTAACATGCATTTTTATGTTCTCCTTGCCACCAACCACCTTCTAAAATGGTATTAATGTAACTTTTTTTGCAACAAATTTTCACACTATTAATTTTTCTTGACGTAAGTCCATAATATTGTTCATTACAATGAAAAAAATTATTGTTGTTAAAAGTAGGTCATTCTGAGCTCAATCGATACCAAAATTTTATAGGCTATTTTTAAAAACCCAATATAAGTGTTGAAAGTAACAATTACTATTTTGCGATTTCTTGATGTAGAAAAATCTTGACACATAATTTTTTGGTTTTATGAGGCCATTTAGTACCTCTTTCATTAGTTCAACATCTTAAACCACAGTGTAAGTTTGGAAAACTATTTTGAATTCAAACTACTGGTTTTCACTAATTTGATTTTATGTTTTTCACTGTGATAGTGAAAAAAATTCCAAGTGCAAATTTTGGGAGTCTTCATTTTCATTTTTTTACTGCCTTTTGTGATTTAACACACGATATTAGCTTTGACAATTAGGAGTAGTATCGCACAAATTCCCATGGTAAAAATGTTTTCTCCATAATATAAAACATACGTGCCTCTTAAAACGCTTTGCATATGTTCAACATCAAATTTTTTTATGTTTGGCGTTTTTCAAATTGAAAATGCTTCAGAGCTCAAAATTTTTGTGGCTCAAGTGGCCCGAATTCAAAACGACGTCGTTTTGATTTTTTTTCCCCTCTCTTTTATCTGTGAAACAAAAGAAGGGAGGAAGAGAGAGAAAGAGGAAGAGAGAAGAAAGGAATAGAGAAGAGGGAGGGGGAGCCGATCTTCTCACGTCGTCGTCGTCGTCGCCGTCGCCGTCGCCGTCGCCGTCGCCGTCGCCGTCACCTCTTCCTTTTTCGTCAATGCTGCACTATAACCGATCTTCTCTCTTCTCCTTTTCTCTTTTTCTATATATATGTGTGTGTGTGTGTGTGTTTCATGGATGGGTATGGAATTCAGAGGAATTAGGTTCTTGTTGTTGTTGTTGGGTTTGTGGGCTGGAGTGAGAGCGTTGATTAGCAAGCTCTACTGAGAGAAGGCGATGGTCATTTTGCTATGCTATGCCGATTGTCTAATACTATACAACTTCTTACTAGTATGTGTTATAAATTAATATGTTCATTCTCTTTTGAGTTTTGTTATCTCTGTGCTCTTGCTCAAAGAGGGGATAGACAACCCAATCTGTGTGGAATTTTTTTTATTTTTAATAATTTTATGTTCCTTATATATAGGTATAAATGGATAAGTATATACAGGTATAAATGTGTGTGTATGTGTTTCATGGATTTGGTTTTTGATTTTCCAGATCTGTACATGTGTGTGTGTGTGTGTGTGTGTTTCATGGATTTGTGGGTTTGATTTGTATTGTTTTTTATTTTTGATTTTTGGGTTTGAATCTCTCTGCTCTATTTCTTTCCTCTCATCTCCTTTCTCTTCTTTTTTTTTTTTTTTTTTTTTTTGCTTCTGCGAGTTATGGAACGGAAGAAGAAAAGAAAAGGAACAAAAAAAGGCAAAACAACGTCGTTTTGTGATTTCGGGCCACTCGAGCCTCTAATTTTTTGAGCTACCTAGCGGGGTTGAATAAGTTTAAGGTTTCGTTTGAAAATAGACTATTTTAATAACTTACGAAAAGATGTGCAGAAAAATAAACCGAGTGATGTGACAACTTATAATGACTTTTTAACTAAAATGTATAGTCAATAAACGAGACCTAAGTTTCAAAATCTCCGAATGATGTTCATAATCTAACTCGCAGGTAATGTTTGCCTAACCATATTGAGTACATTGTCCAATTTCATAATCTTTATGCAATCACTCAAGTCTCCTGGTTGCATATACAATTTTGCAAAAATTGATTAAATGCTACAAAGTTTAGGATTGAGTCTTCCAAACTCCCAAAATATAAAACATTATCTCATCCTACCAAGTTGTTAACAAAAGGTTACCAATTAAAACTAAAGCACTGACACAATCTTCCAAGCATTATGAGATCATTAAAAAATTTCTAATTAGAATCAAAGGCCTCGTTTGGGAAGTGGTTATTTTTTAGACTTTTTGGGTATTTGGCTATTTTAATAGGCTATTTTGGTTTGTGTGTTTGGGAAGATAGATAAAAATTTTTATGAATTGGTGTATTGGGAAAAGTGTTTGAAATGATGTTTTGGAGTGAAATGATGAAACTGCCCCTACATGTTGGGTGCCACGTTCTAACCTATGAAATCAGCTTGCTGACGTGGGGTTTACAGGGAAGTTGGACGCAGCATCAAATTTTTTGGTTTTTTTTTTTTTTCTTCTTTTTTTTATAAAAATTTGAACAAATTTTCAACCCATGTTGTAATGGCTCAAATGAGGTACTTCGGCCAAAAATTGAAAGGACCCAAAAAAAAGAAAGGACCCACTTGTGAATAGTAATTTTTAACACTAAAAAAAAAAAAAAAGAAGGCATGTTTTAAAATGGAGTGAAAACAATTATTTTAATTGCATATACGAACAAACCTTCTGACATTATTTTAAATCTTACCCATTATTTAAATTATAAATTTTTAAAAATGTAACAATTTTTAGTAATTAGTTCAAACATAACAACATAAAATGTAACAATTGTTAACGTTTACAAATTACGAATTATAAAATTATTAAATTTGTTAGAAACTTTTACGATTACGTTACAAATGGTTCAATTTTCAATGCAATTCAAACATAACAACATAAAATGTACGAGTACGTTACAAACGCCTATGAAACTGACGTTATGAACATTATGCATTACAAACAATTCCATAAGTGCAAGTCATGCTACGTGGGTCACATCGCACAACAAATTTCCAAATCCAAAACAGCATATTATCACAATAGTCCTTAACGGTGTATATAAAACAATTGGTCACGGATGCGAACGCAAACTCTTCTCATATCCACATCCGTATCTCCAACCATGAGCCCATCGTCGAGATTTCCTCCAACGCCATCAACGTCTAGCATGTCATCCGGCACTGATGATACACCATAATGTTTGTCGTGCCCATTGGCAGCTAGCTCGTGTCTACAAATGAAATTGTGTAACGTCATTAACGCATTAACCAATGGCACCTGCACCGTCACAAAATCATAGTCCGGCATGTTATGTAGGAACTTCCACCGCGATATCCACTGTAAGGTCCCGGTGTCTCACATCGAGAATGGAGGGGGAGTTCCTAGGCTATAAAAGTAAAAACTTGGACCCTTATATAGCATCAAGGCCTTTTCCCGGGTGGTGAAATCCCTAGCAGAACTCCCCAGTTAAGTGTGCTTAGAGTGGAGTAGTTCTGGGATGAGTGACCCACTGGAAGGAACAAATCTATGCGGGCGTGGCCCAAAGCAGACAATATCGATGACGTATGAAGGGTTGGGGCGTTACATCCACACTCCAAAAGTCCTTTCCACTACACTCCTCAATAACGCATGTGCTTCGTTAAACAATTCTCTTGGGTTATCGGGTCGTCCATGTTTCTGGAATTGTGCTTGGTGATACCGAGACCCTTTGAATGGTGCCAGATACCCCTTCTTGTTTGGATATCCCATATCCACAAGGTAGTATTTACTAGTATTTACCTACATTTTAAAAACAAACCTTATTAATACACAGTTGCATTAACCCTAACTAATACTGCATTGTAAATTTGTTACCTTTCTATGGGTACGGGAACAGTGCGTGGTCGTTTTCAATTATTTCCTTAAAGATGCGGTTGTCATGCATGCTTCCATCCTAATCACAAGAGATAAAAATGAAGCACATGTCAAAGTCGCATAGTGCTAGTATATTCTGGGTTGGATACCCTTTGTGGCCCTAATATGTGCCCGCATCACGGGTAGGTAACACGGCTTGTACATGAGTTCCATCCAACGCACCTATACAATTCTGCCATAATTCAATACATCACAACTGTTTGATTGGACACCGCATTAGAAATAACTATTGTTAATGGCAATTACTGAATGCTCACCTTGAATGGTACGTATTTGCCTCTTGACCGCAAGTAGGGATGCGTACTATTTTGATCTCTTGTTGGCTTATAATGTTGTTCAGTGAACAACTTCATTGGATCTAACACTGCATGAAAATATCGAGACACCGTTTCTCCCGAGTGTTGAAACCGCTCTTGAATGTTTCAATTATTGTAGCCGGCCAAGGTATGGATGAACATGGCAACACTTTCTTTAATGTGTAATCCATGGGGTCTTTTAGGTACCCATAAACCGAAGTCCCTTCGTAATGTATGACATAATGCTTGAAACACATACAGCGACATATGCAAATTTTCTTCACACTTACCTAAGTGCCCAACAAATAATTCTGGAATCCACGCACAACTGGTCAAAATAGAAGTGCGACATGGGGTCTTCTCCATGTACTTCACGTAATGTGCCATTGCATGTCACGCTACTTCAACGATTACATTGTTCTGTTGGTCTTCTTGTTCTTCTGCGTGTTCAATTATGTCATCGTCATAATTTCGATACAAATTGCTACATGCACCGCTCCACATTAAAATGCACACAACACACAATTCATTATTTCGAACATGTAAACTTATCATATTTTAAACATATGCCAAAAACTGAAAAATCTTTACACCCATGCATACATCCACATAAGTATACCAACCAAAAACAGTAATCCATTCCATGAATATCAATTCTAGTTCTCAATTCAGCAAAACTAATACCCAAACCATGCTTTCACAAAGCATTACTGGATACGCAATTGCATAAAATGTTTAACACGTAGTCTTCACATCCATTGACCCAAAACATAAAATTTAACAAATAGTACTGAAAAGCGAAGCTAGGAAAAATGGAAAATAAATAAACATAACAACACAATTAACGTCCACAAACACCACACAGTTTCATATTTCCCCCAAAAACATCAAACCCTAGGACTCACGGCTCTTTCGAAGCCTTCAATGCTGCAAGCCAACCGACCACATTACCATTATCAGGCATGCACATTAGTATCTCATGGTAATCTGCGTTCTCCAGTGCAATGAAGGCAAAATGGAAAAAAGGCGTACTGATAAAGTTGGGTACAGCCATAATCCTCTGCATTCATGCCTCAATGCCATACTTCTGAGATGCACCAGTTCCGTGCCTGACCGTGAGGTGCTTTTGTGAACGAACCACCACCAAGAGATGGTTGAAACTGTCCGCAAGCACTAATGCGCCACTGGAGATCTTCTTTGACTTGCCACTTGTACTATCTCTATTCTTCCTCTTTGACCCCTACTCTGCGTCATCCAGCTGGACGTTGGGGGAGTGTGGAGGTGAGTCAACCACCTGTCGATATGGCTGCAAACTAGGGGAGTCAACTGAATCAGATTCACTATCCGCAATGTCCGTAAATTGCTCGCCGGGGGTCCAATGATGTTTCCCAGTTGTGGTTGCACCTATGAAAACTTCATGCATAAAATTTTTATGCTTCAATGGCTTTGTCCTGAACTTGTATGCAAGCTTGTTTGTCTGCAAATGAAAAGAATAAAAATTTTAAAAAACGAAATCAACCAATAAAATAGTAATTCATTTTTTGAAGCATTGAACATCGCGAATTTAATTTTTTTAATTAACAGACACAAGTAAATGACTACAACGAAAACAAAATAAAAACAAAAACAAACAACCAAATAAAGTAGGAAGAAGCAATGAACAATACACAACTACGATTTTAGATGAAAGATGCAAATAATTGATTAAAATGACAACTTTAAAAAAAAAAAAATGGACATATGAGGGAATACAAAACAATTTGTTAGCATACAAGTAAATGTAACATGTTACATACTGATTTTAGATTTTCCGACCACTCTTCTGACGCACTGAACAAGCCGGAGGCCTTATCAAACCTAATGCCGCTGACACTCTTACTACTGTCCATCAACTTATTCCAAGCCTGCCATTCCTTTTTCAAAGCAAGGTACTTGTTCTTGAACTGTTTCATGTCATAACGTCTACCCATGCGCTGAGTGAATTTCACAGTAATTTCCTTGTACCCTACATCCATGATAGTTGTACCTAGCCTATGGCCCGCTAAAATTTCCTTCCACACACACTCTAAGAAGATTTTGGTTGATGCATTCTCCCAAGTTGCTTTATGTGAATGATCGATGTAATCAACAAACCTTCACTGGCCAAGTGTCCAACCTCTTTATTTTTGGACGGTGTTCGAGGGGACGAATATGTTGTAGCCATTGCACTAGTTATGATAGAAGGTGTTTTACACATGTTACATAAATTAGAAATGGAAAAATTTGACAACATCTCACAAACAAATGCAATATGCAAAATGAAAATGAAACGTACACCAAAAAACTTGTACATAATAAGTAACAGCAAGTAGCATTTACAATAGTCCAGTTTTGTCACGTCATGTACTAATTAAACAAACATCGAACGTACATAAACGATGTGGTTACGACGTTTTACATACGCAATGATAATATGATAACCGTTATGCATAACACAAAAATAACTATTTTCATGACACACAAGGTATTAAAAATTTGCACGACATCAGCCCATAATTGCATGACTTCACTTGGGGATGAGTCATGCTAGGGGGTCTATCTCCCTGATTCATCACACCAACCAATCCAATTGACACATTGCTAATGAGTAACGTAACACTAGTTAGTTATGAAACAATTATTTTGCCATTCAATGGAGTTAGAAATAGCATATTTGACATTACTCACCACAAGCCAGAGGCAAACATAATATGCACGACCATAATTTTTGTAAGATCTGGATACCTTAACAAAACAATGGCCATAGCTGCAAGCACACATTCGCTGTGGTCATGTTGACGTGCTAGTGGACATAAAGGAAGCCATCCACTGTTTCCGAACACGGTAGCAAACCAGAGGAAAAAAATGGCAATTAAGAGATGAAAACTTGTTTACAAAAGTCCCCATCTTGTTCGTGTCAATAGTCGTGGGAACATTAAATTTTGTAAGAAATTGTGAAATAGTTTTACAAATTGAATCCAAGTAAATTTTAAAAAAACAACTGAAATTTGTAAATAATGAGTTGAAAAATGAATTTTTTA
The DNA here is from genome assembly GCA_036172215.1 of Camellia granthamiana. NCBI lineage: Eukaryota > Viridiplantae > Streptophyta > Magnoliopsida > Ericales > Theaceae > Camellia > Camellia granthamiana. Next base: position 32,215,803 of record CM069914.1, read on the forward strand.
CAACTTGTTTTACTGTGAGCTTTCAAAGAGTTTCGTCTTCCAGTTTGGGTTGTTTGTTTGGTTTGCAGGATTAAGAATAATTTACGAATCTAGTTCTATTTAAGTTTGAGTTGTGTTTCTATTTTATTGCATTTCAAAAGTGAGTTCAAATGAAATTGATGTACAAAATGTGGGACAAGTAATTAAACTAGTAACATGGCAAACAACAGATAGCATATGCAAATTTCTCGTGGTATGTCATGGTTTCTCATACATGAGGCATTTGTAAGGAAGTATAAACAGCAGATTCATTATTAAGTACAAAATGGAAACCTACTTGTCATACATACAGAATTTCAATTAAGTAAATACGAACCAAAAAATTTGGTTACCTTCACATAAATGTCAAACATTGTTTCTCAATTGAATTTTAGTCAATCAATACCACAATGTTGAAAACAAAAATCTGGGTAGAAAACTTTAACAAGAACTGTATTGAACCCAAAGTTAATTCCTATTCCAGTCTTAATGCCAAAACTGTCTACAATCATCTGATACGCAGCATGGGCCTTTTATGAGCACAGTTTCTCAATCAGAATAGTTAACAGAAATGACTAACCAATAACGTTTGATGGACGAACAGATTTTGGCCGAAATGAAAAAAAATAAAAACAACACAAAGAAAAAGGGCTAAAGCATCCAAGTGTGAATAAGAGATTAAGAAGAACATATTTTCAAACAAAGGATAACAACTGACATGATGCACCAACAGATTTTGACCAAAAAAATGATACGATTTGAAATTAATAAAAAACAGGGCAGAGGCGTCGATGACTGGGTTATTTTGGCAACAATAACCTAGACAAACAGTTGAACTAAGAAAAGAAAAAATAAATGTGTTTACTCCAAAAATTGTGAATCGATTTGTAAGAATAGAAGCCTCCATGTTTGACGGATAATCTGAGATTATCTACAACTTTTTCAGCAGGTGGTACACATTATTTGAACGATTTTTTTTTTTTTTTTTTTTTTTTGAATAACTTGTTCACCAACAAAAAAACTGAACTTCAACACAGTTGTTAACAACAAATGAAAAAAAAAAAAAAATAGCACAAGCTTGGCAAACATTTCCAAAATGAAAAAGAAAATTTCAAAATACAAAAGCAAAACAAATAAATTATTTGCGAAATGCAAAATTATATGTTGGAATTTAATAGTTTTTGAAAATGTTAATGTGGGGACATATTTTTTAAGTACCAACACGTGGCCAAGGTGACCCCGAAGTGTCAGCCGAGGTGCCACGTGTCCTAGTCATGACACCGAGGTTATCTCAGCTAGTCCGAGGTTATCTCCGAAGATATCGGAATCCGGGGTAAGCGGATAAGGGACAAGAGTCCTAGAATGAGGAAGGACTTCAGTTTGGGTAAAGATAAGACTCTTAGAGAGTTTATCCTACTCCTGCTGGGAGTCCAAGATTAGCAGTAATCCTAAGTCCATTAGAGCTAGGCTTTTATTGGGACTAGGATTGTGTTGGCTATAAAAGGGAGGCACCCCTATGGGTCTAAGGTATGCTTTTTATGCTCTGAATAGTGAATGGAGCACTTTTTCTATCTTTGAGAGATAACTGACTTGATCATCGGAGTGCCCCCGGGTGACGAACCACCGTCGGAATCTCTTCTTTCTATTGCAGGTCATTCAGGCGTCATCTATTCCGCTAGTGCTCTCCAGTTGAATACTAAGTTGGCAGTGTGGTCAGAAATTCACTCACACAATTTGGCGCCGTCTGTGGAAAAGAAAGAAGAACAGATGGCCAACGACGGACAGAAAGAGAAGATTGGGGTTAACATTCCTAGTAGGAGTAGGAAACCTGTTGACCTTGACGTCGAAAAAGATAACTGCAACGAAGAGACTCGTGATAAGAATCACGAAGGAAAGGACGTCGGCCAGGAAGGCGACGTACCAAAGAAAATAGACCGAAGTGGGTATTACAACGAGGACGACCTTCAGGTATGGAAGGATAGAAGCCTACGGAGGGACGATGAGGTAAAGGGAATGGCGAACAAATTGGCGAACCTGCAAACGATCGTCAATTTCATGATGCAGAACAACGTCATGCAGCCACCGTTCCCGTTATAAGATACACCGATTCCAGCGGCCAAGAAAGATGCCCGACAAGATGGGCAGAAAACAGTCCCTACAGTCCCCCAGCACACCAGGAGCAAAAAACACTCTCATCGCCCTTCAAGAGAGGTCAGGCGAGGAGAGTCCAGAAGGGAAGAGTCTCGAAGGACACATCGCACCAAGGAAGCAGACCCTAAAGAACATCGGCATGTTCAAGGGCAGGAGTTGTGCTTCGACGCAACTAATGGAGAAAGGTCGAAGAGGGCTCACAATGAAACTGAGAGTAATGCACCTAAAAGGCTGAAGTTGGGAGATAACCGAGCTCCTGGACGGACCAACAAGGACCTAAGGGATTACCTACAGAGGAGTCAACAAGATGTTGAGGTAACCTCCCCGGTCAAGCTGAGAATGCCATTCTCGGTAGAATTGGACAAATTCGAAGCCCCGAAGAGGTTTAGCATGCCGAGATTCCAGATCTACGACGGTAAGTCCGACCCCAACTTTCACGTCAGTTTATACCTGAACTCGATGGCGTTATACACTGGGAACGAGCTGTTGCTTTGCAAGGTGTTCCCCTCATCCTTCGGATAAATTGCATCAGACTGGTTTCACAAGTTGTCGACAAGTTGTCGAAAGGAACTGTGAAAACCTGGGAAGGCCTGGCCGAGATGTTTGTGGCTAGGTTCGTGAAGAACAAACTACAGCCATTAAGGGTGGATGCCCTGATGGCTCTGAAAATTGGCGAGGATGAAAGCCTGAGGGGCCTATGCCAAAAGGTACTATGAGGTATTCAATCGGATACCAGAATGCAACCAAGAGGTGGCGGTCGTATCATTTAAGAACGGCCTAAAAGATAATTGTCTGCTCTGAAAATCATTGGCAAAAACACTGCCAAAAAGCATGGAGGAATTAATGGCCAGAATAGAGACGTACGCCAGGGCCGAGGAGGATATGCTGGGAACAAAGGCGTCGAAATCAGATAAGAAAAACGGCTCGTCGAAGCAAGACCGAGGTGATGGTGGCTACAACAAACCAAAAATCGGATTAAGGGCTGCCTAGGCAGTCACAATCGTATTCGAATTCCGGTTTACAAAGTCTTGGAGAAAATCCGCAATCAATCCTACTACAGAGCACCAGCAAGGGTACCAAGCGAGTTTATGGAAGAAGCCTTGACAAGCACTGTGCTTACCATAATGAAGCTGGACATCTAACTCAGGGGTGCAGAGCCCTGAAGACACATCTGGAAGACCTGGTAAGACAGGACCTTTAAGGGACATGATAGATGAAGCCAGAACAAGGGAATAGTAGGTAAGACTGCCCCAGGCACCAACAGCACCACCCCCCACCAGCACCACAACTACAGGCAGGGCGGACCTCGAGTGATCAATGTGATCCCTAAGGGGAGAAACCCAAAAGATAAAACACCTGCAACATGTATATCAGGTCGAAAAAAAGAGACCTAGGGCAGGCGAGAGCCAAGGACCAATGGTGTCCTTTACTGAGGAAGACCTGGAGATGGTTGCAGCATCCACACAACGATGCCTTGGTAATATCCCTCCAGATTGGAGAGTGCCAAGTGAAGCGCATCTTAGTCGACCAGGCCAGCTTTTGTGACATCATGTATGTCAGGTGTTACAAGGAGCTTGGCCTTCACCAAGATGACTTGGAACAGTCAAATGGCCCAATGGTTGGGTTCAATAGAACGCTGAAATGGCCCCTAGGAGCAACAAGCTTAGAAGTGTAGGCTGGCACCAAGAGGGTGAAGACAGAGTTCACCATAATTGACACCCCCCTCCCCTTACAATGCAATTCTGAGAAAACCATGGCTGCATGCAATGGGGGCTGTTCCCTCAACATTGCACTAGCTGCTACGATTTCCAATAGAGCATGGGATAGAGAATGTTAGAGGGGATCCAGTGCAGACAAAGAATTGCTCCATGGCAGCAATGAAATCTACCTGCAACATTCGGAAGCAAAACCAGTAGAGGCTGAGGATAAAGATATGGAAGTCCTGAAGGGACGTCGGCAAAGAGCCAGCCAAAAAAAAGTGAGGAAGCCCTGAAGAAAGTCCTTGTCCAGCAAGGGGACGAAGAACGCTTCTTCCTTCTCGGCTCGGGCTTGGCCGAGGAAGAAGAAAAAGAACTGGAGGCATTCTTGAGAACAAACATTGAGGTGTTTGCCTGGACACCTTACGAGATGCCTGGCATTGACCCCGAGGTCCATTTGCCACAGATTGAATGTGGACAGTGTCACGACCCAAACCCGCCCCCTGTAGGTTTAGCACCGTAACCGGCCAGTAATCCATGGATTACCAAAGGCCTTCTAAGCAGATTAGCAAATAATAAGGGGCTGCGGAAGCAATAATACGAAATAGACAAGGTCCAATGAGCTGTGATAACGTACATGGGACAGAATAATTTAAAACTTAATTATATATATATAAGCATGCTAGTCAAGGACACCAATATTTACAAAAGTGAACTTCCCAAGATTGACTTTACAGCAGTTACAGAGATTAGCATGAAAACAAAAACAGCCATGGCATTAGACTTCGATCGGAACCTGCTCGGGAGGCACAACGGTTGGCTGACAAAAACAGTACAGAAGGCCATTAACTCTGGCCCTGGGTCTGTGCCGGGCTCACCTACATACATAATATAAACTGTGAGCGAAAGCCCGGTGAATAATAACAGAGTAAAGGGGTTATATGAATGATGTCCATCAAAAGTTAGAATCCAGTATTTAAATCAGAACACAATCAGATTTCAAAACAGAATAGCTTCAGATATATACTCATGTTCATATTCAGATTTTGCATAAGTTCATACGTGGTACTCCCCATTAGCTATCAGATCAGATTGGTCCAGAGACCTACATACATAGTTGGTACCCAACAACCATAAGGGTCCATATCTTGCGCGCAAGTAGCCATGGTATTGTTACCCCCCAAGCAGGGCCACGTACAGATTGGCCGCGGTATTGTTACCCCCGGGCGAGGGCCACATGTAGATTGGCCGCGGTATTGTTACCCCCCGGGCGAGGGCCACGTGAACTAAGGGTACTACAAATACTTTTCAGAAAATTGGACATTCATTCACCATTCGTAAGATAGCATTTCAGAAAACAGATTATATCGTACCAGTCAGAAAATATATAGGTTAAACATACTTTACAAAGTATTACTCACAGTGGGCTTGGAGACAGACAGACAGAGCAGATCGATTAGACAGGACGTGGCACGTGACCTACACGACACATAACAGATGCACACTTGAAACACATGTTCTCATTGTACAAAATTTATTTCGTTGGCTCTTAGCGTATTTCTAATCTCTTATCCTCATTAGAGAGTCTTAAACATGGCCTAGGAATGCCTAGGATGGAATGAGAATACAAAGATGCACTTAGAAACACTTTTCAAAATTTTGCTGAAATAGGGGTCCCGCTCGAGCGTGGATTACTACGCTCGAGCGGACATGCAGACAAAAGGAATCCGCTCAAGCGTGGATTACTCCGCTCGAGCGGACTGCAAGCTACAGTAAAAGTACTGGATGCATGAAATTCACGCTCGATGGGCGCTCGATACCCGTTCGAGCGTGAAACACAAGTCCTCGCTCGAGCGTGCATTACCTCGTTCGAGCGGACTGTAAACATATGAAAAGTACTGGATACACGAAATTCCCACTCGAGCGTCACTTTCCCCGCTCGAGCAGACTTTATGAACTCAGCGTGCACGCTCGAGCGTGAGTCCAAAATCTGGAATTTCCATATTTAAACCTCAAGCTCAAAACTCAACTTCAAAGCATCAAATTCGATCCTTTTGGGCTAATTTTCTAGAAAACTCTTGTAAACTCATAGTATGACATGTTTTGAAGATCAATTTTGTAAAATCAAGCCCAAAGGTAAGTCAATTGAACACAATTTCAAATAAAATTTCAAATACGAAACTTAAATGTATCATGCAAGAATCTCCTTAAAACCAAACCCTCCAAAACATGATCAAACTTGACAATTTGATGGACAATAAGATGCATGACCAAAATGAGAGTGAAATTAACACATGCATGGAAGAAAACCTTTGGAATCATGCTCAATTTGCGAGAAAATGTATATACATGCATGGTATGGCCTATTCCTAGTACAATTCCCATATGAATTCACTTAGTTCACTAATGATCTTGTTGAATCTAACTCAATTACTCAAAGGAGAGTTTAGTTTCTTACCTAGAGGCTCCAATCTACAAAATTAAGGTTGAGGCTCTACAAATCTTCTTCAATTGTTAACAATCCTTAGCACCTCCTTGAATTTGAGCTAAATCTCCAAATCTTGGACCAATTCTTCTACTCTCACGTTTTTGGGTCTAAGAGGACTCAAGAGTGTATGTAAAATGAAGAAGGGAGTGAGTGGGGGGTGTTATTGTGCTCAAAAAGGCCACTAAGGCTCTAATTAGGCCATTAAACAAAATGTGCTTAGCAAGGTTGATTAGTGGCATTAATTTAATCAAATTTAATCATTCCAAACCGAATTTTAATTAAACCTACCGTAAAATTCTATAAATCCTAACTAGCACATATATCAAGTCAATTTCGAAATCGGGCGCCGATAAGGCTTTCAATTCGCAGTTTAAAGTCAAAGACATGAACAGATATTTCTACGCCAAACAGATATAAACACAAAAATCATGCAATACTCATGCAAATTAGTTCCAAACCTTTCCTAAATTATTGTTAGGCTTAACTAAGCACAAATTAACGTTAATCTAGGGTCGGGGTTATTATAGACAGGTCAGCCAAACCTGTAATCCAACGAGCCAGAAGGCCGACGTTGACGCACGTTGAGGTAGTAGAAGAAGAAGTGGACAGACTTCTGGAGGCCAGGACCATACGAGAGGTAAGTTACTCGACATGGCTATCAAATACGGTTGTTGTGAAGAAAAAGAATGGGAAGTGGGAGGGTCTGTGTGGACTTCACTAGCCTGAACAAGGCTTGTCCCAAAGACAGCTTCCCATTATCTAAGATTGACCAACTGGTGGATGCCACTTCAGGGCATGGAAGGATGAGCTTCCTGGATGCTTACAAGGGGTACCATCAGATAGCTATGTACCCGCCAGATGAGGAGAAGACTGCGTTTATCACACCCAAAAGGGCTGTATTGCTATAGAGTGATGACTTTTGGGTTGAAAAATGCAAGAGCAACTTACTAGAGATTGGTAACCAAGATGTTCAAAACATCTAATTGGCAGAACAGTGGAAGTTTACATCGATGACATGGTCATGAAGACCAAAGAACCTGAAGGTCATCTGGCAGACCTAAAAATAGTCTTTGACATCCTTAAAACATATCGGCTCTAACTCAATGCATCGAAGTGTGCATTTGGAGTTGGGTCTGGTAAGTTCTTAGGATATTGGTAACCAGAATGGGCCTTGAGGCAAGCCCAGATCAGATCAAAGCTATCCTAGAACTAAAAAGCCCAACATCGGCAAAACAAGTGCAGATGCTGACCGAAAAGGTTGCAGCCCTGAACAGATTCATAAGCAGAAGTTCTGATAAATGTAAGCCTTTCTTCAGCTTAGTAAAGAAAGCCACAAACTTCTGATGGACCGACGAATGCGAAGCCGCCTTGACCGACTTAAGAAGTATTTGACCACAACTCCAGTTCTCTCAAATCCAATACCTGGAGAGGAGCTGTTCTTATACTTGGCAGTTTCAGAACATGCAGTAAGTGTAGTGGTAATCCGAGAAGAAAAGGGAGAACAAATGGCTGTTTACTATGTAAGTAAAACCCTTGCAAATGAAGAGACCAGATATCTACCCTTAGAGAAGTTAACACTGGCTTTAGTAATGGCTTCCAAGAAACTGAATCATTACTTTCAAGCCCATAAAATTGTAGTGTTAACTGAACACCCCTTGAAGTCCCTCTTGCAGCAAGGAGATCTGATAGGCAGAATAGCCAGATGGGCAGTGGCATTGGGCCAATATGACTTGGAATTCAGACCCAGAACAACAATCAAAGGCCAAGTTTTGGCCAACTTCGTGGCCGAGTTCACACCAGTTCCATCATACATCGGCCACCATTGAGCCAAGGTGTGCGATGTCCAGGTGAGCAAGAAAAAACCCAGCAGGGGACAACAAAGCAAAGGAACAAAGAGAAACTCAGGCCCTGCAGTATTTACATCGGCGACTCCTCCGGTTGTTTGTGGATGGGAGTTCAAATCGACAAGGAGTGGGGGCAGGAGTAGTACTAGTATCGCCAAATGGGCAGATACTGGAACAATCCATTCGTTTGGGGTTTAAGGCCTCAAACAATGAAGTAGAGTATGAAGCGCTGATCGCAGGACTAAAGCTACCAGCAGCCATGGAAGCTGACGAGGTAATAATCTTTTGTGACTCCCAGCTTATAGTCAATCAGGCAATAGGGGAATTTGCAACCCGAGATGAACGTATGTCGGCCTACGCAAAGGAAGTAGGTAGACTAGTAGCCTTATTTCAAAATTGCCGACTACAGCAGGTAAGCCAAGATGACAACAGCTATGCCGATGCTTTGGCCAACCTGGCTAGTGTAATGAAGCCTGGTGAAGCAAGAACAATGATGGTTGACTACTTGTCAGGTCCAAGCATAGAACCACTGAGCACAAAGCGTGAAGCAATGTGTGTGGAGATGGGACCAAGTTGGATGGATACAATAGTAGCATTCCTTAAAGAAGGAAAATTGCCAGATGACCGTAAAGAAGCGCACAAGATCAGACTGAAGTTGGCAAGATTTAGTTTGACAGCAGAAGGCCATCTCTACAGAAGATCCTTTACTGGACCCCTTCTGAGGTGTGTGCATCCTGCACAGGTTGAAGAGTTTTTGTACGAAATACACGAAGGAGTATGTGGAAGCCACGCCGGGGGCAGGTCACTTGCTCATAGGGCTATTACACAGGGGTATTGGTGGCCCTACATGTAGAAAGATGCTGAAACCTATGTCAAGAAGTGTGAGAAGTGCCAAAGGTTTGCACCCTTAATACACCAACCAGCAGCAGACTTGAACCCAGTGTCCAGCCCTTGGCCATTTGCCCAACGGGGCATGGATCTTGTTGGAAAACTGCCCCAAGCAACTGGATAAAGAAAGTACCTGCTGGTAGCAACAGATTACTTCACCAAGTGGGTAGAGGCTAAACCTCTTGCCAAGATTCGGGACGTTGATGTGAAGAACTTCATATGGAAGAACATCATCACCAGGTTTGGAATCCCAAGAGCAATAATAGCTGACAATGGCACACAGTTTGACAGTAAGCTAATCAAGAGCTTTTGTGCAAAGTTCAAAATCAAGAATTATTTTTCCATCTCAAGTTTTTCTCAAAGCAATGGACAAGCAGAAGCATCCAACAAAGTCATCTTGGATAGGATTAAGAAGAGACTGCAAGCAACAAAGGGAAAGTGGGTGGATGAACTGCCAAGTGTACTCTGGGCATATCAGACTACGCCGAGAAGATCAACTGGGGAATCCCCATTTGCCATGGCTTATGGCACAGAAGCAGTTATTCCTCTGGAGGTCGGCATCCCAGGGATCAAAACCCAGGGAGTAGAGAATGGAACTAATGATGTATTTATAGCCCGAGATCTGGATTTGCTAGAAAAGAGAAGGGAGAAAGCAGCAATTCAGCTGGGGACATACCAGCAGCAGCTTGCCAGGGCTTATAATAAGAAGGTGAACCCGTGAGAATTCCAAGTTGGTGACCTCGTCCTGAGAAAGGTCGTCGGCAACAAGAAGGATCCCAGAGAGGGCAAGCTTGGCCCGAATTGGGAGGGACCCTATAGAATCATCTCGGTCTTGGGCAATGGGGCATATCGACTTGAGAATTGTGAAGGAAAAGAATTGCCAAGACCCTGGAATACTTGCAATCTAAAGTTTTTCTACCACTAGATTTTCTCGTTTTATAAGATTTCTTTTTATCTTGTTATTAGCAGAAGTAATAAAATTTTAACTTGATCTTTAAACTTGTGCAATGTGATTGACCAGATACTTGATGATATTTCTAAGCGAAACATGACAAATAACTTAGACTTATTATATGACAGAGTAAAACTTTTACTTGCATCTAATAGAGTTGAACTAATTTGGCGATATTTCTAAGCAAAACATGACGAATAACTTAGACTTATTATATGGCAAAGTAGAACTTTTACTTGCATATAATAGAGTTGAACTAAGTTGGTGATGTTTCTAAGCGAAACATGACGAATAACTTAGACTTATTATATGGCAGAGTATAAATTTTTCTTGCATATAATAGAGTTGAACTAAGTTAGGGTAACCTAGACTTGTCATATTGACAAAACAAACTCAGATTGGAACTAAGGACATATCAGTCAGATTAATAAAGAAGCCGAGGTTGTTTACCTCAGCTAGTCTTTGTTTGAATCTGACCTCTGCAACAAGGTCACAGTCCCAGGCTTAAATGAGAACCCAAGTGGAACTTAGGTTCACATTAGGAGGCAGAGGACTAGAAAATGATACTTGGAAGATTGGTTTAACACTTGTTGAAATTTGAGAAAAATTTACAAGTTGAAGTTAAACTGAGGTCATGTTTAACACTTGTTGAAATTTGAGAAAAATTTACAAATTGAAGTTAAACCAAGGTCATGTTTAAACACTTGTTGAAATTTTTTAGAAAAATTTATAAGTTGAAGTTAAACTAAGATTGTAATGAAGGAAGTACTTATGTACTTGTCAAGATAAAAATGTCTATTTTTGACCGAGGGACATCACCCCAAGAAGATTGCACAGACTAAGGTGTATGTTGAAGACATCCAAATTATTCTGAGTATAGAGTCATATAAAGAAGACAAACATACAAGCATTCAACAGAGGAAATTGTATTTACATTCAAAAGAAAGGCACATCGGCCACATGGAGAGCTTACATTGTTTAAAAGAAAGAAGAAAGTACAAGGTACAAAAAAAAGAGAAAAACATCAAACTAATACTCTTCGACGTCTCTAGCTGGTTGGGTCTGGAGTTTGGAAGACTGCTGAGAAGTCATTTCGGCGGCCTTTTCAGCCGCGAGCTCGGCATCGATTTCTTGAAGGGTTTGGTCGAGGCTCTTGTCGGCAATAAGCGCGTCCGATGTTGCCTTCTCAGGAGTAGTGTCTTTGGAGACCTCCTCACCCTCCTCATCCTGAGTCAAGTCCAAGTTTTGCTCATTCAGAGTAGGAGACTTGGCCCTAGCAGTCTCCTCACTCTTCTTCTTCCTGACCAAAGCTTCCTCTTCGGACTCAGAGTCGTCTTCGGATTCACTTGGAGAAGGGGGAAATGGCAAAGAGAGGTTACCAGCATTCCGGAGGGGGGAGTCCTCGGGGACATCTAGCTTTTTGAGGGCAGCCATCCAACCAAGGGTGAAACCCTTATTGCATGCCTATTTCACTTGCTTTTTGTAGTCCTCCTTGATGTCGGCCGGCCCCTCGGCATATGCCTTTTCATCAGCAGCCTTGATCTCGGCCTTCTTTGTGGCCAAGGCATCCTGGAGTTCTTTCTGGGCTTCAGCCATCTTTTCCTCGGCTTCTTTCTTTTCGGCCTCAAGAACCTTCTTAATGGCCTCTACAGCATCTGCTTTCTCCTCGGCCTCATCTTTAGCTTTGATAGCTGCCTCGGCCTGGTCTGCTAAAGTTTTCATCTTGGCCTCAGTCTTTTTGATGGTCTTTTGCAAACCAGAGACCTCCCTAATCTTGTCGGCCAACTCCTTCCTCATTTCAAAAGCTTGCATTGAGAAGGACTGGGCGTGCTGGATCGCCCGAAAGAAAATAGACAGAACAAAAGTTAGTAGAAGTTCTAAAAGCATGAAAGAATAGAGAAAGAAAAATACTAAGTGTAAGAGACTTACTTGAACAGAATGCTGAAGCATCAGAACGAAGTTTTTATACCTGCTCATCTTGGCGTTTCAGTTAAGATCGTTTGGAATGAGCAAAGCCGTAGAAAGGGCGACGCCGACTTCGAGATCAGTCGCATTGTCGCCAGCTCTGACCGGCTTGTCATCGATGGTGATCAGAGGGGCCCAGGGGGCATCTGGCTTCATTGGCTCCGAGGTTGTGGCCGACTCAGACCTTGGCCTTTTTGACCAAGTGGACTGGGATGGTTCGGCCTCGGCGGGCCTCTTCTCGGTGGCGGAAGTGATCTTTTCACTCTCAGCCAATTTTGAAATTGACAAGGTGTCCTCAATATCAAATTTGAGTCACCGTTGCCTTTGGCTGAGCCTTCTTCAGTCTTTTTGGCTTTTGCTTTGATTGAGGCTGGGTTTATGTTGGTTGAGCGTTAACTGAGTCAAAGATGTCGGCTAGAAGATCTTCAGCGACAGCTTTCTTGCGAACCATCTCGGCGACAATTACAGTCCTACAGCGACGTTGGCGTTGAGATGGTGGGATCAGATATGGAGCCGAGGTTGACGGTTGCTCTGCTGGATCAGAGGTCGATCCTTGATCTGGCCGAGATGATGAGGCTGTTAGAGGAGTTGTGGCGGAAGGGGGAGAATTGCTTTTCTTCCTCTTTGGGACGTCGGGAAGCACCGACTTGTAGGTCGGGATGAAGTTCAGAAGCAAGGGAGCTCTCCGCCTATGAACTAGCAGGTCCAACAACTCTTTAAGGTCCTTACTGGGACATAAGGACTTACGAAGGCCTTTGGGTGGTTGTGGAAGAACTGTAAGAAAAACAGACGTCAGAATATATAGAAGGAACAAAGTACTAAAAACTTGAAAAACAAGTAAATACAACACTTGGCTCTTACCATTACCCTCTATGAATACTGTTCGGCTAAGAGCGTAGAGATGAAGGTCTTCATCTGGAGCAAACTCCCAGTTGCCCGAGACAATAAAGTAATCGTCCCCGGCTCCCTTGTTGGAGTCTGGGAGATCGGCAACAAGTTTGTATTCAGTGGACCTCGGTTTGAGGTAGTAGACATAGCCTTTTTTCTAACTTAAGGCCACACATGGTATAGCAGTATTAAATATTGGCTAAGGTTACCCTAGCTTTTTCTCAGCGTGCTAAGGCAATTATACCATTTATAACTCGGTAAGAGTTGATGGAAAGCTGCATCGGGTTTAATTTGTAATAGTGGAGGACTTCTCGAAAAAGGATGTTTAATGGAAGCCTAAGTCCATATTCAATAGAGGCGACGACTGAGAAGGGCATGGAGTCAACAGTGGGCATATTGGAGTCGTCCTCCCCAACCAACCTCAAATGGACGTCGGCCGGAATGGAAAACTCCTACCTAAAATACTCTAATTTAGTTGGGGTGTCTACCCTATGCCTTCACATGCCCGATATCGGCTTGGGGAAAAGGTGGGATTTCGGAAAAGGTGTGTTTTATGAAAGGTTGGAGTGACCTCGGCAAAACCTAGAAAAAGGATGGGGCGAGAAATTCTGAGGATCTAAAATGAAGTGTGTTTTAGTTTTTCCTAAAGACAGTAAATTCTACGACGAATCCCAAACCTAAGTCTAGGCAAACAAAGATCGAAGGCAAGGATCTGGAGAAAACACAAAAAACAGAAATAAGGGCAATGATTCAGAGTCAAGAACAGTGATAAACTACCAAGAACAGTGGCAAAAGTGAACAAATGGGTGAACAGTGTGTATTCAAGAAACGAACTGGGCAAAAGCGAAATCATAAAAGAAACGCGCTCAGATACGTGATTCACAATCAAGAACTTGAACAAAATAGCAATGGCGACAAGTAATGAAAGCTTTTTGAAGAGAAACACAAACTGATAAAGGAGGAATAAGTAACTCACCGAAGAAAAATGAAGCCGGCGTTGAGTTCGCCGAAGTCAGACGACAACAGCAAAATGACAAAGCGGTGAAAGCTTCGCCAGAGGGGAAGACTGGAAGCGATCACAGAGCTTACGAGCTTGAGACAATGGCAGATTTGAGAAAGTAAGAGAGAGAGAGAGGGTTTTTTCGCAAAAATGATGATGAAGAGGTGAGAAGACGAGGAAAGAGGGAAGCAGTTTTGTCAAAAATGCGAAGAGGCAGCAAAACGCAATTGATGTGCCTCAAGCAATGTGTTTGTCAGACGGCGCACGCAGGCGCAAGGCGACTTAATGGCGCATATCGGACACAGTCCAGTGGGGGAGGGACGCGTAGCCAACTGTTGAATTGCAATGCGTAACAGCTAATACGCGTGTTGAAACTCTTGGAGTTCTCAATATAATGAAGCAGAAACCTCGGCTAAAGGGACGATCTCAGCTTAAACGAACTTGGTTGTTGGTTCCAGAACATTGATGAAAGCAGACTGTAGGTCTTGATCGTATTAAAACGATAAAGTTATGACTTCGGCAATGAATGATAAAGCGAGATTAGCCGACGTGCTAAATGGAAGGAATGATATAGGTTCCATCACCTCAGGATGCCAAGGTAATAAAACCTAGGGGGCAGTTGTGGGGACATATTTTTTAAGTACCAACACGTGGCCAAGGTGACGCCGAAGTGTTAGTCGAGGTGCCACGTGTCTTAGTCATGATGTCGAGGTTATCTCGGCTAGTCCGAGGTTATCTCCGAAGATATCAGAATCCGAGATAAGCGGATAAGGGATAAGAGTCCTAGAATGAGGAAGGACTTTAGTTTGGGTAAAGATAAGACTCTTAGAGAGTTTATTCTAATCCTACTGGGAGTCCAAGATTAGCAGTAATCCTAAGTCCATTAGAGCTAGGTTTTTATTGGAACTAGGATTGTGTTGGCTATAAAAGGGAGGCACCCCCATGGGTCTAAGATACGTTTTTTATGCTCTGAATAGTGAATGGAGCACTTTTTCTATCTTTGAGAGATAACTGACTTGATCATCGAAGTAGCCCCGAGTAGACGAACCACCGCCGGAATCTCTACTTTCTGTTGCAGGTCATTTAGGCGTCATCTATTCCGCCAGTGCTCTCCAGTTGAATACTAAGTTGGCAGTGTGGTCAGAAATTCACTCATACAATTAATTTTTTTTTTCAACTCCCAAAAAAAAAAAAAAATGGTACAACTGACCTAATAATATGCAGCAAAAATTGTGAAAAACAAATTTTGGGACAAAAGGAAACTTTTCATACCATAAGCAACAACGTTTGAAGAAAAGCAAGTAATAACCTTTTAAAAAAAAAAAAAACAAAAAAAAAACCAACAAATAGGCTTATACACAACA
Source organism: Camellia granthamiana (assembly GCA_036172215.1). Taxonomy (NCBI): domain Eukaryota; kingdom Viridiplantae; phylum Streptophyta; class Magnoliopsida; order Ericales; family Theaceae; genus Camellia; species Camellia granthamiana. The sequence continues at coordinate 32,231,058 of CM069914.1, forward strand.
AATTTCCAAGAAAAAAAAAAAGACAAAAAAAAAAAAAAAAAAACATCAACAACAGCATGACCAGAAGTTTGACGGAGCAGTTCGTGTTCTGCAGGGGTGTTTTGGCAAAGGAAAAAAAAATTACCCGTCGTAGAAGAAAAAAGAAATTGGGAAAAAAAGATGATGAACATATCGATGTTTCCACCACCAAATACTATCACTACGGGGCAAAACACAGCAGGATCTTAAAGGTCGGAATGGAAAACCAACAAAACAGAGTCGGCAAAAGCTGGAAACAAATTAGTTCATTTACCTGTCGCAATTAGTCACCAGTTGTGTGGTCTTCAAAGGAGAGATCAACCGAAGATAAGTCCACTGGAGTCGGATCAGTGAGCGACATTTGTCTTTCTTCAGTCCGTAACTGAGAGATGTAAGAGATGAGAGAGATGATGGAAGATGGGTGAAATGGGTTCTGAGTTGGTTATAGGACTTATGACCAGTTTATATAGTTCAAAGGATAAAATGGTCATTTCACCTTCCAATGCAATCCAGTTGTACATTGCCTCACCAACCAGAGGCTTTTGGGCTATTTTCAAAAATGAGGCTACGATAGCCTCTTCTTCCGGTTCCCAAACAACGCCAAAGTACCGTACAATCATACTTTTCAAAACTCAATATAAAAAAATGTTAGAGATCCAAATGGTTTATTAAATGTTTTACCAAATGTCTCATATGAGAGTGAGATCCACAACATATAAGTTCCACACCCATGTGAGACATTTAGTAAAATATTTGATAAAATATTTGAGATCTCTAACATTACTCCTCAATATATGCAAAACAAAAAAGAATTAAATAAAACTAACTGCTTATTCAAGCCTCAAAATATTTTAAGTTATCGGGTGTAATATTTACACTGAAAATTTCTCAAAAACTATTTATCTAGCAAAAAATTTCAACAACCCTAAAGTTAAAATTTAATTGAAATTCAACCCAACCAATTCTTCTCCAACCCTAACCAAAGTCGCATAAAATTAAAGAAAATGGTTTCAACTTGGAAATTAAGTTGTCGTTTGGTAATTGATTTTTTTAGTTGATTTTTTATTTTTTTGATTATTTTAACTTGAGATTAAAAGTTTATTTAGTTTGGCTTTTTTTTTTTTTTTTTTTTGTGAAAAAAAAGTAAAATAATTACAATTTAAATATTAATTTAGATGTAATATTTTATCTTATTTTATTTTATCTTTTGTATTTTTTAACCAAAACATCCCTGCCAAACAAAAAAAGACATACCTAGTATACGAAACTCCCACATAAACAAAATTTCAGAAAAAATTGATATACGCAACCTTAGAGCATTCGCATTAGCATCACCAAAATAACAAAAAACTAAAATATAGAGGCACTGTTTATCAAATTCTCCCTCCATCACCTTTAGCAAATTTTTTCTAAATTAGCATTTTCTTAGATTTGCTACAGTACTTCAACAACTTTGTTGAGGCACTATTCATTTGTTATATGATTTTTTATTATATTTTCTGTAAGAAAGCTGAGCCAAAAATTGTAAAGCAGTCGTCCACGCGGATGTCCCCTGGACGTCCCACCAGATGTCCATGAGTTGCCTGTAACAAAGAAGAAAAAATGCCGAAAATTAGCCTAACCGGTCGACCCGCCGGTTGACCGGTCAACAGCAAATTTCTATTTTTTTTAAAGAATTGTTTGGGTAGCACCTCATCAATTTAACAAAAAAAAAAGAATAATAAATACAATAATAAATTAATATTTTAATAAGACTGAGTTAGAATAGAGAATTTGATACATTAAATACTAAAAAAATGACTAATTAAAAAAAAAAAAAATGAATTTTGAGTTAAATTAACCTAAAAATTTAAAGAGATCGATGCGGAGGCTCTTACCATCCAAGGATGAGACTTTTTACGACTCGAACTGTGAACACCAAACAAAGCCTAATAATAATTTTGTTTTGTCTTAGTTCAGTCATCACTCCGCCGGTTGGACGGTTACACTTCCTCCCCGAGGTGTCATCATCAAGTCTCTTCCTCTTCTTCTTCTTCTTCTTCTTCTTCTTCTCTCTTTCTCATCCTCTGAATTGAATCAGCTAAACCCTAGAAAATTTTCCATATGAATTTTCTCTGAGTCGTTGTTCTTGCAAACCCCTCTTTCCTTCTCTGCTTTTCCTATCCAACCAGCTCTTACTGGCACATCCTAGGGCTTTCAAGCTCACCGGAAACGAGGAAATCACCAAGTGCTCTGTCGCAGCGGAATTCTCTCACTTCTCCTCCGGAAAATCACTGTATTTACAGGTGGGTTTTGCTAGGGTTTTTTTTTTTTTTTTGATTGAGCTAATTCATGAGAATTTAAAATTTTGAAGTACATTACTTGGATTATTTGTCTTCTTTTTGTTCTAAATTTCACTGACGATGAAAAGAGTTTTGTAACTATTGTTGTGAATTTTGCTGTAAATGGTAGTGAATTTTGCTCTGAGTTTTTGGGACGATTCCCGTGATTTGGTAGTGGATATTGAAAAATAAAATTTTCCACGGCTTTTCTGTCACATTTTCTCATTGATTATTATATTTTTTTTAAGGGAAAAAGGCCCGAAAGTTGTAATTTTTTTTTGGATAGTGTATATATGGGAACAAAAGCAGCTTTGGTTGAGTGTACTTTTTACCGGTAAAGAATGGTTGGTTGATCATTAAAAGCTTCTAATCAGAGAAAATGTGGTTGAAGAAGCCACATTGTTTCAGGAAAATGGCTCACCAAATTGGATTGGGAAGTCGATTTTCAATTATGGGATGTAAAATATTTCCCGCATAAAACTCTTTCCCAATATCGATGTGAAACCAAACGGGCAGAAAATGTGGAAAATAATTTTCAAAATATATTTTTAATCGAAGCAAATGGAGCATAAGGTTAATTCGAACAGTGGACAAAAATTAATGCATATCTCTGCTAAAATGTATGTACGATATGCAAAACTAAAATTTGTTTCTTTTTCCATATCACACTAAGCTGTATATCGCATGCCATTTTGGTGGCATGTATTTTACACTGGTTAGAGTGGTGTAGATATGTTGAATATGCATTACGCCATCATTAAAAACAATAGTTTACTATATTATATTGTTTGTTCATGAAAAAAGTTGACAATTGAACAAAAGAGTACTGTGTGCGCAATTGCACACTAAGTTGCCTAATTCGGCTGTTAGGGGTGCCAAATCACGCTTTCCGTTCACAAAATTGAGGGTGAAATCTGATCAAATTCATGGATTTCTCAGTTAAATGCGAATTTTGTTTAGACCACTCATTATATGCCACATGTTGAGCTATGAACTTCACAACGTAACACTATCCCCGCCTTCCTCATGAAATCTTTGAATAAAAAGTAGATGAGTACGAAAACAGACTTAAGATGAATAAGAAAACAAGCAGTGCATATGCTGCTAAGCTGCTACACGAAGTCACCTAATTCGTCAATATAGGTTGGGGGACGCGAATTGAATTCGTTAATAGACGGTTTTTCTTCAAATTCTTTGCAAATTTGTGAATTCATTAGTTTGGATTTGCGAATTCCTTTTATAAATTCACACAGCCAATTATTTACTGACACATCCATCTAATCATGTGGCGCCATGCACAATTCACTGACTTAAAGGCATTCGCGTGCCACACCCACACGCACAATTAACTGACTTAGCAGTAATAAAATTGCAAAGTATAAGGATTGAAATCACCACCTGGCATAGAATCTACCATTTGAACATGATAAATGTCAACCAAACCAACACCCATGCTTTATTAAAATGAACAAATGAAATTATATATATATATATATCATAATTATAGAAAACAAGCAAAAAAACAAAAACATATATAACAAGTATTTATAGGCTTAATATCTTTATAAATACTTAATAATAAAAATATTTGGTTATATTATATAATATAAAAATATTTAAAATATAAAAATATAAAACACTCTTGTGACGCGCTTCGTCGTTATGGATTTTGAAAATTGACACTCTCACGTTCTAGCTCCTGCTCTCGCACCCCTGCACCCACACCACCGCATCCTGAATTGGGTGACTTAGCTACTACACTTTCATGTAAATGTTATATGCTCTTTTTATTTGTTATACATAAATGAATACAAGTCATATTTTATATTAATTAAGTAAAATTAGTCACTTCATACAAAAATTGATACATAAAAGAATGTTTAAAAATTTTCGTATTATGTATAATATATATATTATTGGTAGATGTTATAATTAGGAGGAGAGTTAGTATAGCTTGCTTACAAGAAACTTAGTGGAATGGGTGAGAAAGCTAGGGAAATTGAGGGGTACCGGTTTTAAACTGTATTATAGTGATAAGGATAGACGTAGGAATGAAGTAGGAATCATAATTGCCAAGTGTCTTGTGGAGAATGTAGTGGCGGTCTTTAGAGGAAGGGGATAGGATGTGTGTTAGTTAAACTAGTTATTGGAGGGCATATAGTGAACGTTATTAGTGCATAACGCCCTTCAAGTAGGATTAGATTACCAGACTAAGAGGGATTTTTGGAAGCAAATGGATGAGATCTTACAAGAAATACTCGTAGGAGGAGAACCTAGTTATAGATGGAGATTTTAATGGTCATGTAGGTATAGATAAATTAGGCTATGAAAGGGTGAATGGTGGATAGCGGTTTTCGGTGACAAGAAATGAGGCTGGAGAGAGTATCTTAGATTTTGCGTTGGCTTCTGACCTGATGGTGGCCAATACTATTGTATAAGAAGAAGGAGGAGCATCTGATAACCTTTGAGAGTGGGTCAGTTAAGAGCAAGGTTCTGAAAAGCGGTTTGCGGGTCAGCGGTCGCCGTCGTCGCCGTAACGGTGGCGGTGGCGGTGGCAGCGGTTGCAGTTGCGGGGGTGTAAAAGGCCGTAGCGTAACGGTTGTGGTAACCGAAACCGTGAATTTTTTTTTTTTTTTGCACAATTTGAAAAAAACTTACCGATACGCACATTTTTTTTTCCATGATCATATTTATTGGGTTTTAAAATAAATATTTATCAATTTTTATAAATTTTTAAGGTTTGATCCAATATATTTCATATTTTTAAAATCACTATAAATTGAGTTTTTTTACATTTTATTTTAATAATTAATGATTTTATATTATATAAAAAATCAATCACTAACTATTATATATAAGATAAACAATGACAAAAGTAAGAGAATAAATAAAAGGCTAAATATATATATATATATTAATCAAGCCAAATAGATAATAACCACACTTATTGTTATTATTATTATTATTATTATTTTCAAACGATATATAGCTAGACACACACAAGCAAAATGGTTGAGTGATAGCAGCTGAATAGAATAGCATAGGTCTTACAATTTCAACAAATCAATAAAATGTTCTTCATCCTTCCCTATTCTCTCTCTCTATTTCTTGTTCTTCCATCTTCCCTCTTTTCTCTCTATCTCTCTTCCCCTATTTTCAACTCTTTTTTTTTTTTTTTTTTTTTTTTTTTTTTTTTTTGTATTTTTTCGAAAGAAGCAATTTGGAACCGTTACATAACGGTGCGTAACAGGCCGTTACGCCACCGTTACGACCGCTATAGCAGCCGCTACGGCTGATACACCTGTGAATCTCACTCACACTGCAAAAGCTGGCCGTAACAGGTAGCGGTACACTACCACAACCGTTACGTAACGTAACGGTTACGGCCGCTTTTTAAAACCTTTGCCTGTCAACATAGGATTTTGGTACTAGATTTATGTTTTAGAGGGCAATACCAAGTTAGGAAGGATGGTGTGGGGCGTCGTAGGACGAGATAGTGGGATTTAAAAGGGAATAAATTAGAAATATTTAAGAATAGAATGGATAAGGAAGGTACTTGGGATTTGAAAGATGATGCTAACACTATGTGGAACTTGATGGCCAAACTGTATGAGGAGAATCTCAATGGAAGTGCTTGGAGAGTCGAAAGGGATGGGACGGGGACCCAGCTCTAGGGAAACTTGGTGGTGGAGAGAGGGAGATTCAAGCGGTAGTTAAGGCAAAAAAAAAAAGCGCTTTAAAAAGTGATAGAAGGATAGAATGGAGGAAAACCTTAAGAACTATAGATTGGCTAATAAGGAGGTCAAAAAAGTGGTGAGAGAGGCTAAGTTGAAAGCTTATGATGACCTATACACTAGACTAGATAGTAAGGAGGGGAGAGAAGAGGGTATACAAACTTGCTAAGGTACGGAGAGAGGAAAACAAGAGATTTTAATCAAGTTAAATGCATTAAGAGTGAGGATTTTAAGGTATTTGTGAAGGATGAAGAGATTAAGGAAAGATAGAAGAATTATTTTTGAGAAACTATTAATGAGGAACATGGAGATACAATCATACAACAATAGAAGAAGAAATAGCCAGTAATACGAATAAACCAAGATTATAGGTTCTATTGCAGGGTTAGGAACTTTGAAGTGGAGATTGCACTTAAGAAGATGAAATCAAATAAGGATTTAGGACCCGATGATATCCCTATTGAAGCTTGGAAGTGTTTGGGGTAAAAAAGAGGGTTGCTTGGTTGACTAGGTGGATTAACAAAATTTTGTTGATTAGGAACATGCCAGATGAGTGGAGGAAAAGTATTTTAGTGCCAATCAATAAGAATAAAGAAGATGTCCATAATTGCAATAACTATAGAGGAATCAAGCTAATGTGTCATATAATGTAAGTGTGGGAGAGGGTGATGGAACGCCGATTACGAGATATAACAGAGGTGTCAGAGAATCAATTTGGGTTTATGTCTGGTAGGTCAACAATGGCAGCAATTTATCTTTTGAGGAGAGAGTAATAAAAAAGTATAGAGAAAAAGAAAAAAGATATTCATATGGTGTTTATTGACCTTGAAAAAGCATAGTACATTTAAGATATAATATTGTGGGTATTAGAGAAGAAATGAGTGATAAAAGGTTACATTGATGTGATTAGGGACATGTATGAAAGGGTGGTGACCACTATTAGATCGCCTGTTAGAGAAACAAATGAATTTCCTATCATTGTAGGGGTTACACCAACGATTTACCTTAAGTCCTTATCTTTTTGCTTTAGTTATGGATGAGTTGACGAGAAATATTCAGGATGACGTTGCCATGGTGTATGTTTTTTTGCAGACGATATTGTGCTAGTGGATGAGACTTAGAGAGAGTTAACACAAAGTTGGAGATTTGGAGAAAAGCTCTTGAACCTAAAGGATTCCGGATAAGCAGAACTAAGACAGAATACATGAAGTGTAAATTTAGTAACAGTAACAATGAAAGTAGAAGAGAAGTGAAGATTGAGAATTAAGAACTGTCTAAGAGTGAATATTTTCGTTATTTAGGGTCAATTATCACAACAACGGGGGAGATTGATGCGGATGTGGCCCATAGGATTAAAGCGAGATGGTTATAAGTGGCGAAGTGCATCTGGAGTACTGTTGCGATAAACGAATGCCCACTAGACTAAAAGATAAGTTCTATAGAACGGCTATTAGACCAATTATGTTGTATGGGACGGAGTGTTGGGCAACTAAGAAACTACATGTAGATAAGATGAGTGTAGCTGAGATGAGGATGCTCAGGTGGATGTGTGGTAAGGCTAGACAAGACAAAATTAGAAATAAGTGTATTCAGGAATGGGTTAGGAGAGTAGCACTGATAGAAGATAAGTTGAGAGAGAATCGATTGAGATGGTTTAGTCACATTCAACGGAGACCAATAGAGGCTGTAGTTGAAGAGATACGATACTGTAACGGTAGATGGGGAGTGTTAGGGGGACAGGGCAGGCCTAGATTAACATTGGCTAGCGTTGTAAATAGAGATATGGATCTACTTAATTTGACTAACGAAATGGCCTTTGATAGGGCTCGCGTGGAGAAGAAGGATTCATGTAGCCGACCCCATTTGATGGGGCTTAATATTATACGTATATAGACATTTTGAAAGAGCTTCCGCTCTTGGAATATTTTAGAGAAGACGCTCTCCCACTCTCACTCTCACTCTCACTCTCACTCTCACTCTCACTCTCACTCTTTCGCAGATCGGTGACTTAGATTGCATACATAGATGTGTCTACATGTACCTTATGAAGTTTTCCTGTGGAAAGCTTCAATTATTACCTTTTTCCTGTTTCTTTTTAATTTTCTCCCTCCTTGCGCTAGGTCTTTTACCCCTATCTTGTTATCATATCCAAGCAGGGAAGCACTTAATTTTAGGGGTTACTATTATTTATTAATACTGACACTTGTTTGTATGTGACATCATGTGATATACTGCTGATACCTGTAATGGCGAGCCTTGCTCAAGAAGGAAAATAGGTCAATGAGGGTATAAACTTGTTTTCACATAACTTGTTTTCACATAATAAAATTAGACATATAAACTAGTGCAGACAAGATTCGGAAAAAATTACATCCTGTAGAAGTTACCGTGTGATTTACTTCAAGCTAATTTTGTTGGATGCTATTTTCTATTCTGAGAGTGTGATGCTCATCCCATTTGTGATCTTATGTAAAATAGCACATGTCAAAGTGGGTTACTATGATGTGATCAAAAGATGCTAAATGTAAGACATCGACACATTGGTCAACGACCAGCCCAACCCTATTTTTCTAGGGCCTTGGGAAGGTTGTTTTAGCCCATAGGGCCAGGCAGCGCCGGGCTAGGCTAACATTTTTAGCCCAAAATATTAATAGGGTGGGCTTAGGATTTATATTTTCAACCTAGTTCAGCCTAGCCCAGCCACACTATTAGATTAATTAATGTATTATTTATTTATAAAACATTAAAATATATATTTTTTGTTAGGATATAAACTTTATCGTTGTTGATTTTATTGAGCTCACATTTGTTGTGATGTATGCTTGAATTTATATAAGAAATTCCTTCAATTTTATATACAAAATATCTTTTAATTTATAATGATGTTAATATATTTATTTAAGGAAATAATAATATGTGATTGAATTTAATTATGGAATGATTTAATTTTTTTAACATATAGCCTAATGGATGCGACTTGGGATTTTTTAATTATTTTTTGGATTGCACTTGGGCAGATATCAAGAGGCACGCGATTATGTAGTGCCGGCCCGGCCCGGCCCGACATTTGCCCACCACCCTAGAACAAAATACTCTTTAATTTCTAACCTTTCATACCTTTTGCCAATGCTGAACGCAACAATGGTGAAAATATTATGTGGATGGAAGAAAATATAGGGCCAAATAAATCATGGTAAATGACTTCAAAAGACTTCCTTATGGAGGTTTTCCATTGTGATGCTTTGCCGCCTGTTAGATGCTAATCTTTTTCTGGCTTAGCACATTGGTTTATTCAGTTAGTTTCTTTTTTAACTTTTTATGTTTTAATTCAAATTTTATTTTATTATAATTAAAGTTATATGCAGGTTTGATCACTTCTTGCTTTTTTGGAGTTACTATGCTGAAAAACTTCGAGTACTGGTCAAGTTACAGTACTTACTGAATACATATATATATATATAGAGAGAGAGAGAGAGAGAGAGAGAAGAAGGAAGAAGAGATGGAAGTTGAAACAATAAATGTAGAGAATGTGGATCGTTATGTTGAAGTGGATGAAGGAGATGCTGAAATTAATGAGCATTCTAGTGGCGGGCTCTGATAACTGTGTCGAGAATTTACTATTGACCCAAGGAAGAGGTTGGGATTGATGAGGCCGCATCTGGGTATGGAGTTTGAATCTGAAGATGCTGCCAAGACTTTCTACGATGAATATGCAAGGCCGTGTGAGGGTTTTAATACGCGTATCGGTCAGTGTAACTGTTCTGAGCTTGATGGTAAAACTAATGCTATAGAGTTTTTATGTGCAAAGGGAGGGCTTGAAAAAGAAAAATTCTGAAAGCTGCAATGCCATGCTGAAGATTGAAAGAAAGGATCCAGACAAATGGCTTGTTATAAAATTTGTGAAGGAGCATAGCCACTCTACTGTGACTCCCAGTAAGGTGCATTATCTCCGACCTCGCAGACCCTTTGCTGGTGCAGCAAAGACCATGGATCAATCTTACAGTGAAGAGGGGCGATCATTCTTTATTCTAAGGCCCAGGGCTTCATCCAATGTTAGCACGCATGTTTCCATGGATGGCAAGTCATTTGTTGGTTGAACAGAATCGTGCAAATCCTCGGGCTAAAACTCTTTGTCTCCCCAGACGAACCCAGAAAAAGAAGGCCCCTTGGAGATGCTCAGAATCTCCTAGACTATTTTAAGAAGATGCAAGCTGAGCATCCGGGCTTTTATTATGCAGTGCAACTTGATTTCGAGTAATTGCACTGACTAATGTTTTCTGGTCTGATGCGAGGTCTAGAACAGCTTACAGTCATTTTGGTGATGCAGTTACTTTTGATACGACATATATTATAAACAACTACGTGGTGCCATTTTGTTTTCATTTACGGGGAGGTGAACCATCAATGGCCAGATGGTGTTGTTTGGGTGTGGTCTAGTTGTAGACGAGTTGGAATCATCCACTATTTGTGGCTTTTTAGGACCTTGGCTTGCTGCAATGATGAATGACCAGGCCACCCCTTGCTATTACAACTGACCAAGATAAATTGATACGGTCAGCTGTTTCTAAGGTGTTTCATAGTACTCGTCATCGTATCTGCAAGTGGCACATTTTGAGAGAAGGGCAGAGAAGGTTGGCTCTCGCGTATGTAATACTCATCCTACTTTTCAAGGAGATCCTATATAACTGGCATTAACATGACTGAGACAATAGAAGAGTTTGAATCATCATGGAGCTCCATCATTGATAAATACCATCTTATGAAAAAATGATTGGCTTCAAGGATTGTACAATGCTCGCAAAACATTGGGCCCCCTGTATACTTTCGGGATACCTTTTTTGCTTCATTTCCTTCAGAC